>CM076579.1:1616313161-1616848625 GCA_034641835.2 Pinus albicaulis
ATAGCCCACATGTCACCCCAATTTGGGAGTTGTGCTCTACCCAAAATGCTTTGGACAACGGTCTCCCACTCATCAATGACTGCATTCAGGGTAGTCCTCATCAAGAGCCCTTCATCCGGAGTTGCCCCCATGGTAATCAGCTGATCTCGGATTGTCTACAATCTGGAGAGGAAGGGATCGATCTCCTCTCCCTTGTGCATCTGGAACATCCTCATATGGTTCTCTAGAAGCATCTTCCAATGGACGGAGCTGCCTTGATGCAGCGTGGTCAAAGTTGTCCACATCTCATGTGTCGTCCTCTTCTCGACAATGAGTGGGACCACCTAATCCTTCACCCCATCCATGATTAAGCGCTTTGCCTGCGCCTGATTTTCATTGAACTTCTTCAAAGCGTCCACATCGATCGGCATAGCTAGGACATTTTCCGCGTGGTCTCTGATACCGTACCAAGGTTGCGGGGAAGCTTCAAACCCCCTTCGCTCCCGTTTCCGAAACGCGCTCCGTGCGGGAGCGTTTCGGAAACGCTCGGAAACGCGCTCCCGAAAACGCTTCCTGACGGGAGCGTTTTCGAGAGCGTGTTTCCGAACCTGTTAAAACGCTCCCTGTTTTTTCGGGAGCGTTTCAGGAAGCGCTCGGGAGCGAACGCTCCCTGAGCGCTTCCGACGTTTAAAAAACGCTAACGCCGGAAGCGTTCGGGGAGCGTTCGCTCCCGAACGCTCCCTGGCAAAAAAAATGTTTCCCGCCGCTCGGAAATTTTTTTGAGAAAAATCGAATTGTTTAAAACGGCGGGGGGGTTTCATTTTGCATTTTATTGTTTGAGTTGAGAGAGAGAAATAAGGAGAGCGCAAGGCTGACAGGAGAGCAAGGAGCAAGGCTGACAGGAGAGCAAGGAGCAAAGCTGACAGGAGAGCAAGGAGCAAGGCTGACAGGAGAGCAAGGAGCAAGGCTGACAAGAGGAATTTTTCCATTTGTTTTGCAGGCTAGAAACTTGAAACTTGTTTCCATCATGGCTATATGGCTAGGAATTTTCCTCATGTTGGTTCTTTTCTTTGTGATAATGGTGTTGGAGAGTGCTAGAAGAAAGAGGCAAATTAGAGAAGAGGAGGATGAAGAGGAGGGTTATGGTGGATCTGAAGAAAATCTTGAAGAGGAGGAGGATTATGCTGAGGAGGAAGTGGGGAGTGGAGACCCTGAGAACATAGAATCCCCAACTAAACAAGACCAATATCCTTTGTGGAAATATGTTCAGAAAATGGAAGGAGGGAAAGGTGGTGGAACCACTAAATTTATTTGCCCCCATTGCAATAAACAATACCTTGGTTCATACACCCGTCTGAGAAGGCACCTTTGTGGGATAATGCCAGGAGATGGAACTAAAAATCTTGGAATCAAAGTTTGTACTTATGTGCCAGCACCACAGAGAGAGATATATAGGAAGGAAGAGGGGGTTGCCCTACAGAGATCATCTAAAAGATCTAGGGGTTTCGTTGATTCGGGCCCAACACATCATGGACAAACAAGTTCAACTTCCACCCATGCCAGTGGTTTTGGAGGCAGTGGCATTGGATTAAGGCGTAGAACCATATCCGATTTCCTAGACAAAGGGTGTAGGAATGATGTGGATTCAAAAGTTTACCGGTTTCTATATGCATGTGGGGTGCCATTCAATGTTCTTCGCTCACCTTGTTGGCATGAAATGGTTTCTGCCATTAATGATGCCCCCAAAGGATACAAAAGCCCTGGGTATGACAAGGCCAGAACCGTGGGTCTTGATCATGAAAGAGCTAAAATAAATCATCCTTTGGCTAGAATGACAGGTTCGTGGAATGAGCATGGGTTGTCCATTGTCTCTGATGGATGGACCAATGTAAAAGGAAAACCATTGATAAATGTTTTGGCTGTGTCGGTTAGTGGTGCAGTCTTCCTGGCAGCTTATGATTATTCAGAGAAATTCAAAACCGGCATTAACATTGCAGAACCATTACTTGATATAATTGAAAAGACTAGGCCATACAATGTCATACAGGTCATCACTGATAATGCTGCTAACTGTAAGGCAACAGGAGCAATTATTGAGGATAAATACCCCAACATTTTTTGGTCTGGGTGTTTGGTTCACACAATGAACCTTTTGATGCATGATATCATCAAAAACAAACAACCTCAATTCAAATGGATTGGTGATTTGTACAAGAGAGGTAAAAAAATGATCAAATTTATTACAAATCATAGCAATACCCATGGGCTTTTCCGTACTCACTCCAAATTGGAGTTGTTGAAAATAACAAAAACTAGATTTGCTAGCTATTACCTCACCTTCAGGCGCCTTTTGAAGGTAAGAGAGTCATTGGCTGCAATGGTATCAAGCCCACACTGGCAGCTATTAAAGGACAGGGCGGCAACAATAGTTGACAGGCAAGGTTTCGAACATGTGGAGGAGACCGCCCTTGACCCTCAGTTTTGGGCACGTATGAGGGAAATTGTGAGTTTTACCAAGCCCATTTATAACATGATTCGCTTTGCAGATACTGATAAACCAGTGATTGGAGAGGTTTATGAGCAGATGGATAGCATGCTGGGGCAAATAAAAGATATTGTTAAGGATAATGATCCCAACTTGTATGCTATGATTCATCACTGTGTGTGTGCACGGTGGAATAAACTCAATGTTCCACTACATGCTTTGGCATATATCCTTACGCCAAAATATTACTCTCCATCTTGGTTGGGCCAACCTGCACCTGGAGGTGGGGTTAGGGTGAAACCTCACACAGATCCAAAGGTACAAGAGGGGTACATGAAGGCATTGGACAAATTGGTACCTGACAGGGAAGAGTGTGCTAGATTGCGCCTTGAATTAGGCAAATACTTCAGTTGCACTGCTAACTTTGGTTCTTTCCATGCAATGGAAGACAGGGACAGATTTGATGCTCTCACATGGTGGGAAGCATATGGCGGCATAGGACTTTTGCCAAAGTTGGCTAAAAAAGTTCTCTCACAAGTTGTGAACACTTCTTCTGCAGAGAGGTGTTGGAGCACCTACAGCTTTATACACAATGTGAGAAGAAACACGCTGAATGAAAACCGAGCTGAAAGCTTGGTTTATGTGCATTATAACTTGAGGTTGTTGAGCCATTACTGTGATCGGGCAAATGAGGATCAATCATACAGAGTCTGGGACAACAACCCAGAGGATGATAATTTGGAGGACGGCACGTTACATCTGGAAGAATTGGAAGCAAAACTTTATAGGGATGATGATGAAGCATCAGCAGCACCGCCACACACAGGGCCAGTCCCACCATCTACTGGTAGCAGTGCGGGTGCCAGTGCCAGTGCCAGTGCCAGTGCCGGTGCCACTCCTCGATATCACACTGTTGTTCCTTTGCAGATCCAGCCTCCACCTTCTAGTCGTGGTCATGGTACTCCTGAGAGTACTAGAAGACCAACATTTCCTCGTGGCTCACAAAAATTAGACATTTCTCGTGGGCGTGGCAAGGGGCCAGCCAGATAAAATATATTTGTTGTTTACTATTTTCTATTTGTTGTTGACAGTTGAACGGTTGAAACTTGACTCTTTCTGATTTCATATATTTAATGACAATTTAAGTTTGAAGTTTGAATTTGAAAGGTGAAACTTTGAAGTTGGCATTTATAAGTTTACTGTTTACAAGTCATTATGAATTATGAATATGATGCTTCATGAAAGTTATATGGTGATCGATGAATCAATGATGATAAATGTTATATAATATCAATGATGATAAATGTTATATATTGAATTTTGAAATCAATGAATCAATGATGATAAATGTTATATATCAATGATGATAAATGTATATTGAATTTTGAAATCAATGAATCAATGATAATAAATGTTAGATATTGAAATTTGAAATCAATGATGATAAATGTTATATATCAAATTATCAATGATGATAAATGTTATATATTGAATTTTGAAAGCTTGAAACCTTCAGATTGATGATTTGCGAGACTCGAGTCAATATGTTGTATGCTTCCAACTCGTGGGCGTGGTTGATGAAGATTGTAACTTCTAGATGATTGATGTTATATGATTCAATCTATGTTTTTATGTTTTTTATGTCTAATTCATCATTCTACATGTTTTTGTTGACATATATGCATCAAAATATAAAAAATATTAAAAATATTAAAAAAAAATATATATATATATATATATATAAACGCTCCCGAAAACGCTCCGGACCCGGAAACTTTTAAAAATGGCGCTCCGCGCTTCGCTCCCGCTCCCGCTTCCAAGTAACCTTGTACCGTCCTCCAAGACTGTCAAGATTCTGACCTTCCAGATCGCAAAGTTGGACACACCATCCAACCTATCCTAATCTCTCAGTCCGTACGGGGCCATCTCCGGTCAAAAAAATTGTTGAAGCAGGTACTCTTCTCCCTTCTATTGCTACAGCGCTCAACAAAAGACCAAATCTGGGTTTCTTGGCGATAGAAACCCTCTAGATATATTGCTCCCTCTAACAATTGATTTCCATCCCAGAAATCCTTTGCCAATTCTACTGAATCAGCCCTCTACGACCACCCTCCTGATCGAATCTCAAACTTCTTGGCGAAAGTTTGTTGAGGAACTGTTTCTCCTCACTTTGTCACCTTTGCTAGGCACTGTTCTGCACAGACAGAACCGATGCCACAGCAACAACTTCTGAAGATTAGAAACTGTAATTCCAGCCCCGACAAATTGCACAGCGTCACTCCCTCTTGTACTGCGTCACGCAATTGGTGTTGCTTCCGCCTCTGCGTGAGTAGACTGGCTCAGCGTCCCTCTCCTAGTGCTGCGTGAGCAGACTGACTGTGCATCACCTTTCTGGATCTGCATGAGCAGACTGACTCTGTGTCACCCTTGCAGGGTCTATGATGTCCCTCTGGTGTTGTAGTGCCTTCTTTCGGATCTGTGTTGCTTCAGCTGCCCTTCTTGCAGTAAATATCTCTAGCCCCTTTGTTGATGGTTCAGTTTGATCTGCAATGCTCTGATACCATGTGAAAATTTCTGAGCACAGAAATCCTACTGCTATATATTGATTTACTTCTCCTACTTGATTTATTATGCATAAGTTATTTAACTGAAAATATTCAGAAAAACTCTAAAGTAAACACAACTAGCAGCCTACACAAATACAGATCATTTACTAAACCTCACGCACAAATGACAAAGGACGCAGATTTTTTGGACAAACGTCCCTAGAAAAGCCCAATGCAGGGAAACCGGTGCAGCAGATATGAGGTTTTATTATTATTAAGCAACAATATTCTAACAATATTAAACATCTAGGGTGCCATAAACCGGCTCACCCAACAGAGAAAACCTCGGCTACAGAGAAAAAATGTGAGATATACCTCACTCTCGCAAGTCCCGGCTGATCCAGATGAGCCACTGGTTAAACCCCAGCTAGCTCTGTAGAGTCTCTACGCTGCCACTGCGTAAGGCTGCATGACCCTGACTGAGGGACTGCGTCACCCTTGCTCTGCACTGATCAGCTTCTCCCAGAGTCTGGTTTCAGCCCTGCCGACTCAGGAACCCCAGTCTCCAACTGAATTTCAAACTTTCCTTGGAGGTTCTGCACTGCCCCTGTGTGAGCCCTACATGGGCCTGCGTCACCCTCTCTAGGGACTGCATCACACCCTCTAATGGTTGTGCTGCCCTCCACTGTGTCTTTGTTGCCCTTGCTTTGCGTTGTACTCTTGGTCCTCCATACCAATCACTACATCCGCCCCTCACTGCTTCTCTGAATCACTCAGATTTGATCTTCATCCGAGCACTGCTCCGTCAGAAGAATTCGATCTCTTAGATTCACTATATGTGTCCTCCAAATTACCCCAAGCCCTTCCTTTACACTTTTCTCGTTGACACATCAACAACCGTGATCTAATCTCTAATCAACGGCTAAAATTAAAAGAAGTTTTATCCACGTCACTTAGAATGTTCTCATCACATGTGTAAATTAATTCACTTTAATTTTTTAATTTCCCTAAGTTAGACTTAGGGTCCCCATTAAAAAATTTAATTATTTGAATAACTTTTACACCAAATGGAATTTCTCCGATGCTACCAAAAAATATCAACACCTCATACTCCCAGCAATGTATCTCAGCCCATGGTTGATTGTGCCCCGAAGATATCTCAAGAGATTCTTGGCACCAATCCAGTGAATGTGATGATGCTCGACCATGTATTGACTCAACGTGTTCACTGCAAAACATACGTCCGGACGTGAGTTCACTAAGAACATCAAGGCCCCCACGAGTTGACGATACTCGGTGGGATTTCCCAACTTGGGCCCAACAACACTTCCACACAACTTCTCAAAGTTGAGTTCCACCAGAGTAGTCACAGACTTGCAGTCCACCATCCCAAATCTCTTTAGCAGCTTCACAACATATTTTCCTTCAGAAAGGAAAATCTCACCTGGCTTTTTCCAGACCTCCAAGCCTAGGAAATAATGCATCAATCCTAGGTCCTTCATCTCGAACTCAGAAGCTAGCTCCCTCTTACATTGATGAATAAGAAGGTCAGCACCTGTCAGGAAGAGGTCGTCCACACAAAGAACTAGAATGAGAGGCTTGTCATTATCAACCTTAAAATAAAGGTTTGGATCAGCATCACTTCGAGTAAAGCCCAAATTCATCAAGTAGCTATCGATCCTCTCATACCAAGCCCTGGGGCTTGCTTCAACCCATAGAGGGCTTTCTTCAACCTGCATACATATGTGTCTCTATCTCGGACTTTGAACCCCAGAGGTTGTTCCACATAGACCTCTCCCTTGGTTGAACCATGTAAGAAGGCAGTCTTCACATCCATCTGATGGAGACTCCATCCTTGCGTTGCAGCAAGGGAAATGATCGATCGGATGGTGGTGTAGCAGGAAACAGGTGCAAATATTTCATCATAATTTATGCCTTCCTTCTGCGAGAAGCCTTGAGCAACAAATCTTGCCTCGAAATTTTCAGCACTTCCATCGGCTCCATGCTTGATCTTGTAGAGCCATTTCAAGGTGACAACAGATTTGTCCTTCGGTCTAGGGACCACATCCCAGACATCATTCTTCATGATATAATCATATTCCTCGTGCATAGCATCCTTCCAAACTTGATGCTTCACGACTTCTTCAAATGTTCCAAGCTCAGATTGTACAATAGTGCTCATGGCTGCTAGGTACCCTTAGTACCTATTCGGCTTCTTACTTTCACGGAATGTTCCCCTTGGAGCAATATGTTCCTCAACATCTTCGAGAGTGTCTTTAAGCCATGAGGGTCTTCTTTTATTTGAAGAAGGTGGATTGTAAATTTTTGAACATGTTCTATGCCATTTTAGATTAGGGCACAAAATACTGAAGCATATAGAACAAATAAATCGATCGATGGAAGACAAGCCAACAATAGAAAAAAGAAGAAGAATGATAGCATTACGGCGATCAGCAAGATGCTTCAACCAGCAAAGTCTCCAATAGGTCATTCAGCCAAGCCTGTCACACAGCCCTAAAACACTACATCAAGAAGCCCTAATTCAGCTCCATGAGAAAGCCCTAACAAAGATGCACCAAGAAGAGAGAAGATAATTTCCTCCACACAATGTGTGTGTAATGATCTCCAAATCTCTCCCATTTGTAATCATTTGTGGGGGTGTGTGACACGTCCTTTAAGACATTTAAGTCTATATTATATTTCAGGCCGACCTAGCACATAAGTGGAATAAATTCAAAATACATGTTCTGCTCGTCCGATCGAGATGATCTTTAGATCAATCTTACACCTCTCCGAAAGAGGAATCCAATAAAAATATCAAGATCATCATCTGAGCAGCACAACCTGGAGTTTGGACCTAGTTGCCCAAAATTAACACTCCCTCTCAACTAGAGAGAACTCCATCCACTTGTGCAATCCAAACATCGTGCGTCATCCTGCCTAATGTGCTTTACTGGCATCTTTATTTCAAACGGTGAGTCACAAAGACATCACGCCTGACTGACCCGAAGTCAGCTCAGAGGTTAAAACCTCTTCAGGACTCAAAAGAGTCTCATACTAACCCGAAGGTAGTTTAACTGACCTGAAGTCAGTTGGAGGTCCCAGACCCCATTTCACTTGATCCCCGATCAAGTCGTTGGACACATGTCATCCTATCATACAGAGTACAGCAATCCCTGATGTGTCCATCGGTCTTGCTATGGTCTCTAACTTTTCCCACCTCATTGGCCAAGATGAGGGGTACTTTCCATGAGTCCCGGACTCCATGGGTAGGATGCATGTGGGGCACAGACCAAAGAGAGGCGAACCAACTCAATGTCATCACGGTGAGGTCGGAAGCATACCAACAAGGTTTGGCAAGCCTAACCTTGTGGTTGCTTATAGCTTCAAGAAGCTATTCCCATGACCCCTGGAGCTCTCGGAGCTCATCATCCAACCAGACCCAGAGCTTTCACAGCTCATCGTTCAACAGGACCGTGTCACGACTCCAAGATTCTCACGGAAGGTTAGGAGCTTGACCTTCCCCAAGGGCTTAGTGAGAATATCCACGACCTACTCATAGTTCCTATGTGAGCCTTACGACGCCACGTACCATGTCCCAGACAAAGTGGTACGTGCTTGGATCAGTCGTGAAACACGAGATTCTTGGACAATCGAATCCCACTCTGGTTATCACAAAAGATAACTATGGTATCTAGCACATGGCTGAACAATTCACTGAAGAGCTTTCATAACCAAATCGCTTCACAACAGGCCATGCTCGTAGCAATGTATGTGGCCTCAACGGTGCTCAAAGCTACCGACTTTTGCTTCCTACTAATTGAAGCAGAACCAAGTGTAAAGCAGCATCCACATGTGCTCTTGCGATCCACCACACTGCCAGCCCAATCGGCATCGAAATATTCATGGAGTGTCCCGCTCTTGGCAGTGTATCTCAGCCCATGGTTTATCGTGCCTCGGAGATATCTTAAGAGATTCTCAGCACCAACCCAGTGAAAAACGTTCACTGCAAATCATACGTCCGGACGAGAGTTCACTAAAAACACCAGCACACCTATGAGTTGGAGATACTCGATAGGATTTCCCAATGCTAGCCCAGCAACATTCCACACAACTTCTTGAAGTTGAGCTCCATCGGTGTCGAATATTCCACCATACCAAATCTCTCCAGCAACTTCCTAATATATTTTCCTTGAGATAGGAAAATCTTGCCAGGTCTCTGCCAGACCTCCAAGCCTAGGAAGTAATGCATCGGTCCCAGGTCTTCAATCTCGAACTTGGAAGCTAGCTCCCTCTTACACTAATGAATGAGAGGGTCAACACCTGTCAGGAAGAGATCGTCCACATAGAGAACCAGTATGAGAGGTTTCTCACGATCGACCTTGAAGTAAAGGTTCGGATCAGCATTACTTCGAGAGAAGCCCAGCTTCATCAAGTAGTTATCAATCCTCTCATACCAAGCCCTGGGTGCTTGCTACAACCCATAGAGAGCTCTCTTCAACCTGCATACATGAGAGTCTCTATCCTGGACTTTGAACCCCAGAGGTTGCTCCACATACACTTCTTCCTTTGTCTACCCATGCAGAAAAGTGATCTTCACATCCATCTGATGGAGACTCCATCCTTGCATAGCGGCAAGGGCAATAATAGATCGAATGGTCATATAGCGAGCCACAAGTGCAAATATATCATCATAGTTAATGCTTTCTGTTTGAGAGAAGCCATGGGCAACAAATCTTGCCTAGTATTTTTCAGCACTTCCATCAGATCTATGCTTGACCTTCTAGAGCCATTTCGAAGTGACAACAGCTTTGTCTTGCGGTCTTGGAACAACATTCTAGACATCGTTCTTCATAATGGACTCATATTCTTCGTGCATTGCATCCTTCCAAACTTGATGCTTTACAGCTTCTTCAAACGTTCCAGGCTTAGATTGTACAATAGTACTCATGGCTGCTAGATACCCTTGGTATCGATTCAGCTTCTTACTTTCACGAAATTTCCACCTTGGGGCCATATGTCTCTCGACATCCTCGAGAGTATCCCTGAGCCATGAGGGTCTCTTCCTACCAAAAGGAGGAGGATCAATAAGGTCCATTGGACCTTCAATATCGAGCTACGGTTCATACTTCGACACTTCCTGCTTCTCTGTCCCTGCATCATTGTCTTCCTTGGAGCTAGGAAGGTTCGTCACTTTCCGGAGGGTAGCGTCTTCATCGAAGGTGACATCGTGGCTTATCTCCACTTCTCTTTGACCAGAAACATAGATCTTATATGCCTTCGAAGTTTCGCTATAGCCCACAAACATTCCTTTCTTCCTAGAAGCATCCAACTTGCTTCTCTTTTCTTTCGACACATGAAAGAAAACAGGACAACCAAAAACTCTAAAATGAGAAACATCAGGTTTCTTACCAGAGAAGACTTCTTCAGGAGTTTTGGAGTCCAATGCGGAATGCAAGAATTTATTTTGAATGTACATAGCAGTGTTCGTAGCTTCTCTCCATAGAAACTTCGGCAAACCTGGGTCACATAGCATGGTACGAGAAGCCTCCACAATGGCTTGATCCATCTTTTCAGCAACATCATTTGCTCAGGAGTTTAGATTATTGAGGTCTCCCTTTTAGTCCCAGCATCTCTGCAACGGCTCCCTTGAGTTTTCCTACAGCCGAGACATAAACATCACAGATACTAATGCCCAATATATACACCATATCACTATCAAGGTGATTTTAGATAAGGCTGCCATCATGACGTTGTGTCAAGGTTATTTTAGATAAGGCTGCCATCATGACGATGTAGGTATCTTTATATTTTTGTCATATGTGCCACTATCAGACACAAGTATCACTGACACAAGCACATGTATTAATACCATATATCTTTGTCATGCCATACATCATCTATTTATATCTTACTATTATCATACTTATCACTGTCATGGTGTTGAAGATATCAAATTAGTGAGGCCATATATACTCTGCCATATGACATACCTACTTCCATGTAGATATAATGTTATCACTGTTCTATGATAGTCAAGGTTATATATATGTATAAAACTGTCATGTACCAGAAACACTCAAGGAGATATTGTCATACGTAGCAACACATAAATGTCACTGTTATGCAAAGGCTCACATCATACTGCATAGTAAGATGTTGATCCAACTTATCAAAAAACATTTTTATAGTAGAATGTGATAAAGAGACTTTTGTAGAGTTTATGAAAAATCCCTACTTGTTGAATAATACCTAGGGATGATATAGTGACTGCCACAACTCTTATTACTCTGTTTTGGAAGCCTTTATTGCAAGCAATTGTTAAGATGTTCTCGCTAAAAATTGTTGCTAACGGACTCCACACTTGTAACTTAATGATGAGTGTTCAGGAGTACCATCAATACAAACAATGATGACTTTGTCTACAAAATTCAGCCTTCAGCCTATAAGTGTCCTTTTGATATGTAGATATCTTATACTACCATATAATGCTGTCTATACTGAGAATTCAAACTATCATTCAAACAATGTCAAATGCTACTTATGCAAGATGCATACCACAATACTACCTTACAATTCAAGTCACAAATCACTGCAAAATTCAATCTTCTGATAATATGTTTATTAGTCATTAATATTTCATGAATTTTATTGCTACAATGATAATAAGCCTTGTTCATTCAGTCCCTTTTTAGAATTACAAAGTCTTTGCATCACAAGGATAATAGCCTCTGTATCATAAATATATTTCATCACCGAGACAGAGATCACATATTTATACTTTGTATCAACAGAGAATAATTCGTCCAATGCTACAGACATGCATCCAATCCTTGTCAACCATTTGCTTCTTTTCAAGGAGAAATTCCAGAATTAAGTCAAAAAATAATTTCGGTTTTCAACACAGCAGACTTCATTAAATAGGGTACCCAAATATGCTCGGATATAATCCACAAACAGATCCATAAATTAGGATCTAACATCTACACATATGTATCAAAAAAACATACCTCAATCTTGTTGTTTAGGTATCTTGACTACTACAAATCAAGGTCTGGTTAGGGCACAAAATGTTGTCCCTAACAACCCTTTATTTTTTCCCCAGAGTAGCTCCTTAGAGCTGCAGATTGCCCTAGGAGAGGTCCCATCCTTCTCTGCTACAATTCGGGGCATGGATACCCCTACGCTGCCCCTCAAATTAATTTGTAGGGCTGCGTCCTACTCAAAACAACTCCTAGAGGTTTCGGATGCCTAAGATTATTTCACTCATAAACAACCCTTAACCAGTCTTGAAATGAACCTTCTTGGTTTCAGCCCTCAGGTCACTAGTTAGGGATTCTTGATAGCCTATTATAACACTTTTATTTTCACTTCTAGACCTCCAAATAGCGGGGCCTTCACCCAGAATTGTATCTTCTCCTACACAGTGGTTTGGACCACCTTTTAAGCCTCTAAACGATGCCTAACAACCACTTGATCTTGCATAAACTGCCTGATGCTTTACACTACAACTCGGCCTCTAGGACAGTGTTATTTAGGCCAGCGTATGGGCTGAAACAACTCCTCCTAGCTGCGTCTCACTTGAGGGAGTAATATGAAACAAGGGTTAGGCTTCTACGCCACCCAAAAAAGCCCTCAAGTAATGCAACCTTCCAAAAATTAATGCGGACTTGTGGTGATGCCCAAAACAACGTTAAAAAAACTCCTAAAAAGGTTCCACGCAGCTTCTTCTTCTCCCACGTTGTAGCTTCGATTCCATGTAAATTTCTGAACATGTTCTATGCCATTTCAGATTAGGGCACAAAAAACTGAAGCAGATAGAACAAATAAATCGATCGATGGAAAACAAGCCAACAATAGAAAAAAGAAGAAGAATGATGGCATTATGGCGATCAGAAGGATGCTTCAACTAGCAAAGTCTCCAATAGGTCATTCCGCCAAGCGTGTCACACAGCTCTAAAACACTACATCAAGAAGCCCTAATTCAGCTCCATGAGAAAGCCCTAACACAGATGCACCAAGAACAGTGAAGATAATTTCCTCCACACAATGTGTGTGAAATGATCTCCAAAACTCTCCTATTTATAATCATCTGTGGGGTGGCCTTGACATGTCTTTATATTTTAGGAGCTATATTATTGGATTCACTCTCTGGAAGTGAGATTGATCTGAAGGAGATCATCGATGTCATCTAAACGGCACAACCGGGTTTGGACCTGGTTGTGAGTGCCGGATCCTACGGGATCCATCGGGTCCATCGCCCCAGGGCATCGGTTCATCCTTTGGTTCTTCCTGCTTTCCAATTTCTTCTTCTTTGTCTTCCTTTGAGATAGGAAGATCCCTTACTTTCCTAAGGGCATCATCTTCGTCGAAGGTGACATCATGGCATATCTCCACTTCTCTTTGACCAGGCACATAGATTCTATATGCCTTCGAGGTTTCACTATAGCCTACGAACGTTCCCTTCTTCCCAGAAGCATCCCACTTGCTTCTCTTTTCTTTCGGCACATGAAAATAAACGGGACTTCCAAAAACTCTAAAATGAGAGTTAATTTTGGGCAACTAGGTCGAAAATCCATGTTGCATTGCTCATATGATGGAGATGATATTTTTGTTGGATTCCTCTTTCCAAGAGGTGCAAGATTGATCTAAAGATCATCATGTTTGGATGAGCAAAACTTACATTTTGAATTTATTTTCCACACATGTGCTAATTGTAAAGGTCAGCCAGAAGTGTAATGTAGGCTCGCAAGCCCCAACAGATGTGTCACACACCCACAGTCATGGATATAAATTGGAGAGACATAATGCTCATTTCATCAATTCAATCATCTCACACATCTCTCTCATCTGATTGGTTCGTACAGCCTTGAAGATGCTTCTCTCTCTCTCCCACGTGTGAATTTGGAAGCTGAAATTTGCGCACTGTTTTAGGGCAAATCTAGACAGCATTGACTTTGGGTCAACCCTCCTTATTTGACTGCATTTTCTACCCAAAAATTTCGATCTTGGAAGGCCGCTTTAGATGGCACAAAAAATCGAGGTCAAACGTTGACCTTTGACAGCAGCCTTTGACTGTAGCATTAACTGCAGCGTTGACTGATTTTGACCGCAGGAATTTTGACTTGCGTTGACTGCTTTGGAAGCTGATTTGTGGGGTGAGTGATATTAAAGGAAGGCTGACTTTGACCGTGTTTTACCGAGTTTGACTGAACCTATTTGGAGGTTGAAGAGTTGGTTTGAGCAGCAAACTCTTTGCTGGCTAGGGCATCTTGTTGACTGCTGTAACAAACATTTTTCTCTATCTTAGCTGAATAAGAAGAATTACAAATTCTTTTATCTTATATTGGCTTGTCTTCTGTTGATCTATTTTATGTTCTATCAGCATTTACTTTCAATGATTATGTGATTGCTTATTTGAAATTGAATCGAGCTAATAAGAAGAAAGATTGAAGTAAACTACATTAAGCATAGAACATACCATGGTTATCTAAAATTAACATGGTATCATAGCTGAAGTGAAGACAAAGCCCAAGCAAGTGTGAAAATCAATCACTGAAGAAGTTGAATAATCAAGGACTGGGATCAATGGCCTCATCATCATACCAGGGTTTCAAATCTGATGATAAGCTGACTAATAAATCTGATTATCATGCTTGGAAAATGTCTTTGGATTTGACATTGGAAGACCAAGATGTTATGGATTATGTGCAAGGGAAGATTAATGAGCCTCCATCAAATGCATCGGCTGCCACTAAAACAAAATACAAGAAAGGGGAAATCTATTCATAAGCACTTGGATTCATAAGTCTATTTAGGGATTCTATTCATAAGCACTTGGTTGCTTATATCTCCGAGCTAGGCACATCTAAAGAGATGTATGATAAGTTGGTTAGCATGTTGACGGCTAGCAATGCTAATCAAATTCTATTTTTGAAGAACAAGTTGAAGGAGATCTAGAAGGGCAAAGGAGAATCCATCCAATCATATTTCATGAGGGTCATTGAAATCAAGAATGATCTCTTAGCTATTGGAGAAGCCATATCAGACCGAGTGCTTACTCTCATTGCTCTTGGAGGACTCCCCCGGGAATGGTATGTATTCAATACTACTATTCTTAATAATAATCTAATTCCTAATTTTGATGAATTGTTGACGAGATGCACTCAAGAGGAGACAAGGATGATGGAGAGAGACCATCCCTCAAATGGGAACGGAAGTGACCCTACTGCCTTCACCACTCATGCAAAGAAGAGGAACAATTTGGTCTGAGAAATCAAAATCATGGAAGAGCAGGTCCCAAAGGAAGAAAAGGAAGATGTTACACTTGTAACAAGTTTGGTCATTATGCAAGAGAGTGCCCTAATACAAGGGACTCTTCCGGAGATGATGACTACAACAACAACAACTTCAGGGGGAATGGAAATCAAAGGAACAACAGGCTCAAAGGAAAGAGGAATGCTCCCTCTGATCGAAGTGGAAATGGGCAACCTTTCAAGAGGTCAAGGAATTCCAGGTATGATGAATCTAATTTTGTTGATAGGAAAAATGAATAGATTCTTATATTTTCCCTCTCTACTGCATTTCCTTCCGATGCGCTAGACAATTGGTTGATTGATAGTGGTGTCTCAAGGCACTTCACTGGACATAAGGAAGCCCTCTCTAATTTGATTGAAAATTATACTAATTTGGAAATTATCCTTGGAAACAATGCCACCTATCTCGTGAAAGGGACAAGGATTGTGACCCTTCATCTAAATCAAGGTCAAGTCCTCCGCTTGCAAGATGTGTTGTACGTACCTGACTTGAAGAAGAATCTAGTGTCAAATGAATTCAATGACTATTGCAGAGAAGCTAGCATTAAGAGGGAGACAACCACTGTGTACACTCCCGAACAAAATGGTGTTGCTGAAAGAAAGAATAGAACCACTTTGGAAGTTGCCCATGCCATGCTTTATGATCAAGGTCTTCCGAAGTTTCTATGGGGTGAAGCTGCCAACACCGCTGTGTATGTTCAAAACAAATGCCCACATTCTGCATTGGACTCCAAAACTCTCGAAGAAGTCTTCTCTGGTAAGAAGCCTGATGTCTCTCATTTTAGAGTTTTTGGAAGTCCCACTTATTTTCATGTGCCGAAAGAAAAGAGGAGCGAGTTGGATGCTTCTGGGAAGAAGGGAACGCTTGTGAACTACAGTGAAACCTCGAAGGCATATAGAATCTATGTGCCTGGTCAAAGAGAAGTAGAGACATGCCATTATGTCACCTTTGACGAACATGTTGTCCTCAGGAAAGTCAAGGACCTTCCTATCTCAAAGGAAGACAAAGAAGAAGAAGAAGTTGGAAGGCAAGAAGAACCGAAGGTTGAACCAATGCCCGATGTTGAAGGTCCAATGGATCCTATAGATCCACCTTCTTCGAATAAAAGAAGACATTCATGGCTAAGAGACACTCTCAAAGATGTCGAGAGACATATTGCTCCAAGGGGAACATTCCGTGAAAGTAAGAAGCCGAATAGGTACCAAGCATACCTAGCATCCATGAGTACTATTGTACAATCTAAGCCTGGAACTTTTGAAGAAGTCGTAAAGTATCAAGTTTGGAAGGATGCTATGCACGAGGAATATGAATCGACCATGAAGAATGATGCTTGGGATGTGTTCCCTACACCGAAGGACAAATCTGTTGTCACCTCGAAGTGGCTCTACAAGATCAAGCATGGAGTCGATGGAAGTGTTGAAAAATACAAGGCAAGATTTGTTTCCTGAGGCTTCTCTCAAAAGGAAGGCATAGATAATGATGATATATTTGCACCTATTGCCTGTTATACCACCATCCAATCAATCATTGCCCTTGTTGCAGCGCAATGATGGCGTCTCCATCAGATGGATGTAAAGACTGCCATTTTACATGGTTCAATCAAGGAAGAGGTCTATGTGGAACAACCTCTAGGGTTCAAAGTCCAAGATAGAGACACATATGTATGTAGGTTGAAGAAAGCCCTCTATGGGTTGAAGCAATCCCCCAGGGTTTGGTATGAGAGGATCGATAGCTACTTGATGAAGTTGGGCTTTACTCGAAGTGATGTTGATCCAAACCTTTATTTTAAGGTTGATAATGACAAACCTCTCATTCTGGTTCTCTATGTGGACGATCTCTTCCTGACAGGTGTTGACCCTCTCATTCATCAATGTAAGAGGGAGCTAGCTTCCGAGTTCGAGATGAAGGACCTAGGAATGATGCACTATTTCTTAGGCTTGGAGGTCTGGCAAAAGCCAGGTGAGATTTTTCTTTCTCAAGGAAAATATGCTGTGAAGCTGATAGAGAGATTTGGGATGGTGGACTCCAAGTCCGTGACTACTCCGATGGAACTCAACTTTAAGAAGTTGTGTGGAAGTGTTGTTGGGCCCGAGTTGGGAAATCCCACCGAGTATCATCAACTCGTAGGTGCCTTAATGTTCTTAGTGAACTCACATCCAAACATATGTTTTGCAGTGAACACTTTGAGTCAATACATGGTCGAGCCTCATCACATTCACTGGATTGGTGCCAAGAATCTCTTGAGATATCTTCGGGACACAATCAACCATGGGCTGAGATACACTGTCGGGAGTATAAGGCTCCATGGATATACCGATGCGGATTGGGCAGGTAGTGTGGTGGATCATAAGAGCACATCTAGATGTTGCTTCACTCTTAGTTCTGCTTCAATATCATGGATGAGCAGGAAGCAGAAATCAGTTGCTTTGAGCACTGGCAAGGCCGAATACATTGCAACAAGTATGGCCTATTGTGAAGTTGTTTGGTTGAGAAAGCCTTCAGTGAACTATTTGGGCATGTGCTGGATACGACCGTTATCCTTTGTGATAACCAAGGTGGGATTCGTCTTTCTGAGAATCCCGTGTTCCACGAACGATCCAAGCATATTGATATTAGGTACCACTTTGTCCGGGACATGGTACAGCGAGGCGTCGTAAGGCTCCATCACATTAGGATTGATGAGCAGGTCGCAGATATTCTCACGAAGCCCCTGGGGAAGGTCAAATTCTTAACCTTCCGTGAGAAGCTTGGTATCGTGGACAAACCCTATCCTGAGGGTCTCGACTGAGTTGGACTATGAGCTCTAGGAGCTCTAGGGGGATTGGGGATAGCTTCTTGGAGCTATAAGCAACCACAGGACGAGATTCGCCTTACCTTGTCAGTGTACTTCTTCCCCGCCATTATGATATTGAGTTGGTTCACCCTCTCTTTGATCTACGCCCCACATGCATCCTAACCATGGAGTCTGGGACTCATGGGAGGTACCTCTCATTTGGCCAATGAATTGGGAAAAGAGGATAGAGACCGATAGCATGACTGATGGACGCATCGGGGAATGTCGTACTCTCTATGTCTAGGATAGGATGTGTCCAACAACTTGATCTGGGATCAAGTCTGGATGAGGTTCTTACCTCTAAACTGACTTCGGGTCAGTATGTGGCTCACTCTCGAGTCTGGTTGAGGTTTTTACCTCTAGATTAACTTCGAGTCAGTGGAGAGTGATGTCTTTGTGACTTACTCTCGTTCGTTTGCAAAGAAGAGTCAGCAAAGTCGTTACAAGAGGATGACACAGGATTGCATGATGATGATGATGATGATAGTACATGATGGTACTGGATGACAGGATTGCACAAGTGGATAGATGGAGTTCTCCCTAGTTGAGAGGGAGTGTTAATTTTGGGCAACTAGGTCCAAACTCCATGTTGCATTGCTCATATGATGGAGATGATATTTTTGTTGGATTCCTCTTTCGGAGTGGTGTAAGATTGATCTAAAGATCTTGTTTAAATGAGTAGAACTTATATTTTGAATTTATTTTCCACGCATGTGCTAATTGTCAAGGTTGGCCAAAAGTGTAATGTAGGTTCACAAGCCCCAACAGATGTATCACACACCCACAGTCATGGATATAAATTGGAGAGACATGATGCTCATTTCGACCAAAAGTGTAATGTAGGCTCACAAGCCCCAACAAATGTGTCACACAAACAAAGTGATGGATATAAATTGGAGAGACATGATACTCATTTCGGCCAAAAGTGTAATGTAGGCTCACAAGCCCCCAACAAATGTGTCACACAAACACAGTGATGGATATAAATTGGAGAGACATGATGCTCATTTCATCAATTCAATCATCTCACACATCTCTCTCATCTAATTAGTTCGTACAGCCTGGAAGAGGCTTCTCTCTCTCTCCAATGTGTGAATCTGGAAGCTGAAATTTGTAGACTATTTTAGGGCAAATCTGGACAGCGTTGACCAAGGTTGACTTTGGGTCAACCCTCCTTGTTTGACTACGTTTTCAAAGTTGGGGTTGAATTAGAGAGCTGCAAAATTTTAGAAAATTGAGTCATCTTCATTTGGGCATGTTAGTTAAGAAATTAGCAAGCAAAAACATCAGATCGTACCCCACCTTTGAGGCATTATTATTTTGGCAAGTTGTGTTTCCTTGGATTGACAAACTTAGAACATTTATTTAGAGTATTCGTGATCCTGAAGAATTTTTTGTGCTTATTGGAGGACCGAGACACCACGGATTTGGGGCAAAATTTTGCTAAGTCTTTGGAGGTCGATTCACATCATTTGAAGTTCAATCATCTCCCATAATTAGGAGGGCCAGATCTTGATTTTTAATACGGAGATTTATTTGTGGGTTGCATTTAAGCAATTTTTGGAGGTTGAACCCCTGTACGATAGAGGCCAATTTTTTGTCTTAAGGAAGGACCAAATCTGCTTGTTGTTTCCAGAATTTGAATAGTTTATTATCTTCAAGGAGATTGAGGAGATTGATCAAGAGCTTGTTAGAGGCTGGGGTCAAAGTACTAGTTGCATAAAGGCAGTGTCATAACATTATCATTGCACTTAAAGGGTTGAGTACACTCCAGGTGCTTGACTCATTTCCAGCATTGCCACATTTACTTTTTGTGCTTACATTTATCTATCATGATTGTGTGTTGTGCCCGTTTTGAGTATATTCATAGTCACTAGACTTGTCTCTTGAATACGCTGAGACTATGCAATGACTAGTGACAGTTCTGGGTTGATATTTGAAACTATATGAGATTATCTAGCATTGACAAATTTGACAAAATTCCCTTGTAGCTAAAACAAACAAGACAAAACTAAATTTCTTTCGAGAAACTTGGAACTGCTTCAAGGACTCTATTTTGTTACTGCAATGTATGACCAGCTATCTTAAGAGTATTGAATGTATTGTGTCCTGTCATAGCTAAGTGTCCTTGTTAATTTTGGGCTACTAGGTCCAAACTCCGGGTTGTTCTGCTCAGATGATGATCCCGATATTTTTATTGGATTCCTCTTTCGGAGAGGTGTAAGATTGATCTAAAGATCATCTCGATCGGATGAGCAGAACATGTATTTTGAATTTATTCCACTTATGTGCTAGGTCGGCCTGGAATATAATATAGACTTAAATGTCTTAAAGGACGTGTCACACACCCCCACAGATGATTATAAATAGGGGAGTTTTGGAGGTCATTTCACACACATTGTGTGGAGGAAATTATCTTCTCTCTTCTTGGTGCATCTGTGTTAGGGCTTTCTCGTGGAGCTGAATTAGGGCTTCTTGATGTAGCATTTAAGGGTTGTGTGACACGCTTGGCTGAATGACCTATTGGAGACTTTGTTGGTTGAAGCATCCTGCTGATCGCCATAACATCATCATTCTTCTTCTTTTTCTATTGTTGGCTTATCTTCCATCGATCGATTAATTTGTTCTATCTGCGCAGTATTTTGTGCCCTAATCTGAAATGGCATAGAACGTGTTCAGAAATTAACATGGTATCAGAGCTATGGGGAAGACAAAGTCCAATCTATGTCAAGGGACAGCTAGTAAAATGCGGATTTGTTGAAGGCTCAGTTTATTTTTATTTTATTTTGCTCTTGAAGATTGGGAAAGGGTTTCTCTGATGTTCATTTACAGGTGATTGGATATCAAACAATTGCATCCCTCAGTAAAGGCAAAAAACAAAAACCCACATGCCAATTCTGAGTCTCAAAATCGTGTTTAAAATTGCAGGGCTCTAAATATGACAATGTGGAGCAGTCAGAGTGTGATCTCTTAACTGAAGCAAATTGGTGGAACAGAATGGACTATCTCTATCTCAAGGATTTCTATGCCATCTGAAATAGTCTTCACAGGAAGGGTTTTTTAATTTGAACTATTATCAATTTAAATGGTTTCGTGGCTTTACTATCTATTTGCAGGTGCATATTCCATCCAGCTTGAAGTTGTCTGTGAAGAATCGCTGGAAACTAGACAAGAAAAGTATTGTTGAGACCAGGGCTATGTTTGAAGCAGAAGACCTTCATTTCTTTTGGCTGCAGATTATGCAATGTGCCTGTGATTTTTCTTGAGAAAGTCTGATTTTCTGTGACACAATATCTGAACAAACAATCAAGCTGTGACCTGAAGAACATACCACGTTGTATTAAGGCCAAAGTCAAACTCATCAATATGTGATCGATTCGTGAAGCATTGTCGGAGGTCCTTACATCTGCGGATCATATAGAAATTTGAAGCTCGAGTAACTTGACGTGCAGCTTGAGAAGTTTGAAGTGCAGCTCGGAAAATTTGAAGCTCGAGAAACTTGACGTGCAGCTCGAGAGATAAGGTCTGTTTCATAGGCAGAATCCAAGGCCGAGATTGGTTCGAGTGAGCCATTTTTTTAAAGGTGGACAATGCCGAAAGCATAGTATTAAAAACCGGCTGGTTTGAACCGGTAACCAGTGAAACCGGTCGGTCAGAACCGGTCCAGAACCTGGTCAAGCACCCCATTTCGCTTTTTTTTTCCGGTCAAACCAGTCTAACTGGCCGGTTTATCAATAAACCGGCTAGTTAGACCGGTTTGATCGGGAAGAGAAAAAAAAAAAGCGAAATGGGGTAAGGGACCCACAGAAGTTGATTTGGCCAAGTATAGGAATTTTCCCCCAGCAAAATAAAGGCCAACAATTCTCAACTTCACCCTACCTTTAAATTATGTGAGAAACCATCCCATCCTTCTGAGCGAATTGTGTAAAAATTTGGGTTATTGGGCAATGTCTTGTGGCATGGCATCCAGTTAAATGATGCTCTCCAAACAAACCATCATGTGGGATCATTCTTCCAAATGCTTCAAACATGATACAATGGGCCGTTATTTAAGCCTATTGTTGTATCTTGTAAGCATTCTCTTGCCTGCAATGTGTTGGGATACAGTCATAATGATACCTTTGTTGTGAATATCACACACTTCACTCTTTCTTGATTCCCTAAGAAACCCTTCAGAGAGTTCAAACAGGGTCTAACGAGGGTTGTAGATTCTAAAAACATGGATTTTTTCAACAAATATGCTTTAATCACTGGAACTTTTGGACAGAGTACACTTCAGTTTCTGAAAATATCTCAACAGAAGGAAGCCCTACAAAATATCACTAAGAAATTCAATATCATAGAAGATAGCAGTCTTAAGTGCATGATAATGCTATAGAGGATGCAAGACATAACCATTCTTGCCTAAGTGCCTAAGGAATTTCACCTATTTGATGACTGGATGCCGAAGAAAAACATTCACAACTTTTGATCTAGAAAATGTGCAATACAAAGTTCTCGTTGGTTTTAGGAAAATGTTGGTCAACATAAATTTGAGTGCATCTATGATATGTAAGTCCAACTACAAAGAGGCCTCAGATGACACTGTAACCCTCCAATTAATAAGATGCAGGTTAAATAGGCTTAACTGCCAGTTTCACTGTACTATGTAGGCCAATGGCCTCAATGCTCATAGCTTGTAGCATTGTTTTTGGACTTTATGGGTCATTTGGAGCCTCATTGCTTATGTATTTTTTGGATGATATGTATTGCACTCGGTGCCATATTGCCATTTTGATATATTCACCTTTACATGGTATATAAATGAGCAAAATTTGAATATTTTGTCTCTATTGGCTTGGAATCATCGTTGCAAATCTTAAAAATAGTTTTTTTTATTAAAAAAAATTATTTAATGTATTTTTTAAGAACCAGTTCGTTTAGACCTGACCAATACCAGTTAGACCAGTTCCAGTCCGGTTACTGGTTCATTAGGTCCACCGGTCCGATCACCGGTTTCAGTTTTTAATACTATGGCCGAAAGCCATCATTGTTAAATGCCTGAGCATTGTTAGTGTAGAGGAGGCCAAAGCAGAATATCAAGGGCCACAGAAAACGATTTAGAAAAAGTTGTTGGTGGGGAATCATTCGAGACGTCTAGGTTCTCTGCCACCAAGGGATGACTAAATTCCACCAAACAGCATTCTCTCAAACTGAATTGAGTCGTCTAAGTGGGGTTGACAATTTGTCCCCGAAGTAACGCGGATCCAAGGAGTGATTAACAGAACAGGAGCGTGATACACAGAATTGTCACAGCTGTTAGCAAGGTCTGAGCCCATTATTTGATCAAATTCTGAGTCAATCGCTACAAGCGACATCGTCGTGGAAAGGGCATTATATTTTTTTTTGGAGCAAGCCATTAATTTCGTGAATGCCATCCGTAATGCTTTCTGTTGGAAAGCTGAGAATGAGAGTGCACGAGGAACAAGTTCGTATTGATTTCAAGATTAGCGATTATATGTCGCATCTCTTCAATGAGCAAGTGGAGGGACGAGAACACTGAATCGAATTGGGAATTATGAAGTCACGTTGTTGTTCGAGGGCAATCAAATTTAAGTGACGTCGATTTCCAATGCCTGCAGAATGCGATTTGGCAAATGGCATACCTAGTGCAGATTGTCGCCAGTGCGTGAACAAAGAGGATGGTCGTTGCACCGATACATGTTACGTTGTGTTGCAGAAATTGAGAATGTCTGCGCACTTGAAATGACAAAACTTTGGGGTCTACACCTGTAGCCAAATTTAGTTGTTGTAACCGCAGGAATTTGGATCCTGTAGTAGTTAAATGAAATTGTGCATTGAACGCTCCCGACGTGTGCATTGGTTAAACGATATTATCTTGAGTGTGTGAATTTTCCCTACAACAGACCGAGCTCCATATTAGTCATGGTTGCTAGCATCAAAGATTGAATTCACTTATGTACATAGGAGGGCTCTCTCTCTCCATTGAGGAAGAGAAAGGTACGGGGATTGCCAAAGGGAAGTTGCAGGGGCTATCATGAAAGTTGGGCACAGCCAAGTGGCCTCTTGCCCGACAAAGCAGGATTTGTTACGCGGCCCTTAGCCCGAGAGAGATGGGCCATTGCCGAAGAGAGAACTGCAGAGTTGATTGCTCGCATGCAACCTAACCGCCCTTCAGAAGAGAGGAGGAATGTTGTTGTGCAATACGTGCAGGGTCTTATTCAAAAGTGCTTAAATTGCAAGGTCTTTACCTTTGGGTCTGTTCCGCTGAAAACTTACTCGCCTGGTGGTTTCATAGTGAGTGTCGCTCCAGCAGATTGTTTAAATTCTAGGTTCAAACTCTGGTATTTTATTTGTGCTTCTGCATTTGCAATTTCAAACCCAAACTGAATGGAGCATCACAGTCTCGGTGAAGCTCAGATTTGTGGGTAGCATGGTTTTTTTGTAATCTCGATGAAGTTTTAAACTTGAAAGTTACTCATCTACAGCACGACCGATCTGATGGTTCAAAATCGGATCTCTGCTCTCTTGACTGACCAGCAATACAACATTGTGAAGGACTATGATCTTTAAAGATACTAGAGAAGTCCTTGTAATAAAAGGTTCAGATTTTAAACAGAGGAGATAACTGTAGTGAATCTATGATGGTTTGGTGAAGGTTAATATAACTGTGAAGTGTTTGGAGCCTTGGGCAGTCACGTTTTTGGATTCTTGAACCGTCAAGTATTTGGAACCATCGTCAGCAAAGCCTGTGAAGTTTTGAACAAATATTGTATATGATACGTGTCAAGATGCATGACAACTATATGACAGTATATGGCTATGATTCTTGATGGCTTTTGACCCCTGAGTACAAAACTCCTTTCCGAGTTGGTGTCTCGGATGTCCTCATTTAAAACAAATGTTTTCTCTCACAAGTAGAGTTGTCATTAAGAGGGAGACTACAACCTGAGCTAATATCATTGCTAAAAGAAAGAAGACCCTCATGGCTCAAAGACATATGGCTTCAAGGGGGGAATTCCGGAAGAAAATTAAGAAGCCATATAAATACCAGAGGTATCTAGCTGCCATGAGTACAATACAAGCCAGGATCATTTGAAGAAGTTGTAAAGCATCAATTCTGGAAGGATGCGATACTCAATAAGTACGAGTCCATTATGAAGGATGATGTCTGGGATATGGTCCCAAGACCGCAGGACAAAGCTATTGTCACCTCGATATAAGTTCAAGCATGGATCTGATGAGAAAATGTGTTGCCTGAGACTTCTCTCTAGGAAGGCCATCACGTAGTCCTTACCATCACATCATCCACCACCTTTGCTCCCATAGCAGACAACTGATCTCTGATCGCCTATAATATGAAAACAAAGGGCTCTATTTCTTCTCCCTTAATCATCTTGAATGACCGCAGCTAATTCTCCAGAAGCATTCTCCTCTGGACAGACTTTCCCTTGTATCGGACTTTCCCTCATATAGGGCAGTTAAGGCTTTCCACATCTCATGTGTCGTTTTCTTTTCAGCTATGTATGGAACTATATGATCCTTAACCCCGTCCATTATGAAGCGTTTGGCATGTGCCGCAGCCTCATCGTGCTTCGCCAGGAGAACAACATTGGTTGGCATGGCCAGGAATTTTTCTGTATGATCCCTTATGGACCGTATGCCTCCATGACTACCAGGATTCTGGCCTTCCAGACTGCAAATTTGGACAGATCGTCCAACCTATCCTAATCACGTAGTCCATGTGGTGCCATTTGCTCAGTAAATCTGTCGGAACTCCTCCTCTCTATGCTAGATATTTGGATCTAGGGTCCTTAGCGAAACAGGCACCCTCTTCTCCCTTTGACAACTGACCTCCTCTCTTAGAAGTCTGCCAAATCAACAATGAAATAGCTCTCTTCGATCCTTTGATCGATCTACAGATTTCTTTGGCTGGAAACCCTCTGAGAAGCTGATCTCCTCCCGCTCTTTGTCACCTAGTGCTTAGGCTAAATTTTGAATCTTCATAAATTAAACCCTACTAGCAACATCTGAAGTTCTGCAGCACTGTTTCTGGCATTTTTGAATCAGCGCGACTTCAGATCTGCATCACCCTAGCTAGCCTCTGCATGAGTAGACAATCCCAGCGTTGTCTCTACGCTGCCTCTATGTAGTAAGTACATGGGCCTACGTAGGACTGCGTCACTCTAGCCTCTGTGTGGCTCTGCTCCCTTTGTTGTTGTGTTGTCCCTTCAAATCTGGCTTTCTGCGGCTGCTGCTGCTCTCTCTGCTGCTTTCTGCAGCAAGGATTCTTCAATCTTTTGCTAGTGACCCTGCTAGATCTACAATCGCTCATACCATGTGAAAATTTCGGAATATTACTTTATGCAGAAACCCTATTGTTAATTATGGTTATACTTCTCCTACTTAAACAAGTTATTACGCTGAAATCTTCATATTAACATAGAAGTAAATACATAACAGATATTCACTGATTCAGATCTAAAACAGAAGTACATGCACATAGACAAAGTGACACACAAGATTTTCTAGACAACTGTCCCAGGAAAAACCCAATGCGGGAAAACCGGTCTTCTGGCTGTTGGAGGGTTTATATTATTAAGTAGTTTCTAAATACAACAAATATGGGCACCTTATTGGTTAAACCGACACAGAAAAAAATAGATCTGCAGCTAACCTGATGTTTTGGACACTAAAAACTTGACTGATCCACACCCTCAAACGGGATTTACAAAACTTAGCCAATTTTTGCCTCTAGAAACCCCAGCGCTGCTCCTGAAGCCCCTGCATTAGCCTCTACGTGCCTTTGCGTTGTCCTGGAGAGGGCTGCATAACCCCAGACTAGGTGACGCAATCCCTATGCTGCCCTAGCTGGACCAGCGTAACCCTAGAGGGCCTCCTGTTGCTCAGCGTTGCCATTTCTGGGCCTGCGTAGCAACTGAAGCTCTCTGCGCTGCATAGTTGTTGTTGTTGCCCCTGCTCCTCTCTGTTGCTCTTGGTTGCTGCCTCTCTGCCTCTTGCTGATTCTTGGCACTGGGATCAGATCATCCCCTTAGCCAATACTAACCCTCTCCGTAGCTGAAACACTTTTGAAAATTCTTAGCAAACCCGCCCTAGAATTTCAGCTTAGTCTCAGTGCTCAGCCACCATTTGTGTGTTCTCCAACTGACCCCAAGCCTTTCCTTTATATTTTCTCGTTGGGAAACCAACAGCCATGATCTAATCTTGAATCGATTACTTAGATTAAAAGAAAGCTTGATCCGTGTGACTTGAGTCATTTCCATCACATGTTTTAATTAATTACCTTTAATATTTTAATTTTCCTAAGTTAGACTTAGGGTCCTTAATTAAAAATATTAATTAATTAATTATCTCCCAAACTGGATGGAATTTCCCAAATCCCTTTTTGGGTCTTGGAGATCTCATGTACTCTAGTCCCTCCACAAATTTTGGGAGCTATAGCACATCCAATGCTACCCTGACACTCAAGAAACTCAACAAGGAGATCCGGGGAGTTCTCAGTAGACGGAGCAGCAAGGACAGGAGGAGGAGGAGCTGGTTGAACCTCCCACTACCAGTGGAAGTGCCAGCAGAGAAGTTTGTCAGACATTGAGAGATGAAAAGGAGTTTATTGGAACTCCTAGAACGGAAAAAAGACAACGCAAACAGCTTGACAGGTATCAAGCTTTGGTAGCTCAGGTTGCCAAACCTTCTAGCTTTCAAGAAGCCGCACAGTATCAGGTGTGGTCAGATGCCATGGTAGAAGAGTATAGCTCTATCATGACAAACGATGTTTGGGAGGTAGTGCCAAGGTCAGAAGACAGATCAATTGTAGGTTCTAGATGGAACTAAAAGATCAAGAATGTTGCAAATGGCAGTGTGGAGAAGTACAAGGCTAGGTTCGTTGCAAAGGGGTATGCACAGAAAGAAGGAATAAATTACGAAGAGACTTTCGCCCCAATTGCCAAGTACATTTCTATCAAGTCAGTTATCCAAGGCCGAGAGCACAATAGCAGAGGGGCAGATCAGTGCCAGGAGGGCCAGCGCAGCTCAGAGAAGGTGACGCAAAGCCATCAAGGCTCACGCAGGAGTGACGCAGAGCCAGAGAGGGTGACGCAGTCACTTCAGGAGCAGCGCTGGGGTTTTTGTGGGGCAGATCGGGCAGCTATCAAGCAGATCGATTGTTGAGCCGGGAAGGCTCACGGAGAGGGTGATGCAGTCACTAGGAGAGGTGACGCAGTCCCAACACAGAGCTTGCTGCAACCATCGCTATGCAGCATTGGGGACAGTGCAGAGCTCGCTACAACCATCGTTGCGCAGCATTGGGGACAACGCAGTCACCTTAGGGTTTCGTCATTCTGCCACTGGATTCGCCAAAATATCTGTCTCGACTCTCCAGATAGAGGTACTTCTGTCGAGGAAATTCTCTGTTGGGTGAGCCAGTGTTGGCACCCTAGATTGTATTCAGAAATTTGCATAATAATATAAACCCTCAGAACTGTTGCACCAGTTTTCCCGCATTGGGATTTTTCGAGGACATTTGTCCAAAAAATTTATGTGTCCTTTGTCTGTGTGCTTTAATTATTTTTCAGCACTTGATCTGTATAATTATGTAGGCTGCAGTGTATTTACTTTGATGTTTTCCTGAATTATTCAGAAAATAACTTGTTAATTAAAGAAAAACAAGTAGGAGAAGTAAATCATATTTGCCGCAGTAGGGTTTCTGGGTTAGATTCAGAAATTTTCACATGGTATCACAGTTGTTGCAGATTAGGTAGAGTTGAAACCATCAGCGAAGAGACAAAGAGAAAATTTTGCTGCAGGAAGGCAGTTATCCCAAGTGACAACGCAGATCCGAGAAGAGGCAAGGAAGGGTGACGCAGACACCAAAGGGGCTCACGCAGAGCTTGCGTCAACCAGCTGGGGTGACGTTGTAGCTGCAGCAAAGGCAGCGCAGTGTTTGTTGGGCCAGCGCAGAGGTTTGAGCCTCCGTCTTTCTAGTTGTCGTGGCTGGAAGAGCGGTTTGTTTTTCTTCAAGAGTTGTTGGTGCGGCATTGTTTCTGTCGATGCAGAATAGTGCCTAGTGGGGCTATGACAAAGTAGAGGGAACCAGTTCCTTAGAAGACTTCTCGCCAAGAAGTCTAGATCTAGTGTTGATCAGCAGCAAAGAGTGAACAGAGAGGGTTGATTCGACATCAGTAAAGAGTGATCGGAGAGGGTTGATTCGACATCAGTTGGCAGAGGATTTCTGGGAGGGAAATCATTTTTCAAAGGGAGCATGGTTCCTTAGAGGGTTTCTAGTGCCAAGAAACCCAGATCTGAGTTTTGCTGGGGCAGCAGCAGAAGAGGGAGAAGAGAACCATTTCAACATCTTTTGTTGAGCATAGATGACCACAAATGGGCTGAGGGATCAAGACAGGATGGATGGAGCATCCAACTTTGTCATCTGGAAGGCCAAAATCCTGTCAGTACTAGATGAGCATCGTATCAAGCATCTCATTGAGAGCACAGTTGACGTTGATCCACTCAAGAAGTACGAAGAAGCTAAGCAAAGGCTAAGCACTTGATCATGGATGGAGTCAAAGATCATGTGGTCCCACACATTGTTGAGAAGAATAGAGCACATGAGATGTGGACTTCTTTGACCACATTGTATCAAGGGACTTCTATTCAAAGGAGGATGCTTCTTGAGAATCTGCTCCAATTATTCCAGATGCTAAAGGGAGAATAGATCGACCCCTTCCTCATTAGATTGAAGGCGATCCATGATCAGTTGGTTGTCGTGGGGGCCACACCTGATGAAGGTCTTATGGTGAGGATTGCTCTAAATGCAGTTTCCGATGAGTGGGAGAACTTTGTCCAGGCATTTTGGGCAGAGTAGCACTTCCAAGTTGGGAAAACATGTGGGCAGCTCTTTGACAAGAAGCGATTAGGAGGATGACCAAGGCAGGCATCAGCAGCAGAGGGATCAAGATCAAGGAGGAAGAGGTAGATGCAGTTGTCACATCTTAAGTGGGCAACAGAAGAAGAAGAAGAAAGACCTTTCAAAAGTCAGATGCTTCAGGTGTGGTGAATTAGGATATTTCACCACAACATGCCCTATGAAAAAAAAGGGCAAAGAAGATTTTGATTCGAAGGTTCTTGCAGATAAGGACGATGATGGAGATGATGACGATGTGGCCATGAGTGCTCATGTGCCTCGGGAGAAGAGGTGGGGCAACATTGATCAGTAGTTCTTTCGAATTGCAGTGGAAAGGGGCAAGATCCTTGAGGTGCCCAAACTCTTGGATCACATACGAGCTACAGGAGCCCTTAACGTCAATAGCAGGATGACTGGAGTCGGTTGGTGCAAGTGATGATGGAGCAACATTGGCAGAGCTAGAACGTTGAAGCGCAGAGCAGAGGCAGCAGCAGAGCAGAAATTGATGGACTTCAACAATGCAAAGGCAGTGCAAAGCAGCAGCAGCAGCACAGAGGCACTAGAGGGACAGCGCAGAATAGCAGCAGAGTGTGCTTCAATATCGAGGTGCACCAACACTGACTTGTATGTCAGGATTTTTGGGTGATGTTTTTAGTTGCTTACTTCTCGCCAACTAAGTAGCAGTGTAGCAGTTCGCAGTGGCAGAGTTATGAGCAACATGATGCAGCATGTTGTGGCTCATTTTCATTTACCTTTGAAATATTTTTCAAAACGCCAAAAAAGCATATGTGATAGAAAATGTAAAATTTGGTGTGTCATAGAAGAATTTTGATTTATATGTTGGTACATTAACATTACGTGATGAGATGTGAAGGTGGGTCGAGTCGGGCTCATTCACAAGCAGAATAGTTCAAGAGTCGGACCGATGGGCACGTTCAGAACATTGCACACTGGACAGGGTTGAGTCGAGCTCATTCGCAAGCTCAGGAGGGACTAGCGCGACAGAACACCGGATAAGCTCAGGAGGGACTAGCGCGACAGAACACCGGATAAGCTCAGGAGGGTTACACCGTGGAGCAAACAAAATAATTTCCCGAAGGTGGAGAAATGGCGCATTTCCCTTAAAAACTTAAGAGTTTTGGAGGAGGCGCAAAGGGAAAAACGGATGGTCAGGATCAAAGCGCAGAATTGAAGCGGAGAGATGGACGGCAGAGATTAAATCCAAACCGCAAATCGCAAGTTTCAAAGGATAAGTGCGGGAGGTAAATGTTAAAATCGTCGAAGTGCGATATGCGATGCAGTTGAGCCCGATCGCAAATCGCAAATCGCAAGTTTTAAAGAATAAGTGCGGAGGTAAATGTTAAATTCGTCGAAGTGCGATATGCGGTGACATGGCAAGGTGACGTGGCAAATGACGTAGCCCTGACCCCACAAATCGCAGTTGCTTTATGAATGACGTGGCAAATGACGTGGCAGTGACATGGCCCTGGCTCGCATACTGCACATCACAAGTTTTAAAAGTTAAGTGAAAAGGATAAGTGTTATAATCGTCGAAGTGTGATGTGCAATGCGGTGGGGCCCGATCACAAATCGCAAATCACGAGTTTTAAAGGATAACCGCGAGAGGAAAGTGATAAAGTCACCGAAGTGCGATGTGCGATGCCAGATGGGACCCGATCGCATAGCGCACATCGCAAGTTTTAAAAGATAAGTGCTAAGGAAAAGTTAAAGACAGAAAAATGCGAAGTGCGATGTTGGCACGGACGCGATGTGGTTCCAAGATGAAATCTAAAGGATTTCAAGTCCGAGCTTATGAGGTTTGTGCGCCATTTTATGAAGAAATAGTCAAAACACGGCAAAGAGACTTGGGTAAGTGTCCCAACGCAGAGCAAAGAAGAAGAGAAGACTAAACACAGCAGGCATGCGCAGAAGAGGCAAAGTCAGGTAGCAGGTGACATGATGACAACGTTCGAAACGCAAAAGGCATAGCCAGAGTCAGGCGAAGAACATATAGCGGCACTGTGGGAAGCACGATAGCTGGGTCAAGTCGGGCACTGAGGCGTTGTTACAGAACTCTGCAGCTACTGCATCATAACCAGGAAAAACACCTCAGCACTTCGAGGGGACGCATCAGCGACATCAGATTCAGCAAAACGATAAATATTTCCAATTTCAATTTGTTTTCTTAGTATGATTGCATAAGTAATCTTAACAGTTTAGGTAGTCGAGTAGTTTCAAGAAGTTCAGCAGTTACAAACTACTTTGATGTATTTAAGTAGATAGAAATAAAGAAAAAGGGTTCCGAGTTTTGGACCTCTGGATGACTGTAAATTTGGTACTGAATTTTCTAAGAAATAGATGAATCATGAAAGAAGATCAAGTTTCCTACACCTGTTGATGTTGATATGTCTTTCCAGTTTCGCTCTGTTGTTATTCCTCTTTGAATGAAGTGAAGTAATGTAGCAGCTGGTCTCTTAATTACATCTGTGAGTAAGAGTTAAATAACCTTAATTTGCGCTCCTTCACAAACTCATGATGAAACTTTAAAGTAATAGATTCTGTGTTTACAGTATATTATTTCGATTTTCCTCTCTCTCCATGAATTTCCTCTGAAACTTAAAAGTGATAGATTATGTTTCTCAACATATCATTTTGAGTTTTCCTTACAGTTCTTTTCATTTCATTCAAATATCAGCAGTTTATGGCATTGTGAAGACTTTCATTATATCATATTATTGAGGGTATTAAGTAATTAAATTCCTGAGGTGTTAAACAAAGGCCATTTGATATTGTAATCTGACATACATTTATAAAATGTCTTAAGCATTGATTCCTTACCACAGCCAAGGGATTGTTTCTTGAGATACAACACAGCATTTGAGAGAGAGTTGCAGTACAGATGTGGCAGTGACAAGTGGCAGTGTCATGGGCAGCAATACGGAAGGAAGCAGCACAGAGGACCGATGTCGTGGATCAAAATGATGCTTTTGGTATGAAGTATTGCTAGAGCACATTCCTCGCTAAGAGGGAGTGTTGATTTTTGGGTAGCATTGGATGTGCTCTAGCTCCGAATCTTTATGGAGGGGCTAGGACACATGAGATCTCCAAGACCCAGAAATTGTTTGGAGAAATTCCACCTGGAACTTAAGTTATTCAAATAATTAATTATTTTAATGGGGACCCTAAGTCTAAACTTAGGGCAAATTAAATAATTAAAGTGAACTAATTTAAACATGTAGGTGAGAATGTTCTAAGTGACGAGTATCGAGTCTTTTCTAATCTTAGTCGTCGATTAGAGATTAAATCACAGTCGTTGATTCATCAACAGGAAAAGTATTAAAGGAAGGCTTGGGGTCAGTTGGAGAACACACATAATGGATCTAAGAGATCGAATTCTTCTAACAGAGCAGTGCTCGAACGAAGATCAGATCTAAGTGATTCAGTGCAGTGAGGGGCAGTTCAACAGCGAGATTTTCATCCAGGGCCAAGAATACAATAGCAGAGAGGCAGATCAACACTAGGAGGGACAGCACAGCTCAAAGAAGGTGACGCAGAGCCATCACAGCTCACGCAGGAATGACGCAGAGCCAGAGAGGGTGACGCAGTCACTTCAGGAGCAGTGCAGGGGTTTCTGTGGGGCAAATCAGGAAGTTATCCAGTAGATCGATTGCTGAGCCGGGAAGGCTCACGGAGAGGGTGATGTAGTCACTAGGAGAGGTGACGCAGTCCCAGCGCAGAGCTTGTTGCAGGCATCGCTGCACAGCACTGGGGACAGCGTAGTCCCCTTGGGGTTTCGTCATTTTGTTGTTGGATTCGCCAAAATATCTATCTCCAGATAGAGGTACTTCTGCCGAGGAAATTCTCTGTTGGGTGAGCCAGTGTTGGCACCCTAGATTGTATTCAGAAATCTACATAATAATATAAACCCTTAGAACTGTTGCACCAGTTTTCCCGCATTGGGTTTTTTCTGGGGACATTTGTCAGAAAAAATTGTGTGTCCTTTGTCTGTGTGCTTTACTTATTTTTCAGCACTTAATATGTATAATTGTGTAGGCTGTAGTGTATTTACTTTGATGTTTTCTTGAATTATTCAGAAAATAACTTGTTAATTAACGAAAAACAAGTAAGAGAAGTAAATCAGATTTACTGCGGTAGGGTTTCTAGGTTAGATTCAGAAATTTTCACATAGAACACATTCCTCGCTAAGAGGGAGTGTTAGTTTTTTTAGAACCGGATGTGTTCTAGCCACAAAATTTTGTGGAGAGGCTAGAATACATGAATTCTCCAAAACCCATAAATCATTTCTGGAAATTCCACCTGGAAGTGTCTCAATTATATTATTAACCAATTTTTAAATATTTCCTAAGTCTAAACTTAGGGAATATGGTTAATTAATCAGTATTAATTGAGATAAGGTAAGAATCATCTAGAAACTCACATGCATCGACAAGGAATTAATTTGGGCCATCGATTATGTTTTAATCTTGGTCGTTGGTGCTCCAACAAAAGATTATAAGAAGAAGTCAATGGATAGATGAACACACCAGTGCAGTTACTCAATTGCCTAGGCAGTTCAATTTTCTCAAGGGTTGTGATTCAGCATAGAAGATAGAGCCAAAGGGTGAGTAGCAGGTGAGAGAGGAGAGCTCCATAATTCCAGGAGGAAGATTTCCAACCTCTGGAAGAGGCAGAGTGAGGAAGGGCGAATTCCACAATAGCTTTGCGCATTCACTACACAAAGAGTGACGCAGAGGCTCCAGCGTGACGATAGAGGGTCCATCTCGGGGGCAAAAATTTGCAGTGGAATGTGAGAAAATTCTCACAAAAATTCTCTCAGTATTTTCCTCAGATTAGATAGCCAGTAGAGCATCTAAAATTTTTGTACTCAAATTTGTTATTGAAGAATAATAAAGAAAACCCTCATTTGTTGCACCAATTTTCCCGCATTTGGTTTTCCTGGGAACATTTGTCCAAAAATAACTTTGTTAATATTCTTGTGTTTGTGCTAGAATTTCTCAGTTTCCAGTATTTTATTTTCCGCAATAATCTTCTTGTGAAAATTGTAGTTGTGATTTTATTCGTTGTCTGTCATAGCAAATACATTGCATAATTAAATTTACAATTAGAAGAATAATTTCCAGTTGCTGCAATAGCTAAAATTTTCACAATTTGGAGGAAGGAGCTAATTGTATCACTAGTTGCCTATGAATTAGCTGAGGGGTTGGTCAAACAGAACATCAAACTACTTAGAAAGAAGTTGACCAAGGAGGAACTAACAAGGATTTGTGGAGACAGCAAGAATGAACTAAGGAGGAGAGGACTATGCTTTATCTGCAAGGGACCTTGGGCACTTAACCATTCATGTCCAAGAAATAAGGAGTCAACAAGGACAAAAAAAAGAGGAGATTCCTTCAGATCATGGGGAATCTTCTTAGTTGGGTCTATTGATTTTCAGGATGGTGAGCAACAACGTTTTATTATTCAGGGAGACTTGTAGGATGACAAGCATTCAGAAGTGCATGAGGAAATTATACCTAATGGTTTTGATGAGGTAGACTCCTATACAACTGAGTCCATAGGTCTCCAGGGGGTGTCCATAAAGAATATGAACAGTCAAGTATAGATAGCAGTCCACCAGTGCATCTATGTTCGACAATTGGAGAGGATGAACAACAGATTGTCTTCACAGAGGGAGGAGACCAGGGAAACTTGAGTGAGGAGCCAGCAGTAGTGAACCGGAATGATGAGCATGATCATGAAGAGGAGCATAGCACCAATGGTTTGAACATCACGATAAAATAGCGATTTTTTCAAGGAAAAGATTAAATCGCTGATTTTTTCGAAGAAAAAAAAATCGCGATCCGTACGAAAAAATTAAAAAATATATAAAATAAAAAATAAAATAATAATAATAATAATAATAATAATAATCGTGGACTTCCAAAACAGCGACTTTTAAATGCGATTTTCATGTTTTTGTTTCTCATTTTTGCATTGACAGGTTTGCTAAGGAGAGCTAAGGAGTGAAGGAGGAGAGCTAAGGAGGAAGATAAGTGATCTACAAGGGCAAGAGTGGACAAAAGTGAAGGATTTTAGCAAGCCAAACGAACAAAAATCGAATTTGGACCAAGTGTCTCCGGCAAAACGTTTTTTCCAGGTATGGGCATCAAATTTGACTCATTTTTTTTTGTTTTTTTCTTGTTCTTCCATGGGTTTCTATCACCCATGTATTTTTCATCTTTTTCTCTTTTTTTCTCTTTTTTTTTTTTATTGAGAGGAGAGGGTTTATTTTGGTCAAAAATGCAAAAAATTGTTTGTTAATTTTTTTTTTATATTTCTTCTTGTACTCTTAGTTTCTTTCCATTATTTTTGCTTGTGTTTCAACATGTATTTTTTCCCATTATTTTTGCATTGAGTTGAGGGTTTCTTTTTTTGTGAAAAAAATCAAAATGTTGTACGTAAAATTGTAATTTTTTTATTTTATTTTTTAACTTGCAATTTTTCTTGTGCCCTAGGTTCAAATTTCAACGTTCAAAGTTCAAAGTTTCCAAAATGCCAAGGAAATTGGATCCTTTATGGGAATTTGGTGAACCTGATCAAGGGTTTGACCGATCAAACTTGACTTGCAAGTTATGTGGTCACCACATGACAGGGGGGGTATTCAGGTTGAAATACCACCTGGCACAAATTTCTGGACATGAAGTAGGCCCTTGCACAAATACCACTCCAGAAATAATCAGAAGAGCCATGAACTCATTGGAAGAAATAGAAACAACTAAACTCAGCAAAACAGCTCTGAAGAGTCAAATATCAGGGTTTAGAGTTGACCGTGAGAGTGGTAGTGGTTCTTCAGCATCAGCATCTTCTACAGGCAACCCCATAGCTGCCTCCTCATTTTTTGTTCCTAGAACCACTCCTGGGGCACAGCCATCTATCTCCTCCCTTATTAAAAAAAAGGAGAAGGAAGAAGCTGATAGGTTGTTGGGCAAACTGTTTCTTTGGAGTGATATTCCTTTCACTGTTGCCAGGAACAATCCATTTTATCAGGCTACGATTGATGCTATCGTTGTTGTTGGCCCAGGATACAAAGCCCCTTCATATGATGACTTTAGAGGGCGCATTCTGCAAAATGAGAAAGCTGACTGCACCAAGAGATTGGAGGAGTTAAGGGCATCATGGGAAGTCACAGGATGGACTGTGATGTCAGATGGTTGGACTGATCAAAGGGGTAGGACCCTTATTAACTTCTTGGTCAGTTGTCCCAAGGGGACAATGTTTATGAAATCTGTTGATGCATCTGCACATGTCAAAGATGCAATATTATTATGTGATTTATTAGATGTGTTCATTCTGGAGGTTGGGCCCCAAAATGTTGTCCAAATCATAACGGACAACGCTGCAAACTATGTTTCTGCTGGCAAGATGCTTATGGAGAGGTATCCGAGCATATTTTGGACACCTTGTGCTGCATATTGCCTTGATTTGATGTTGGAGGACATTGAAAAGATTGATTTTGTCAAAGAGATTGTAGAATCATCAAAGAGAATCACAAAATTTATATATAATCATGCATCTGTGCTTCATTTGATGAGGACATTCACCAACAAGAAGGAGTTGGTGCGGCCTGCTATTACACGATTTGCCACTAGTTTTATATCTCTTCAATCCCTCTTGAATTCTAAGTGGGATTTGAAGAGAATGTTTCTTTCAGATGAGTGGCGTGCTTTAACTATCAGCCACAAAGTAGAGGGAGAGGCCATCTGCAGGTTGGTGTCATATCAGGAAAGTTTCTGGGCTGGAGTGGAAGAGGTGTGCAGCGTTACTGAACCTTTGGTAAAGGTTCTTAGATTGGTGGATGGAGAGAAGCCCGCAATGGGCTACTTGTATGAGGCCATGGATAGGGCCAAAGAAGTTGTTCGCAGCTACTATGATGATAAGGGTGATGAGGGGTTTCAGAAACAACTTCTTTTATGGGAAGTGATTGATGACCGATGGAACAACACACTCCATCGTCCCATTCATGCTGCAGGGATCTTCCTGAACCCCGGATTTGCTTACTCATGTAGTTTCCTATTTGATGCTGAAGTCATAGATAGCTTTTTCACTTGTGTTCAGAAGATGGTGCCAAATCCATCAGAACGTGCAGAGATATCCAAAGAAATGGAGGTATACAGAATGGCAGGTGGCACCTTGAGCTTCGACATGGCTGTCCAGGATAGGACTACTAAAATGCCAGGTAAGATTTTCATTATTTTAAAAAATTTCTTATGTTTGTAACTTTATAAGTTTATCTTATTTGTTGTAACTTGTAACTTGTAGATACATGGTGGAGGAGCTACGGTGGCAGATTACCAAAACTCCAAAAACTTGCCATTAGAATACTCAGCCAAACATGTAGCTCTTCAGGATGCGAGCGCAACTGGAGTGTATTTGAAAAAATACACACCAAAAGGCGCAACAAGTAAAAAACTTAAAATATTCCAACTGATTTTTTGAATTCATTAAATTTTTTTTTTAAATATTTAATTTATTAATTTATGACCCTTGTACAAGTTGGAGGCCCAGCGCCTCAATGACATGGTTTACGTCTACTACACTCTTAGATTGTGGGTGAGACAACTTGAGAGGACACCTGATATGGAGGCCATCTCTTTAGATGCAATTGACACCACTGTTGAATGGAGGGTTGAGGCTGAGAGGCCTGTCATGGAGTCAGCCCCTGATTGGATAGAGCAAGAGGTAGTGGAGGGAGAGGAGGACGAAGAGGAGCAGTAGCAGCAACAGGAACAGGAGGAGCAAGAGGAGGAGGTGACACCACCTACCACTGCTACCGGTAGAGGACGTGGTCTACCTCCTTTAGCTCCTAGTGCTTCAGGTTCTCGTTCTAGTGCTTCAGTTTCTACTTCTAGAGCACAACAGAGTCCATTGCCAGTCCCGCCAGCTTCTTCATCTAGAGGGAAAGGCAAAGCTACTGTATTTTCTCACAAGAGGGGCAGAGGAAATTAGTAGTATAGGACCATAGGTTATATGGTGCATTGACATTCCTTTGTATATGACATTATGACTCATGATATGAGATACATTATTATATTTTTGTTGATATTTTGAGGCTGAGTTGACTCTTGAGACTCAAGACTTAGTATTCAAGACAGGATTCAGTTTTATGTGTGATGTAACACTAGACATGATATTACACATCTTATATATTAGTTTTTTTTTTCATATTTATGTGTCAATGCATTTATTTTATGTTGTGGATGCTTTAGATATTAAAAAAATTGAAAAAAAATGAATATTTTTGTATGTGTCGATTTTTTCCCGATTTTTACCGATTTTTTCCCCTCGCCGATTTAATCCCGATCGCGATTTTCAAAACATTGCATAGCACACATAATCTGCAGGATGAACCAGTCCCAAAGAATCGGTCAAAGGCTCGAGTTGAAGTTGTGACTGTTGGGCATCCAGTGCAAACAAGTACAAATACATTTAGCAGGGCACCAGAATCGCCAATAGAGGACTTTCAGGGAAATATCACGCATTTCAAGACAAATCTTGTGACGTTGAAGCAGAGAATCTGGACAACCCGAGACATTGTCTGGCAGGAGAACAAAAAAATTGAGGAGCTCATAAGGTTATGTGTCGATTCAACAGCCAAGTTGTCTAGTGTAGAGGTACGTCTCAAGTCCCTCATAAGGCAGCAGCAAGAATACAGTTGGGAATTCCAGAGCAACCCTCTACAGGAGTACATATATAGCACTTGCAACATTACCAACCCATCTTTATACATTAGGGAGAGCAGGGCAGAGTTTGTTGAGATTTTGTGTATTTGGGGTTGCATCAGTTGTGCTCTAGGTCCCAAATTTTGAGGAAGGACTAGAGTTCACCTTATCTACAAGACCCAGAAATGGATTTGGGAAATTTCATCTGGTTTAGGAGATATTAAATTAATTAATTATTTTAATGTATTTCCTAAGTTAAAACTTAGGAAAATAAAATAATTAAAGTGAATTTAATTAAACATGTGATGAAATTGTCTTTAGTCACACGGATCAAGCTTTCTTTTAATCTTAGCCATTGATTCAAGATCTAATCATGGCCGTTGATTTGTCAACGAGAAAAGTATAAAAGAAAGGCTTGGGGTCATTTGTAAGACACACAGAGGCAGAGCACTGAAGCTAAGTTGTGATTCTAGGGCAGGGTTGGCTAAGAATACTCAAAAGTGTTTCAGTTGCAGAGAGGGAAATTTAGACCTAGGGGATGATCTGATCCCAGGGTCTAGAATACACAAGAGACAGAGAATTGATCAGCTCAAGGACAGCACAAAGGAAGGCAGCATCAGCAGGGACAGCGCAATTTTCAAGAAACCCTTCAAAGGTTGCGCAGAGACCCTTCAGGGGTTGCGCAGAGACCCCTCAGGGGCAGCGCAGTGACTGCATCACCCATTCTTGGGTAACGCAGTCCCTTCCATGAGCAGCGCTGAGGGTTTAGAGGCCATCCAAGGCTGACGCAGAAGCTTTCAGGGGCTTCAGAGGCTGACGTTGTGCACTTCAGGGGCAGCATTGGGGTTTCTACACCTAGATCTGGCTGAGTTCTATAAATCCCGTTTGAGGGTGTGGATCAGTTAGTATTTTTGGCCCTAGATCAACTAGGAGCTGTAGATCTACAGTTTTCTCTGTCGGGTTTTCCAAATCTGGAACCCAGAGTTGTGTATTCAGAAATATTCTTAATAAATAGAACCCTCCAGCAGCCAGAGACCAGTTTTCCCACATTGGGTTTTTGCAGGGACAGTTTGTCCAGAAATAACTATGTCACTTTGTCAATGAGTGCATGTGCTTATTCTAGATCTAAATTGGTAGAGATCTGTTATGTGTTTTGCTTCAATGTTAACTTGAATTTATTCAATAGGAGGAGCTTAACTGGATTAACAGTAATAATTTCTAAGATTCGGAAATTTCTACAGAGTTCTCCAAATGGATCATGTTGAATGACCAGGTGGAGCAGCATGAGTTGAGCATCAAGTAGCATGAGCATATTCCATGTGCAGGCATTCATGCATTAGATCCTTCCCACGAGATCGATTGGCGAGAGATTATGAGTTGGAACTCTATTGATGGGATGATTCCTAGGACGATACCCTTATATCCAAGGGAATATTGCATCTTGCGCCCTTAGGCACGAGCAGTGATGGAGGGTTGAGATGGTATCATAACCCACATGTCCCAGGACCTAAGTGGCATCGGGATCCAGGTGAATCTATTGAGGGCAGGATTGGTCGAAGGATTGTTTGGGATCCAAGTATCAAAGAATCCATTCAAGATCGTTTAGCATGGAGGCATGGAATAACACACTAGTTTGTATGGGATCCTGATATCAGTATACAAATGTTTTTTTTGTGGATAGAAGTGGATTGCTTGAGGGTAAGCAATCTTTGGGAAGGAGGATTTGTAATATTCCCTTTTCTTGATATGGACAAAATGGACAATCTACCCACGGTATTTACCATGGTATTTTCCCATGGGATCTACCCATGGTATTTGTCTTCGTTTTTCGAGGGAAAATAATAAAATAAGGTTTCTAGAGAGTCCATCACGCCTATTAAAGGGGATAGGAGCTAGACATTTGGATCACCCTGAGTTGTCTATCTATTTTGTCTTCGTTGAGAACTTGGCGAGGCCATTTCAAGTTTGATCTCAGCGACGAAAACCCCATCTGTGTAATTTGTCTGGTGGATCCATCCAGGGTCCACGATTGTGCTTCAGTGTTTTTTTGTTTTCTCTTTTGATGAGCAGTCGTGCATGCCATTTCAAGGGCTCCGATATTATTGTATGGGCATGTACTATTTTCTTCAGTTGATAATATAAATAAAATGCTGCATTTCCCGATCCCGTTGTGTTCAGTGTTTTGATTGCAAGCATTTTTAACTAGAACACTAAAGTGTGCCAGATCTGTTAAAATTTCTAATGTTTGGGATCTTCCAAGTGTAAAGCATTTAGGGGGAGGGGCCTCTATTTAACAATTTTCTAGGTTTAAATATTAGGTTTTTTGTTTTTTTCTAAAAAAAATTCTAAGGCAAAGGCCACACGGGGGTTCCTAGATCTACTTGGCCAATATGGACTCGGCCAAGTAGGGCCAGTTTGGTACCAAACCAGCAGAATCATGCTCCGACTCAGCCAGTTCAGCACCAAACTGGCACACCGAACCAATTTAAAGACCAAGTCGGTTCAGCCAGAAATCAACTCAGCCAAGTTGACCAAGTTTGAGTCAACTCGATCCAATTTTCAAAACTAGGATTGAAGGATACTGTGGTGACTATTTTATATTAGGTAGACACCAGTTTATGCTGTTTCTCCTAAATGGTTGGCATACTCCGATAGGAAGCAATATTTTGCTTCCCACAATGTGGTGGACCTATTGTAAGCAGCCCAAAAATACTACATGCAGCTGATCGACGATATCATGGACAGTACATGTCTTTCTTTGGACATTGGCAGATCAGAATAGTGTATCATTTTAATTTTAAATAATGGAAACTGATGCCATTTTTTCTTCACCCTTGAAACAAAAAAAACATGCCTGCTTACTGAACATTAAAATAAGAACTTAATTCGCTATATATATATAACATAGTTTAAATTAAACACTGGACCAAAAACATTAATAATAATTAACCAACATTACCAGATTGCAAAAGTTTACCATTCAAATTAGAACTTAATTCGATATATATATATATATATATATATATATATATATATATATATTAAACACTGAACCAAAAACAATAATAATAATTAACCAACATTACCAGATTGCAAAAGTTTACCTTCATAATATTAATAACATTCGAATAAGAACTTAATTCGCTATATATATAGAGAGAGAGAGATTGTTTAAATTAAACACTGAACCAAAAACAATTATTAAAATTAACGAACATTACCAGATAGCAAAAGTTTACCATCATAATATTAATAATTCAGTAATTACTGTGTTTTTCAGGATTTAAGGAAACAACTTCATTGTAAACTTGAGATCCACACGGAATAGGATTTTTCAACATGATCCAAAATAGGTAGAAGTGTTCTTTAATACTGCAATTTACCTATGACAAATAAATATTCGAACCCAGGTCACATTACCAGAGATGCTTGAAGACTAATAATGTCACCACGAGTCTGATGTCTGGCTACAGGATTCATTTCTGTTCTCGATCATAAAAGTACCCTACTTATGTTTGGTAAGATTCTGATAGAAGTCAAGCACCTTGGGGTGTGCTTTGATCTTAGATGGATTAAATCCTGTCAGCCTCAGTCCATCCAAATTCTTTACGCGGGAAAGGGCTACATATACCATACCATAATCGAATGCCCTACAAAGATCTGTCTCTAGTCTCTCCAAAGTCATCCCTTGGCACTTGTGCACGGTGACAGCCCATGCTAAAATTAATGGCACCTGTGTTCTGGTAGCCATCTCCTTCTCACCTTCATAAACACCCCAGGATTCCGGCGTGATCATCTTTTCCACCCCGGATAGAAATCTCACCTTTGGCCAGAGGCCTCTTGGACAAACAGCTATAGGGTATTTGTAAGTGTCATCCCTGACAAACTCAACAATCTGGCCTATTGCACCATTCACCAGTCCGTTCTCTGTTTCTAAATTCTTGATGAGCATCACCTGCGCCCCTAAGCAAAGACCAATCTGATCAGGAGCAATTCCACTCTTCAGCTGACTCTTTGCCGGATCTTCCCCTGCATCCGTCGCCCTAAAAGTAATGATTTCCTGCCCCAGGGCCTTCAGTCTCTCATCATTCACCCTTCTAACATCATCATTTCTCGGATACAATCTAGTCACTGAATCATCTGAGTTCACCGATGGACCATGACAGTTATTCAATTTGGCCAAGGTTTTTGGGTGAAACAGACCTCTTCTTATTTCCTGCAACATCTCTACTAGCTCACTATCTGACTGCCTAAATACATGCCTTAATTCAATCTGCTTGTCAAAACAGTCATTCCAACAATCTGCCTGGAAAGCGAAGAATTTGTTCGGGTTCTGAGGCCTCACTGGTGGAAGTTGAAAGAAATCCCCTGTCACCACGAGCTGCAACCCACCCCACACCGCTTTCCCCTCCAATGGCTGCCTCAGTTCATTGGCAACATAATTCAATTGATCAAAAAACTCCCCATCAATCATACTTATCTCATCTACTATCAATGCCTTAGCTTTTATCCATCTCTTAACCTTTATCTTACTCTTTCTCACCATAGCCAACAGTGTATACTTACTTGTAGAACATGGTGGAGCTCCAGCAAAGGAATGTAGAGTCATGCCATTCAAATGACATGCTGCAATCCCTGTTGAGGCTGTTACAAAGACTGAGTTTGGACCATGCAATTTCTTCAAGATTTTTACTACAAAATCAAGCACATAGCTCTTACCTGTGCCTGCGGAACCTGTCAGAAAGACAGATTTCCCTCTTGACACAGTCTTTAGAACTCTCAACTGCTGTTTGGATAATGTAATGGATCCCTCTGAATTGGGCTTGCATCCATGGCAATACTCCTTATCAGAATGGTCCTCCAATATTCTCATGTCTTCTTGCCAATCTCCCCGGTCTCTGCAATTGGGCGTGTTGTAAAACACTCCAGACTCTGAGCCAATTTTGGCCTGTGATTCACTTGGGCTTCCTTGTGATTGTTTTCTCGCCCTCTGTCTGGCTAGTGCCATTTGTTTCTGCCGCTCCATCCTCTCTCTCTGTTGTTGGGTTAGGGTCATTTGGGTCTGAGATTGATGCTGAGAACTACTGAATCCTTGAGACCCAGTAATTGAATTTTCATCTTCGGTATTAAAGCGGGTACCCTCCATTGGAGCCTCTGTCATTTCACTAGATCCAAATCCCATCATTATACATATAATCTTTTTAGCTATTTCTCTCACAGATATACCCTACCCAGAATACACATTTGTAACGGAGGAGTAAACTTTGCATAATGGCATGCCCGTTGGCTTTAAAATTTCCAGTGTTATTTTTATGCCCGATAGAATAAAGTTTTTCAGACAGATGTTGCGCGCCTGAGCTGCCAATTTGAACCGCGAAGGTCAACAAAGGATGGCCCTCCGGATCATATAAAATACCAATACCCGGTTTCAAATACAAGAAGGGAAGAAGGGAAGGGACTTGCGGTAGGGCTTGGGCGAGTTAGAAGGTAACGGGCTTGGGGGAGGGCTCTCGGGAGTTTGTAAGTGACGGGATGAAAAAAAAGGGAAAAAATTCAAATACGAGGTTAATTTGTCATTGTAGTATTATGATTGGAATTTTAAATATAACGTGTAAAATTTATGTTTATATTTTGGTCTCATAAATTATTTTTAATAAATATCATTCATTTTGAAATTAATAAATATATTATATTACATATATTGAAATTATGTATTTTAAAATTATTTAATGATAAGTAAGAAATATGTATTTTAAAATTATTTAATGATAAGTATGTTGAAGTGTAGGCAAGGCATCAGGTTCAGATGGTTTTACCTCAAACTTTTTTCATCATTTCTGGGATCTTATCAAACACGAAGTATCGCAGCTTGTTGAGGAATCTAGAACCATGCATTGGCTCCTTCCCTCGCTCAATGCAACCTTCATCACGCTAATCCCGAAAGAGGAGCAACCAAGCAGGCCAGAAAAATACAGGCCCATCGCTCTTTGCAATGTGATATACAAGGTTATATCCAAAGTTGTAGCCAACAGGCTCAAGCCTCTCTTGCCGCTTCTCATCTCGCCGGAGCAGACTGGCTATGTGGAAGGACGACAAATCTTGGATGGCATCATTTTAACACATGAGATCATACACTCTCTAAAAATTTGCAAGAAGCCAAGTATGCTCCTCAAAATCGATCTCTCCAAGGCTTTTGACAGATTGAATTGGAAATACATGCAGCAGGTTCTCAGTGCTTTTGGATTCAACCAAACATGGATAAGATAGATCATGGATCTTATTTCTTCCACCTTTTTCTCGGTCCTCGTCAATGGTATCCCATCTCCCACTTTCTCTCCTTCCAGGGGGATTAGACAAGGAGACCCTCTTTCTCCTTTCATCTTTGTCTTTATGGCTGAGGGTCTGGGCAAATTAATCCATAACGGTGTCAACACCCACTTACTGAAAGGTATTTCCCTTCATGGCGCCCCAACCACCACCCACCAGCAATTCGTGGATGACAATATGCTCTTCGGCCACCCTTCTGTCCAAGAAGCTCACTCTTTCAAGGCCATTCTAAACCTTTTTTCCACAGCCTCGGGACTCACCATTAATGACTCCAAATCTCATATTTTCTTCTTCAATACGCCCCCCTTGACTCAAGCAAGTATTGCCCGTATCCTTGGCTTTTCCATCACCTCTCTCCCGGACAAATACCTGGGTGCCCCTCTTATTGACTCTGCTATCAAAAACGCCTCTTGGAACCTTCTCCTTGATAAACTCGAATCTCGGCTTTCCTCCTGGACCTTCAAAGCCCTCAACATGGCCAGCAGACTCACTCTTATCAAAGCGGTGTTGCAATCCATGCCTCTTTATCTCTTTTCTGTGCTTGCTGCCCCTAAATGGGTCCTTAAGCAGATTAAATCCCTGCAACGGAACCTTTGGGGATCTTCTGGGCGGAATAGGAAATGAGCTCTTGTAAATTGGAACACAGTTTGCACGCCCAAGGACGCTAGAGGTCTTGGACTCTGAAACCCCATTCACAGCAATGAAGTCATGGGGGCACGTATATGGTGGAAGTGGATTTCAAATCCACACACGCCCTGGGCCAGATTGTGGACAACAAAATATGCCAATAATAGATCTCCTGAAGATTTAATTAGGCTTACACCCGAAGGCACAAGCTCTCTGGTTTGGAATGCAGCTAAGCAGCACTATTTGCTCATACAACAGCACAGCTTTTGGGAGATTCGCAATGGCAACTCTGCCCGGTTTTGGGCGGATGCGTTGCAACAAAGTCCTCAGCTTCTCGAGACCTTCTTCCACACCAATCTTGGCAACAATAATGCGACAATGGAAGATAAGATCTGTCAATTCTGGATGCCTTCACAACACAACGGATTCAGGCAATGGAAGTCCTCATCCCTCATAGCTCCTCAGGCTCAAACTCAGGAATGGGAGGCCCTCAGTCTTGAGCTTCAAAGAAGGAAAATCAGGTATTCGGAGGACCCTGACATTCTCAGATGGGGATATACAACGAGAGGTATGTTCTCCACGAAGGAAGCTTATTCTCTAATGCATCCCGCGCCCCTTCCGCCTGATCCTCTATGGCAATTAATATGGGCCCCAATCATATGGCCAAAGATCTCTACTTTCCTCTAGCTACTCAGTCATAAACGAATCCTCACCTGGGATAATTTAATCAAAAGAGGCTTCACAGGACCTTCCAAAAGTTTCAATTGCAACCAAAGCAATGAAGATATTCAACATCTCATGCTGACTTGCTCTCTGGCCAATACTTTATGGGAGAAAATAAGCTTTTGTAGCCAGCGTCAAAAGCCCTCTGGAGATATCACCATCCTTCTTCGGAACTGGGCCAAACGCCCTTATAATTCCTCCCTTCTCAACACCCTTTGGCAACTCCTTCATGGAATTCTTTTCTGGTCTCTGTGGAAAGAACGAAACAAACGCATCTTCAAAAATCAATCTTCTTCTTTGGATGTAATTTGGGACATCATCTGCCTCAACCTTCAGGAATCCCTAGCTCTCCACTCCTGGAAAGAGGACGACTTCCCCAAGCAGCCTAAAGAAATTTCCATCTGGCAGAACTGGAATCTCAGCATTAAGCCCATCACTACCCTCAGAAAAAGGTCTGCCCCTGAACCTCCCCTGACTTGGTCTCCTCCCCCTCCCGGGTTGTTCAAATTAAATTTTGACGGCGCCTCTAGAGGGAACCCCGGACAAGCTGGCTTTGGAGGCATCATCAGAAACTCTGCTGGTGAAACAAAAGTCATATATTATGGCACTATTGGATGGGATACCAATAACTCAGCTGAGTTAGAAGGACTATGGCAAGGAATAAGCCTCATTAATCACTACAAATTCTCTCTCGTCATTATAGAAGGAGATTCTCAGATCCTAATCAACATGGTCAATCAAATCCTCTGGGGTACCACCACAGCAAAGGCAGCAAACAGCTGGCGTTTGGCTGCTAGGATTGATCAGATACGCATCTGGCTAAATAGCAACAGGGCAATCTCGTTTACTCATGTTAAACAAGAAGGCAATAGAGTTGCAGACTTCTTGGCCAATCTTGGCTCAGATAGCACCTTTACTCTCATTCATGGCCCCCTCAATATTATCCATGATAGTGAAATACTCCAAAACTGCACTATGCTGGTGCACAAAGATTGCCCGGATGCGGGTGACAGCCAGGTATGATGGGATGCCAACCCCTGCGCGCCTCCCAAAGAAGCTCGTGTGGGGTGGCATTAACGATTGCATTTATCAACCAACTTGCAATGTCATTAAACTAACGCAGACATTCCTCCTCACCGCCATTTGCATTCAATTGGCAATGGCGCCCATTCCAGATGGTTCGGCTCGCAGTGATTGCAATATGGCTCCTCGGCTCCCTTTAAGAAGCGCCTGCCCTCAAGGTTGTGAAGATCCCTGCACTCGCACTCCTACAAGACGTCGGGTCACTCTGTTAGCCTGTTTTGCGCCGCTCCCTGGAGAGCATTTCTCGCAAAGCCTTTACTGTCATTACAATCTTCTCTGAACTCGAACAGAGGATCATAGCGGTGAAGTCTCCACCCCTGGAGCTCAGACAGCAACTCAAGCTCGCGGAATTTTCTCTCACAGAGTTTCTGGACCTATCTCACAGAGTTCATCTCACGTTTCCGCAAATATGCCACGCATTCATCACAGAATGCGAAGCAGGCGCGGCTCCATTCGAGGTCAGGCCTCGCAACAAAGATTGCACTTTAATTCAGCTTCTGGGTCTTCTCCAGCTGAAGAGATTCATGATCGAACTCAAAGGACAAGGCACGACAGAGGCCATAGGAGTCATCGTGATTCGGAGTCATTTCCTCCCCCTCGTGATGATCCCCTCGTTGCTGAGCCTCCCTCCGTCTCCCTTAGTCCCGGCTGCCCTCCCATCCGCATTTCCTCTCAGCATGCTGAGCTCCGTTTTGAATGTTCTCATAATCATCCTGTGGTCACCGCCTTCATTACTGTTACGCTGAAAGAGGAAGCACCTTTGCCCATTCCTTTGGCCTTTCCTCCACCTGGAGTCTCCCCTGTGCCCCCTCCTGTCTCAAGCCCTCCCATTGGCTTGGCTCTGTCTGCAGGTACCGGCCAACAAGCAGCAGACTCTCCGCGGGCGATGGACGAAGATGCAGATCCCAACAACGCTCTCCAAGGCGACTCGACTGACTAGGCAGACGAATTTGCTTGCAGAGTGGTGGAGGAACCTCAATCTCCAACGAATGATCAGTAATTATCTCAGTGCTCAGTCCCTTTTGAAATGTTGCTCTACTGCTGAAGGATTTCTTTTGTATCTCTGTCTAGAAACTCAGCTGAAAAAGCTGCTTGCTACACGTAGTTTCTTTCTTGCTGTTAAATACTCTTGTTTAAATTATAGACCTGTTTCCCTTCCAAGGGCGGTCGATTTGATCTTTATAGGACTGGTTTCCCTTCTAGGGCAGTCCGAACTCTCTTTGCTCAGTATGTCCATCAAGCCCAGTGCTCAGGTTCACATGAATGACGCTGCAGCAGTTTTGTAACATTATCTTTTATACATAATAGAATTAGTCTCATTTAGAAGAAGAAAAAAAAAAGTATGTTGAAGTGTAATTTTTTTTTTTTTTACCGTGAAAAGAGATTTAGTTTAATTATTAGTTATATTAATTATAATTATTTATTTTATTTTATTTTTATTTCTAGTTTTTATGTAATTAGACTAATTTAAAATGTTTTATGGATAATTGTTATTATTAATTATTTTTTTGTATTTTTTATTTTTATTTCATTTTCACAAAATGTTTATAAGACATTACAACATCTCTATTATATTAAGTTCCAAGCAATTATTTTTAACTTTTATTATTATTTTTTTGAGACCACATGCAAATGTTTACAAACATTTACATACGACAACTCCACATACTTTTCTTTTCAACACATTCTATTAAGTATCAAAGTATTTACAACACAATTCCCAATTCAACTTAATCCTCTCGACCTCACTCCAACTAGGTTTGTTGGCCATGGGAGCCATGCAAAATTGGATACATTTATACCAAAAGCGTAAGCCCGAGGACTTCCCCACATTAAAAAAGCACCAAAACACACCCAAAATACATAGGAAATTGATCATGAAAACTAGCGAGGAGGGACCTGGTCCAAATGTTGCTTTGGCGAGTTTAGAGGACGAGGATCATCCTGAATATGGTACTTGAGATGCTCAAGCCGCCCATCAAAGTTATCCATCCTCTCGTGGAGCCTCCTCTAACTCTTGCAAATAGAGGCTAACATGTCCATAATGTCCCACTGGTTCTGTTGAATGTCATTGAGAAAGTTGATAAGCTCGTTCTGATCCTCATGTCTCTCGTGGCCAAGATCTAAAAGAAGCACAGACAGGGCCTGAATCTAGCCTGCAAGCAAAGATAGAGAAGGAGGCCCCTCTAGGTCCCTAGGCTCGAGCCCCACCTCGTGAGCCAACTCACCTTCATCCATAACACCTTCACCATCCTCTACCTGAACGCTACCACTGCGTATTACACCACCTTCGGGAGCCAAGCCCCCATGACGAGCTCTTCCCCACTGGCGGAGCATAGACATCCAAGACACGGACCTCTCCAATACGGGAACCCTCACCTCATTCCGCAACTAACCCCGCGAAATACTGAAACCCACAAAGGGAGAACGAGCCCACGTCGAGCCAAACCGGTGACCTACCACCAACCCACCACCCCGCTCACCCAAATTCCATAAGGCAAGACCATGCAGAGGAACCACCAAATACCCTCCCACAATATACTCTACAAACAAAGCCCCCATAGACACAACAAACCAACCATAGAATTGGCGCAGACCCATGATGCATTGACCCCCCCCCCCCCCCCCAAAACACCTAAAGCCTTTCATAAGAATAAGAATTGAGACGCACTCCCAACCCCCAAACACCATACAAGTTTCCCATTGAGTGAACAACAACCATGGGAACTAGACCACACAAGACAAAGGTACCTCCTCAAAGGACCATACAACGCAAGATGGATGTACCTCCTCAAAATACCAGACAGTAAAAGAAGGCAAGTCATCCTAAACTTCCAACCAAATACTATGCACATAATAAAAATAAATCACAAGGAGGAAATATATAATTCGAAATTACCATCAACAGGGGGAATGCTTGCCCATACCTCCACAAGAAAGGGAATTCCATGCGTTGAAGGAAGCGTCCACCACTCGTTCCCAAAGAGAAATTGTACATCCCCTGCGAATGGCCCGAGGGACCATAAACCTAAATGTCTCTTTGAGATGCAACCATGTTGAATTCGCACCACGTTGCTAAGATACACTCTTGTCCCTAAAGATTTGTTTCTCAAACACATGAACCAGACAAATACCCTGACTGTAAAATTCTCCCTCACAAACTCAACTCCCATAACAAGATAAACGAACAACCCTTCACACGGCATGTCGCCTTGTATAAACTCCTACATTGGTGATCCTTCTCCATATAAATGCGCATGAGCCTGAGATTGGCCATATGTCCAACGCCATCAAGGCAACTAGTCGAGCGTCAGGTTTCATAACCAACTCTAGTCGCATCAATACCATAAGCATTGTCCTCCACCCCCATCAAGGTTCTTTTAGAGTTAATTTTAAAAATGTTATAAAATAAAATTAAAATAAAATATTTATAAAATATTTTGATCTTGAAATGAGTTATGGTATTGACCCATGGTATCGAAGCAAAGACTAGTTGATTTTATATGCTTGTTAATTAAATTTAAATATGGTTAACAAATGATTATTTATTTTATATGGTAAAATAAATCTTAATTTATAAATACTATTTATATGTTATATATCTTAATGTCATATGTATAATATGTTTTTTTTTTTTATCTAAAAAAATATTTGTAATTTTATTAATAAAAATAAAATCAAAATATAGCAAATTGAATTTTATTACATTCTTTTTTTTGTTGATTTGGCATTTGAACCTTGAATCTCATCTTCTACATGGTCATCACTAATTAAGCAACCCTCATGGGCAAATTTTATTATTTTTATTATTAATTGAGCCAACACTTAAAAGTTAACACTCATTTACAGACACTACAACATATCCCCCATACACTTTTGCTTTTAAATTTATTTTTAAAAATGCTATAAAATAAAATTAAAATAAAATGTCCTTGATGGGGGTGGTAGATAAAGGATTGGCAGCTTGGGAGTGGCCTACAACTCCACTCCCATGCGTCATTAATGCCGATCAAATGTGTTGTGGACACCTCATTTGGTGCTTAGCTAGGGAAGGTCATGGAGAACCTCAAATGCTTAAATGCCACTGGCATGGTCGCAGGGTATGTTTGTGAGATTTGAGAGATGAGGGATAAGCTTGCGGTGAAGGGAATTTCTACAAACGAGTTGGGTGGCTTCCAACCCAAGACACTCCTCATCTCTTGTTTGCGGATTACAACGTTATGTTATCTTTGTGGGAAGAATGGTGTCTCTTCGACTCTGTCAGTGGTGCAAGGGATAGCCATTTCAGAATCAAGGTTGTGGTGGTTGGAAGTATCAAACAACATACTACTACAATAAGTGTGGCTAGTAGCTTTTGTCGTTCATTCTTATAGGCTATTCGTCTTGGGGTCTCTTGTTGTGTAACAACCTCGGGTTAAAAACTTCATGTAATAAAGTTAATAAAGGAAAAATAAGACCATGGCCATGGGACACGTATTCCGCGCTGAATGTTGGGAAAAAACATAGTGACACGATCACTTGTGATTAATTAATGGCTATGGAAATTGATAAAGGCTTTGGAAAGGCAAATTGGCATTTATTAGCATTTTATTTGTGAAAATAATGGAAAATAGGAGAAAAGGAAGGTGAAAAGTCACAGGTTGCATGTGAGGAGGAAATTGAGGAGAATAGAGGCCTCAATGATAAAAAGGCTTCTAACACTGGTACATATGATCAATTTTTCGACACTTCAGTTCTGAAAGTTTTGACTTATTGTTGGGAAAGTTCCCCATTTTTTCTCAATTTTTTTAATCCCACCACGCAGCGACGTTGTCGCTCTTGCGACACTATGAAAAAGAGTCGCTATTGCAACGCACCCGGCTAGGGTGTCGCAATAGCGAAAATAATAGAAGACAACGTTGCCATAACAACGTTCATGTTATGTGCGTCGGTATACCGATGGATGTGAAAAGACCGTTCTGGAACGGTCACTTTCTATTTGACAAAGTCAGAGTTGACTTGGTCAACTAGCGTCACAATAGCGACAATTTATTTTAAATATATAGGGCGCATTGTAAAGATGTTTTCCAACAAATTTGTTGTAATAGTGACAAATTTTACTGTAGCAGCGACGGTTCAGAAAGGGTATACGGTATTTTGTCTAGTAAAGAAAACATAATTTTTTTTCTTTTTCTTTATAGGATAATTTGCATCAATGGCATAAAAAATTAGAGGTGGAAAACAAATTCAAGAGGGTGAAAGGGGTGATGGTAAAGTTTATTGCCTTTGCAACAAATGTTTTTTGAGAAGTAATGTTAGAGTTTTAATAGCAACAACAGCAAAACATTGTAAGAAATATGGGCACATTGATGGTGGATCGAATGAGTATCGTCCCATGGTAATTAACTAGCAATATATAATAAAGGATATGGGAATACTTTGCTAGTCAATATTGATTGTTTGAGCCATGAAGAAGTGGTCAATGTATTGCATAATGTCCATGCTTGGGCATTACAGAGAAAGGCAGAAACAAAAGGAAGATGGTCTGACATAGTTACACAGATTGTCTGGTCTTTTACTGGTATTGTCAAAATGTGGTGGGATAAACTTTCAGATAAGGAAATGACTCAGATAATTGAAAATGAAACAGATCCCTTGAAAGCTTTATTTGATGCCATGAAACATGAATTTGTCGGAGTAGTACCAGAAGACTCAACACATCATGCACAAATGTTTCTATCTCAGAAACTGTGTAATATTGATTATCTGCCAGAATACTTTTGTACTATGCAAAAGTTACTTTATCAGGCTCACGATCCTCATAATACTGCATACTTAAGATATTATATTACGTCCATGCCTGGCAAGATTCCAGATTTGATTAATCAGTATTTTGAGTTAAATAAAGTCAATATTGAGAATTTATCATTTGCTGCAGTACACCAATTGATTGTTACTATCTTGCAAAAAGAATGTGCTGCTGAAAAGGCCAAAAAGAACTTCAAAAAGCATATGCATGTCAGCACCAAGTTATGCAATAATTTTCCTGAAACATATGATTTTGGATGTCATAAGAAGTCTAAGCACAAGATTGTTAAAAAATCCAAAGATCATTGTTCCTGCCAACCAGGAAAATATATTCCCAGGAAAAAGAAATATTATCCTTCAAAGAAAACTTTCAAAGGACGAAGGATAATATTTAGGAAAAGATCAAGACCTTCAAAGAAAGTTACTTGTTTTATTTGTGGCAAAGAAGGTCATTATGCAAATACATGTAGAGAAAAGAAGGATAAGAAACAGATGAAGATTATGGATATTTTCTCTACAGTTCATGATCCAAAAGAATGGGATCTCATATCTCATTCTGATGGTGAATACTTTGAAGTATCAAGTTCTTCTTCTTCTAATGATGACTCTGCAGATGACTTCCCAGATATCAGACAGTTAAATTTGGATGTTAGTTCTTCTGATTCAGAAGAAACTTTTATAGCTGACATGAAAATGTTTCATTTCAATTCTTCAGAAGGCTTGAAGATGAAGATTGCAGCAGTCAAAGCTGAACTTGCTCAGCTTGATCCAGTACAGTTTACTGCTAGAAGAAGATTGACAGAGAACCTTGAAGGCTTAGAAAAACAATTGCCTTCAGAAGAAAGAATTGCAGAAAGATTCACTGATGAAGCAGTTATTGAAAAAGAGTTTGATTCCCTGTTCAAACCATTACAGATCACAGAATACACACCAGATACAGGTATGGACAAAATCAGTTCTTTGCAGAAAAAGATTGCTCAATTAGAATCTTCAATACATCATACTCGCACAGAGATGGTTCAATTGGCTTCCAAATTACAAATGCTTGTTGCTAATTATGATGATTGTAATTCTAAATTGACAAGCTTGCTCCTTAAAGATGTTCCTGTTGAATATTCCAGAAAATACCCACTCATAGAAGATGTTAAAATAATGGGTATAGGAGATAGAGTGGTTATTCCTATAAAGATCAAACTGCCCAAGATTAAGGAATACACTCTTGATGCTCAAATTGATTCAGGAGCAATGAGCAGTTGTTGTAAATATGGCGCTATCCCTTCTTATTATTGGCAGCCTACCAAACTGCAATTCAGGGCTATCACAAAAGATTTGATGGAAATAAATCATATAGCTCCTAGGTTTCCAATTTATTTGAATAATGTACAGGTGAAAGTTACATTGTACAGTTTTGATACAGGTTCAGATTTTTTATTAGGACAAGATTTTTTGAATGATCTCTTGCCTGTTACTTTTAGTAAAGGAACAGTCACCTTTACAACTGCTGAAGGTCCTGTATGTCTGCCCTCTTCAAGTGATTATAGGGTTAATGTGCAGCCTACAGAGCAGGATCAAGTCTCTCTCAGCTTGCAATATTTGACTAAAATCAATAAGATTGTTAAGAATATTGAGCTCCATGGTCCTAAGACTTTGGAAAAAAATTCTGCAAAGCTACACAAAGATTATACAGCCAGTAGGCCTGATGCCTTCTGGACAAGAGAGAAATATTTTATGGCTCTTCCTTATAAAGAAAATTATGTTCCTAAGCCACAAAAGGCTAGTGCTAATCATATGAGCCCGACAGAGCAGGATTTGTGTAAACAGGAAATTGCACAACTCCTAGAACAGAAGTTGATTGAGCCTTGCAAAAGTCCTTGGGCATGTCCTACATTTTATGTAAACAAGCATAGTGAGCAGAAAAGGGGTAAAAAGAGGCTTGTCATTAATTATAAAGCTTTGAATGATGCTTTACTGCCCATCAGGTATCCTTTACCCAACAAAGAGCTTTTACTTGCTAAAATTGCTAATGCAAATGTTTTCAGCAAGTTTGATTTAAAAAGTGGATTTTGGCAGATTGGTATTATTCCTGCAGACAGGTACAAGACTGCTTTCACAGTTCCTCATGGACAGTATAAGTGGACGGTTATGCCTTTTGGATTGAAAAATGCTCCATCTGAATTCCAAAAGCGTATGGAAGACATTTTTGGAGGGGTGGAGTTCATTATTGTATATATTGATGATTTGCTTGTATTTATCAGAGATGTAAATAGTCATAAGTTGCATTTAGAAAAGTTTTATGAGCTGGTTTTTAAGCATGGTCTGGTCCTTTCTGATTCAGAAGAGAAATTCCAGATTGGCAGAATCAAGATAGATTATTTGGGTCTACAAATAGAACAAGGACATGTAAATATGCAACCACATGTTTAGACCTTATCATCGAAACACGCCGCAGATTCCTTGGTTGCCTAAATTATATAAGGAAATTTTAGGGAAAAATGTCGATGACACCAAAGTATTACAAAAGTTTAAAGAAGCAGTGCAACAGATGGACAAATAAGACTTGACCCAGTGTTAGAAATATCAAAAAGAAAAAATCGTTAATTACCAAAGGTCAAATTGCTCGATATCGATCTTCCATTCTGTTTAGCAGACAGATGTTTCCGAGTACAAATATGGCCGCAAGATAGTGCACATGGAAGAAAGGAGTTAGTATGTGCTTATTCCTCTGGTACATTTGATGATACTGAAAGAAAGTATCCTTCATCACATAAGGAGATACTTGCAGTTAAGAGAGGAATTAAGAGGTTCCATTTGTTCCTAAAATGTGTCAGATTTCTAGTCAGAACAGATTTGAAGCACATGAAGCAGATGTTGGCAAACAAAAGGCTGCTTGAGCAAGGAAGTACCAAGATATTAAGATGGGCCTTATGGCTTGATGGTTTTGATTTCGACATTGTATATAAATCTGGTGCTGAAAATTATCTTGTTGATATGCTTACCAGGGAAGGATCACAGGAAATCAAAGAAATAAAAATGTTCAGACCACTTCACCAGCATGAAGCTTCTACTAGTTCAGTTCAATCCAGTCAATCCGAGTCTAAAAGAGTCAGTCAAATTATTGTCTGTAGCAACTGTCATTTTGAGTTTTGTTTAGAATGTTTTGCAAAAAGATTTTCCATTTTGCCTTTAGAAATTAAGCAGACCATACTTCAAAGATGGTTTGATTATGATGATGCAAAGTGGTTATATACTAAAGAGTTGCCATATAGGATTAGGCCTTGGTGTGTCTATTATGCATTGTCTAGAGAACCCAATCCTGTATATTTTGGATGCATCCAGAATACAGACTGGACCTGGGCAGATTATTTTTCCATCCATCAAAGAGCTAGAATACATGGTTCTGTTAAGGTCATATTTTATGCAGTAGCCATTGACCCTGGTAATAATTGGTGGAGTTCTTGGTTTAAATTATTCATGTTTAGATATTTGCCTAGAACCCGTAATATATTTGATAGGAGTTTTGCTGAGTTTGTTAGGATTCTGCAATGGGAAATGCATGTAGCAGTCCAGAATGATTATGTCATAGAATTTGAGTTTGTGCATAAACAGTCATTAGTCATTCCTGTTGTAGAGGATGAGTCATTCAGACTTTCTGTCAGATTATGAAGATTGATATCAGTAGATGAACAAGACAGGCCTCCATTTATGTATACATTTCCTTTCTTCTGTTGTACTCGGGAAATGGCTCCAGAATGGTTAGATGAATCAATCCCTTATGAAGTACTTGCGCCTAATGAAGAAAATCTTTATCAAGCTATTCCCCAGCACATGACTATGAGGACAGAGTTGATACTGATTGACAGTAAGGATCGCTCTTATTACATCCTTACAGTTCTCACTTTATTTGTAAATATCTTGCTTTATGGTTTCCGTGGGATTTGCTCTGAATAAAAATCTCCAATGTGTAATTACTTTTATAAAAGAGTCGATGTCCTACATTCCGACCTCAATTGTCATTTTGTATAATAATTAGATTGGGTCAGATTCGGTCCCCATATGGCCTAGCCTTTAAGGGACGAGATAACAAGTGGTTGTCCCCACTTGCCCAAATCTTAGGTACATCTTTCTGTTCATTTGCTTTAAAGTACTCTCGTGACAGGCATCTTACATGATGACCTATCCGAGGACAGATTCCCTTTGTTTCAAGTATCCGGTAAAAGTTGTAATCGGATATTATAAATACTAGCATTGTAAACTCATTTGGCATTCGGAAGTCTAGAGTCTTAGCGAGTGTCTCTTAGAGAGTGTTTGAGTCCTAGATTATCTCCCTGCTCTGCATCTGCGAGAAGTTTTCTCGATCTGCTTGCATCACGGAGCTATAATCTATTATCTGTAAATCTGTTCTAATATAATATTAGACTGAGCATGCTGTGATTTTGTGAGTTTTGGCAGGTCATCCGGTTACAAATTTTACCGGATACTTGAGACAAAGGGAATATGTCCTCGGATAGGTCATCATGCAAGATGCTTGTCACAAGAGTACTTTAAAGCAAATGAACAGAAAGATGTACCTAAGATTCGGGCAAGTGGGGACAACCACTTGTTATCTCGTCCCTTGGAGGCTAGGCCATATGGGGACCGAATGTGACCCAATATAATTATTACAAAATGAAAATCATGGCCGGAATCTAGGACATCGACTCTTTTATAAAAGTAATTACACAGTGGATATTTTTATTCGGAGCAAATCCCACAGAAACCATAAAGCAAGATATTTACAAATAAAGTGGGATTTGTAAGGATGTCATAAGAGTGATCCTTACTGTCAATCAGTATCAGCTCTATCCTCATAGTCATGTGCTGGGGAATCTTCTTCATTATGTCTGCCAGCTTGATAAATATTTTTTTCATCAGGCGCAAGTACTTCATAAGGGATTGATTCATCTAACCATTCTGGAGCCATTTCCCGAGTACAACAGAAGAAAGGAAATGTATACATAAATGGAGGCCTATCTTGTTCATCTACTAATATCAATCCTCGGAATCTGACAGAAAGTTTGAATGACTCATCCTCTACAACAGGAATGACTAATGACTGTTTATGCACAAACTCAAATTCTATGACATAATCATTGTGGATTGCTACATGCATTTCCCAATGCAGAATCCTAACAAACTCAGCAAAACTCCTATCAAATATATTACGGGTTCTGGGCAAATATCTAAACATGAATAATTTAAACCAAGAACTCCACCAATTATTACCAAGGTCAATGGCTACTGCATAAAATATGACCTTAACAGAACCATGTATTCTAGCTCTTTGATGGATGGAAAAATAATCTGCCCAAGTCCAGTCTGTATTTTGGATGCATCCAAAATATACAGGATTGGGTTCTCTAGACAATGCATAATAGACACGCCAAGGCCTAATCCTATATGGCAACTCTTTAGTATATAACCACTTTGCATCATCATAATCAAACCATCTTTGAAGTATGGTCTGCTTAATTTCTAAAGGCAAAATGGAAAATATTTTTGCAAAACATTCTAAACAAAACTCAAAATGACAGTTGCTACAAACAATAATTTGACTGACTCTTTTAGAATCGGACTGACTGGACTGAACTGAACTAGTAGAAGCTTCATGCTGGTGAAGTGGTCTGAACATTTTTATTTCTTTGATTTCCTGTGATCCTTCCCTGGTAAGCATATCAGCAAGATAATTTTCAGCACCAGATTTATATACAATATCGAAATCAAAACCATCAAGCCATAAGGCCCATCTTAATATCTTGGTACTTCCTTGCTCAAGCAGCCTTTTGTTTGCCAACATCTGCTTCATGTGCTTCAAGTCTGTTCTGACTAGAAATCTGACACTTTTTAGGAACAAATGGAACCTCTTAATTCCTCTCTTAACTGCAAGTATCTCCTTATGTGATGAAGGATACTTTCTTTCAGTATCATCAAATGTACCAGAGGAATAAGCACATACTAACTCCTTTCTTCCATGCTTCTGCACTAATACTGCAGCCCATGTATGGTCGGAAGCATCTGTCTCTAAAATGAATGGAAGATCAGTATCAGGCAATTTGAGCTTTGGTAATTCTGCAATTTTTCTTTTGATATTTCTAACTGCCTGGGTCATCTCTTCTGTCCATCCTGCTGCCTGCTTCTTTAATATTTTCTGTAATACTTTGGTGTCATCAACCTGTTTTTCATAAAATTTCCTTATATAATTTAGGCAACCAAGGAATCTCTGCAATGTTCTGACATCTTGAATGAAATCAAGAAACTTCAGTAAATGAGTCAAGACATGGGGTTGCAGATTTACATGCCCTTGTTCTATATGCAGACCCAAATAATCTATCTTGACTTTGCCAATTTGGAATTTCTCTTCTGAATCAGAAAGGACCAGACCATGCTTAAAAACCAGCTCATAAAACTTTTCTAAATGCAACTTATGACTATTTACATCTCTGATAAATACAAGCAAATCATCAATATATACAATAATGAACTCCACCCCTCCAAAAATGTCTTCCATCCACTTTTGGAATTCAGATGGAGCATTTTTCAATCCAAAAGGCATAACCGTCCACTGATACTGGCCATGAGGAACTGTGAAAGCAGTCTTGTACCTGTTTGCAGGAATAATACCAATCTGCCAAAATCCACTTTTTAAATCAAATTTGCTGAAAACATTTGCATTAGCAATTTTAGCAAGTAAAAGCTCCTTATTAGGTAAAGGATACCTGATAGGCAGTAAATCATCATTCAAGGCTTTATAATTAATGACTAGCCTTTTCTTACCTCTCTTCTGCTCATTATGTTTGTTCACATAAAATGCTGGACATGCCCAAGGACTTTTGCAGGGCTCAATCAACTTTTGTTCTAAAAGCTGTGTAATCTCCTGTTTACACAAATCTTGCTCTGTTGGGCTCATATGATTGGCACTAGCTTTCTGTGGCCAAGTTGTGCCAATTCAGCTTTGACTGCTACAATCTTCATCTGCAAATTTTCTGAAGAATTGAAATGAAACTTTTTTTATATCAGTTCTAAAAGTTTCTTCTGAATCATAAGAATCAGCATCCAAATTTAATTGTCTGATATCTGGGAAGTCATCTGCAGTGTCATCAATAGAAGAAGAAGAACTTGACACTTCAAAATATTCACCCTCATAATGATATATGAGATCCCATTCTTTTGGATCATGGACTGTAGAGAAAATATCCATAATTTTCATCTATTTCTTATCCTTCTTTTCTCTACATGTATTTGCATAATGACCTTCTTTGCCACAAATAAAACAAGTAACTTTCTTTGAAGGTCTTGATCTTTTCCTAAATACTATCCTTCGTCCTTTGAAAGTTTTCTTAGAAGGATAATATTTCTTTTTCCTGGGAATATATTTTCCTGGTTGGCAGGAACAATGATCTTTGGATTTTTTAACAATCTTGTGCTTAGAATTCTTATGACATCCAAAATCATATGTTTCAAGAAAATTATTGCATAACTTGGTGCTGACATGCATCTGCTTTTTGAAGTTCTTTTTGGCCTTTTCAGCAGCACATTCTTTTCGCAAGATAGTAACAATCAATTGGTGTACTGCAGCAAATGATAAATTCTCAATATTGACTTTATTTAACTCAAAATACTGATTAATCAAATCTGGAATCTTTCCAGGCATGGATGCAATATAATATCTTAAGTATGCAGTATTATGAGGATCGTGAGCCTGATAAAGTAACTTTTGAATAGTACAAAAGTATTCTGGCAGATAATCAATATTACACAGTTTCTGAGATAGAAACATTTGTGCATGATGTGCTGAGTCTTCTGTTACTACTCCGACAAATTCATGTTTCATGGCATCAAATAAAGCTTTCAAGGGATCTGTTTCATTTTCAATTATCTGAGTCATTTCCCTATCTGAAAATTTATCCCACCACATTTTGACAATACCAGTAAAAGACCAGACAATCTATGTAACTATGTCAGACCAACTTCCTTTTGTTTCTGCCTTTCTCTGTAATGCCCAAGCATGGAAATTATGCAATACATTGATCACTTCTTCATGGCTCAAACAATCAATATTGACTAGCAAAGTATTCCCATATCCTTTATTAGAAGGATTGTCAAACTTTGCAGCAGTAGTTTGCAGTTTTTCTGAATATCTTCCAAAAGGACTGGAAGCAGACGCTTCATGGGCAGTAGTTTCTTCTTGGCTCCTGTTTTCCTTATGGGAAAAGAAATAGGGCTCATGTCTATCTCTTTTAGAACTTGGTTCACCTTGAGTAGGTTCTCCAGGGGTTCTAACAGTACCTGTTACTCTAGACATGGCTAGTATCTCTTTCGTAGCAGATGGTTGACCATTTTCAAGTAAACTTTTCAGATTAACATAATTCTTGGGTAGTCTGAGACTTTCTAGAGAAGGAAATCTATTTAGCCTACTTCTCATCAACTTAGTTTTACTTCTGGCTAAATCTATTCCTTTTTGGATTCTATCCAACTGAACTTTACAAGTATCCTCTACCCCCTTAAAAATAATGCTTTTATAAGAGGATTCAGGCTCAGAGGAGGAGGAGAACTTCAACTTGGAACTTGAAAGATCTACTTCTTTGTAGTGTGCAGGAGAAGTAGGTTCAGGTAGAGCATCTCTGAGAGTGTCTAGAGATTTAGAAATAATACCCATATTAGAATTTATATCATTCAACTGTTGGGTATGTTCATTCTGTGTTCCCAAAATCTCATTATAGCCAGTATGTAGCTTCTTAATATGTTCCTTGATTTCTAGAACATCTTTGGCTATATCATCCATATTTTGCAACATACAAACAATCTGATAATTGGTATAATTATTCACCTTTTCTGATTTTGATTGACTATATATATATATATATATTCATTATCTATCTTCATTTTGATTATATAGTAAAATTTTATATTATTTTAATATTTGTTATATACGCACTAATGTTTAATGATTGTTTGTAAATTTTATAAAGACATAGCTGCCCCCCAACTTTTTTCAGAACCAGCTTCCACAACTAAATAGTAGTAGATTTAATGATGTTGCACCACAAGAGAATATTGCAGTAAATAACAGTATTTGAAATGATGTTGTACAAGGTGAAGAACATGAAGTGAATGATGAAGATGATGTTAATGATCCCATGGAGGTAGATGATGAAAATAATGACAAAGTTCATATGATGGGACAAATCAAATGCTCCAAGACTTGTATAGTGAGTTGGATGATGATGGTGGAGATAGTGATGGTGTTTATGATGTACCTCTAATTAAAACGTCAAATGAACGACTTTTTGAACACTCAAATGCGACCACTACAAGGAAAAGACCCTCTAGCAGAGGTTATAAAGGAGGTATTTAGTGTTATAAAATTGGCCAAAATTGTCAAAAAAACATATGCTACCACATCCGTTTATGGGTACGGAGGTTTTGGCGGAGTTTTTAACGAAAATTCAACACAGCTAAAAAAAAAAGGGTGGTTGCAGGTTATTATGGATGTTTTTTCATTGGTGCACTACTCTGGATTTAATGCACCGGTGCGTACATTCAGAAGGCGCCCCAGGGCAGTTTAGGGAGAATGCACCAAGTCGTTAATGTATAAAACAACGTCGGGCGTAGTGTTGGTGATACAACGCATGAGTCCGTTCTAATTGGTCTTGGGATTTGAGCGGTGCCCATAGGTCGTATCAATGCACCGGTGCGTATACCTTTACGATGCACCGGTGCACCATATCACAGAAAGACACCGAGATTTATAATTGGTATCGGTATTCGTGCGGTGCACATGGATCATATAAATGCATTGGTGCTTATAGATACATAAATGCCCCGGTACGCAGTATCACACAAACGCATTGATATTTATAACTAGTATCGGTATTTGTGTGGTGCCCATAGATCATAAACGCACCGATGCATATAGACATCGGTTCGTATAGGCACCAGTGCATATAAACACATAAACACGTCGGTTGACAGTTAATGAGACGCACCGGTTTTCATTTTGTTTTTTTTAGAAACATCGACCTGTGACAGTCCAATTATTGTGATTGTTTTAAATTCATTATTCATCAAAAGTCGACACATCTTATAACAATATTCATATTAATTACATTTTTATTAATGCATTTGAATGTGTTGTTTGGATTAATTTGTTATATCATATCAAAATTATTGTGGTTTTTAAAATTCATTATTCATCAAAAGTCGACACATATTATCTTATAGCAATATTCATATGAATTAAATTTTTATTAGTGCATTTGAGAACGACAATGGAGAACGCAATAGAATAACTTAAAACATATTTTATGATTATATATATAATATATATGAATAAGACAATATTTATCATACAAAATGGGGCAGTTAATATTTGTATCCCTTTGTCTTTCAATTCAGACACTATGTCCATTACATTAAACAAAATGTCTGATTTCACAAACATATTTCAAAAAATAAAATGCCTTGCTTTGATATCCAAACATAGTGATCATCATTCTTCGCTTGAACTGTGTAGAAATTTGAATAATTTGCTGAGTTATTCACCGAGATTATCCTGATTACACACTATTTAAGCTTCATGCATAATACATAACCTCTTCTACAATTGATCATCAATATGCGGAAATAGAAAGCAGTCACATGCGCTCATTAAAACATAATCAAGCACACATATCAACACAGTATGTAATGGGGAAAGCAATAGCTGAAAACCCCCAACTATCTGTATAGTATAATGATAGAGAACATGTAACAATACATAGCACAATACTCCTCACAAGTACTCAATACTATCTCCAAAAGTTACACACAAACTATATGAGATTTGAACAAGTCATGGGTTCAAATCTTCTGCGCAAGTCTGCCTGCCTCTACTGCGCAATCCAAGTGAGTAATGAATGAGATCCAAGTTTGAATCCCACTAGCTCCAACTACGCAATCCTCATTGGCAAACTCCATCAATTGGTGTGCAAATCTCATGCACAATCATGGTCACAACTGATAGTCACACTCACCCATTCACCCACCTCTAACACTGGTCTCCACTGAACTGTCCATGCATTGCAGTTAACTGATGTGTTATTTAGTTGATTTATGAGTTAATAATTAATTCACACCACTCATCACTAGTGTATTTATCAGTTAGACTAAATACAACTAGTTCAACTAAGTTAAACCGAACACAACTCCACCAACTGTCTCATCAACTCCACCAAACTCTGCCACATGAGTTCTAACTGAAGTCAACCATGCAATAGCTCAACTAACCCTTAGGAAAAGCGTATTTCCTTCTGTCAGCTGCATGTGCCACATCCAAGCATCAAACTCAAGTGCTCCAAGAGGATAAGATAATGTTTATAGTCTAAATATTATTAAGGGTTAATAATATTTGACTGTTCTATTTTTAGCCCGGCAGTCTAAAAATAGATTCCACCCAATGTCTAAAAATAGAGGTCCATATATTTTTACCAACTTGACCAATCATCCATAAATAGCATCCTGCAACTTATAGACCATGATCCATATGTCTAAAAATAGACATAGTCTAAAAATAGACTTTGCGACAAAAAATAGCCTGCGGGCCCACTTAGTGAAGGCGACTTCATTTCACTAAGCTCCATCATCTTGTTGCATTTTCAACAAACTGTTGTCACTGCTAGAGCTACTTCCCTGACTTGGGTTATTTTCTGGAATGTTGTGTTCACATCGTTGATCATTTTCTTCTTCTTCACCTTCCATCTACAAACACAAAAATAAACTGAAATGAGTGTATATACATTGGCGAGAATAATGAAAATTGCAATATTAAATAATATACATCAATGTAACTTAAAAGAAAAATGGCGTACCATAACAATAGACTTAAAAACTATACACATTCTTTCAAAACCATGTACCATGCCATCTTTCAAAATTTCTTATTTTTTGGCGCAGCTCTATACTTTGTTTCCCGCAAGTTTTATACCCTATAACAAATTCCATATATTTAATATAAAAGATGTTTTTTTTCTATTAATTATAGATGGAGCTAATTAAAACAAGATCGATAGATGCTTACAAATTCCACAATTAAATTCCGATATGCCAACATATACTCACAACCCATATTTAACCCAATTTCAATCAATTCGTCTGATGGTTCTTCTTTGTATGTTAGCACTTGTTTGAAGACATTCAATGATGACTTTTGTAAAACAACTTAAAAAATACAAAAATGAAATCTAGTTGAGTTGTTATAAGGAAGTAACAATTACTCACAAACTTAGAGATCAACCATTCTCTTCCTTGTCGTCCTATTTTATGTGCTGAATGGGTTCCATTTTCTTTTCTTTTCTGCAAGAAAATTCTTGAAAATTAATATTTAATGCTAAATTGTTTATTTATTGTACCTAATGATCGAAAAATTCAATGATTACATATTACATTTGAAGCACGTTGTTGTTGTTGTTGGAAAGAACGTCTATACATTTGTTCCACTAGATCCCTCAAACTTTTGTAAAAGTTTTTTCCCCTTTCGTTAACTTCCAGCACCACTCCAGATGAGCTAAGGAGCAATTGATTTTCATTTGCATGTTCTATTTCTTTTATTTTCTTAGAACAAAATTGCTTTTCTAAGTTATTGGTCCCTATAGAACATTAAACAAATGTGAATTAGTAGAATGTTTGACACATGTTATCTAATAATTTTAAGTATATTATTAATGATAATTAAAAAAAACAACTCATATTGGATCGATAGTATTTTTTCATTCACATGATTCATCCTTTTGTAATTTTTCCATTAAACTTTTACGCTCTTCTGGTCCTAGATCATAAATAATCATATCGAACTTCATCATTTTGTGGCTTTGCATGATACACAATAAACAATACATATTAGTTAAAATTACATATAGTTCAAAAATAATATTTTTTATAAATAATTTACAAAGAACTTGCATTTTTTGCTTTTCTTGATGTGTTAACAAGATTTTGTTTTTTTTTATTGTAACCATATGAGATATATTAACTGTTGGGTCTAAATGCCAGATTTCGGGTTACAATGAGAGGGAGAAGGGCCCAGGAAGTATCAATAGCCAGAAGTGCTATGAGACTTGTGGACAACTTCCAGCTCTTTTTTACTACAATTATGCACTCGAATTTTGTGATTTCCCCTAGCTTAAAAATACAAACAAACTGATTCAATAGCAAGCAGTAAAACATTTAAGCTGGCAGATTATGGAATTGGATCCCATGTTTCGTCCTCGTCTCGAATTATTGCTCCAGCAGAGATGAGGACAGCTTTATTTTCTTCAAGGTCTGCTTCTTTGTTGTTGTCTCTCAATACATGATAGTAGCTCAACTTTTTAAACAATTTCCCCAAAATTCTGATTCTGGATATCAACCTTGCCAATCTAAGATCCCGGGGGGAGGAGTTTGTCGCCATAATTTTGATTATCACTTGGGAATCCCCAAAAAAATTAACCTCCTTGATTTCTAGATTCAAGAGCGATTTAAGGCCTTGAAGGAGGGCCAGTGCCTCTGCTTGAATGCTGGAGTTGATCCCCAGACCCCATGCAAAGCTGTGGATCAAAACACCTTCAGCATTTTTTACAATACCTCCTGCTCCAGCCCTTCCTGGGTTGCCCTTTGAAGCCCCATCAAAGAATAAAGAGTGCACCTGCTGCTTGGAGATCCATTCTTGAAACTCGACATTGTTCTTCCCCCTTATTTGCCAATCTTCAATGAGGGAAGTGTATTAACATTGTTGTATTCCAACAATATTTTTGTTACTTGATCTCTTGTTAGACATTTCTTTGTTCGGAATTTTGCTTCTGTGATCCATAAATTGTGATTGAAATATTTCGGTGAAAATCACATCAAAATAGATTTGGTCGACGCGTTTCGAACCAGCCAGTGTGGTTCATCATCAGGACAAGATGGAAAATATGATCAAGTAACCTCTTTAAATAGAAAGTAAAGCTCCCACTAGCCGTTTGTAAAATAACGGCTAGTTTGAATCAAATAATAATAGTTCAAATAATTATAAAAATAATACAAAATAAAAATAAAAATAAATAAATCAAACGATTAAAGTTTATAATTAGAATTTTATATAATTATATTTATTTTAAGAAAAAATAATAATTAATAATTTAATATATTTACCATCTATATATTTTTTATAATAATAATTATTTATTTGTTTTTATTATTATCGAATAAATTAAATGTTAAAAATAATTAAATAATATTTATGTTTTAATTTTATATATTTATTTTATTTTTAATAATCAAATGCTATGTGATTCAAAACTGATCAAACAGTTATCTTTTTGATAATTAATCTTAAAAAAGAAAGAAATAAATAAGTAAATAGATTCAATAAAATAAATAAATAAATAAATAAATAATGAAAATAATAATAATAATAATAATAATAATTAAATAAATAATAATAATAATAATAAATAAAAATAAATTAATTAAATAATTAAATAATTTTAAATTAATTTTAAGTTTTTTTTAGGAATGAAAGGCAGGAATCCAGCATCTGCTAATCATCCACCCATCATCTCTGTTAAGGTTAACCGACCTCTTTTCAATTTCCAAGGCTTCTCTCAACTTGCGGTGGTAGAAATGGTCAATCCTCGCAATAACCTCAACATCTTCAATGCAAATGTGACGATTTGTCTTCTCAGCATGCTCCGCTAGCGCAGAGGAGCGTGATCTACTATGCTTCAGGTCAGCGACATGTTCCTTAATTCTTTGACTAATTGATCGACCAGTTTCACCAATGTAAGGGGTCCCACAGGAACACGGAATCAAGTAAACACCCTTGCCATCCTTCGGTGTCCGATGTGCCAATGTTTTGGTCTGCACCGGTGCTTTCTCGGTTCCTCTGCACCAGTGCGACATTTAATGATAAGCGCACCAAGAGGAAAACACCTACAAAACCCTCCACCCGCCAACCTCCTCTAACCTCCGCTAGAAACGGATGTATGGGGTATTTTTCTATGGGGTTCCTCAAAAACAACTGCTAGAGGGTATTTTCCTTGTGAACTCTTCCCTCTGCTACATTTTGCTGGTGAACTTAAAGCTTATGAATAATTTGTCGAACAGATGTATGACACAGATCCTAAGGTATGCAATATGTATATATGATCCAATATATGTAAATGTTGATTATTTTCCCCTTTTTAGTTGTAATAAATGTGTAAAATAATAATTCAATACTTATATATGATTAATAATCTTTACATTAACTAGTTTTTGTTTGTGTTGTAGATTGTTGGGTGAATTTTTGTTACCATCGCCAAATACTTTACCTTGCACATATAAAGATTTATGTGCTATTATGAAAGCCTTTGGAATGGAATATAACACTATAGATGCATGTCCTAAAGATTATTTGAATTTTATTACATTTTTTTTTTTGGGTTTATTTGACCCACAAAGCATTTGAACCTTGAATCTCATCTTCTACACAATACTTTATAACATGTTCATCACTAATTAAGCAACCCTCATGGGCAAATTTTATTATTTTTATTATTTTTAACTTTTTATTATTAATTGAGCCAACACTTAAAAGTTTACACTCATTTACAGACACTACAACATATCCCCCATACACTTTTGCTTTTAAATTTAATTTTAAAAATGTTATAAAATAAAATAAAAATAAAATGTCCTTGATGGGGATGGTAGATAAAGGATTGGTGGCTTGGGAGTGGCCTACAACTCCACTCCCATGCGTCATTAATGTCGATCAAATTTGTTGTGGACACCTCATTTGGTGCTTAACTAGGGAAGGTTATGGAGAACCTCAAACGCTTAAATGCCACTGGCATGGTCGCAGGGTATGTTTGTGAGATTTGGGAGATGAGGGATAAGCTTGCGGTGAAGTGAATTTATACAAACAATTTGGGTGGCTTCCAACCCAAGCCACTCCTAACCTCTTCTTTGTGGATTACAAGGTTATGTTTTGTTTGTGGGAAGAATGGTGTCTCTTTGAATCTATCAGTGGTGCAAGGGATAGCCATTTCAGAATCGGGGTTGTGGTGGTTGGAAGTATCAAACAACATACTACTAAAGTAAGTGTGGCTAGTAGATTTTGCGATTCATTCTTATAGGTTATTCGTCCTGGGGTCTCTTGTTATGTAACAGCCTGATCCAGGTGGATATTGGTGCCCACCCACCTATTCCACTTGGGGCCCCACCATTGTCTCTTTCAGTTTTTTTAGTTTCAACACAACTTATTGATTTTGACAGTTTTTTGGGTCTCGAACTTCTGGAGCCGTTTTGAGGCCCTAAACGACGTTTTTTGGGAAAACCAAGAGCGGCCAAGCCATCAACAACTGCTCTATTGAGCGCGAAAAATGGAGATCGTATGCCAAAGCTATTTCCTCGGGAAGTTGAAACACCAATTTACCCAAACGGGCCCATAGTTTTGGTGCTTCATCTCCTAAGGTTACGGTTATCCATTGTTTCTAAATAATAAATAGGCCCTCGAGCTCATTGTAACTCAGTTGAGAGGCCTGTAGCCGCCACATATATTCTCAGAGATAAGCTACCAGTGCCCTAGCTAGTTTATTTCTATTATGTCTGTAAACAAATTTCAGTTCTTTGATATTAATGAAATGAATTGTTATTTCCGCTACATATTTGTATTTATGGTTACATGTGTATTCTATTGCGTTCCTGCATAAATCTGGATCAGTGGTGTCAGAGTGGTCTGCTTTTTCTCAATCCTTCTATGCATGTCCCCAACGAGGTCGGGGTATAAGGAGTTGGGGATTGATCTGATTGAACCTTTGCAAGATCAGCCTCGCAAACCTCGACTATCCTCCATGGGGGACGAAAAGAAAGATGAGGGAGCAGGATATCCTATCAAAATATTTCTCAAGGAGGCCCTTGAAAAACAAAGGAACGCGATGATGGATAACTTTGCCCAGATCCTTCAACGACTGCCCACCGGCGACGCATCTACATCCAATAGCCACTCTGGAGGCGCGACTCCCTTTAAGGTACAAGTAAACTTTGACATTCCCATATTTGAGGGTCAAATAGATGCAGATGTCGTAGATAGATGGTTGAATCTATTAGAAGGATATTTCTCGGTCCATGACTTTTCCGACTGAGAGAAGATTATTTTTTCACTCCTCAAAGCTGCCCCCCATGTCAAGGACTGGTGGGAAACCTACTGTGAGAAAAAAGGATGAGACAGAACCCTCTAGATTCTTAGTTATACCCACTTGGAATTCTTTCTGAGATACCATTAAGGAACAATACTATCCCGTGGGGAGCTATGAGGAAAAGTACATACAATGGACCACGCTGCAACAAAAAAGGGATCAATATGTGCATGACCTGATGAAACTGTTCCATACCGTGCACACAAAGTTAGGTATCAAAGATTCATAGAAACATTTGGTGCTAAAGTATCGCAGTTGTCTCCATATATACATTCAAGAGGAAATGGAGTTCCTCGACATCTCCTCGCTTTGTACATCATACCGATATGCTGCCAAGATTGAGCATAAATTCAAGCATAATAAGCGAGACATTGGATATGTGAATCAAAAGCAAGGGAAAGGTGCCCCCAAACCGCAAAGTAAAGGACAAATCCAAGGCATGGCGGCCCAAGACAACCTACCAAAGCCATAAGCAAAGAACAACACCACGAAGCCAAAGAAGGACACGGGAAAGTGGTGTGAGTTCCATAAGAGCTCCACCCACAACATAAGTGAGTGTCGAGCCAAGCAATCGCTCGTGGCCGAGATGAGGGCTTCTGAATCAGATGCATGTTCTGACTCTGAATCAAAACCTGACAAGGGGAATGATAAAGGGAAACAGATTATTGATGCAGAGCCCAACGCCACTGTTGCCACTGCGAAGATCCAGAAGGAGGAACCAGAGGATCCAGAGGAGGCAGAACGTCTCTTCCACTGCCAGATGTTGGTAAATGGTTCCCCGCTATAGTTCATTGTCGACAATGGGAGCCAAAATAACCTCGTTTCAATAGATGTCATGAAGTAGTTGGGCTTGCCAACCACAGCGCACCCACAGTCGTGCACCATCGGGTGGCTTCACCAAGGACAGGATTTATGTGTCAGCCAACAGTGCCGCCTTCCCTATAGCATCAAGCCCAACCATATTTGTGGAAGCAACATGTTGTGTATGAGTCATGGCCTCACGCTGTTATTGTTACCTTGGGAAATAAGTTGTACATGATACCAGAGGTACCACCGCCTACCACTATCTCTTTGGTTACTGCAAAACAATGCAATAAGCTCATTTCCCAAACCATGAACTTTGTTTTCCTGATGATCCACCCCAGGGCAAGAAGAATACTATGGCCATGACCTCCAAACATGGCTCCTCTGCACGAAAACAACAAATGGAAAAGGTTATGGAGGAGTACAGGGACATTTTCACCTCACCCACGGGGGTTCCTCTGCACCGTCAGGTCAAGCACCCCATTGATCTGACCCCAGGTGCACCGCTACCCAACAGACCGATCTATCGGCGCTCTGTTTTGGAGAACGATGAAATCAAGAGGCAAATTTAGGAGTTGCTGCAGAAAGGTCACATACGACCAAGTTCATCACCCTATGGGAGACCGATCATGTTAGTATAGAAGAAGGATGGGACTTGGAGACTCTATATTGACTATCAGGCGCTGAACAAGATCACTGTTTGGAATAGGTACCTGATCCCATAGATTAATGACCTTCTAAACCAACTCAAAGGGGCGAAATATATCAGTGAGGTCGACTTGAAGTCTGGGTATCACTAGGTACCAATCGAACCCTCCAATGTGTGGAAGACTACCTACAAAGCCAAGGAAGGCATTTTCGAATGATTGGTCATGCCTTTCAGGTTGACGAATGCTCCCGCAACCTTCACGAGGTTGATGGACGACATCTTGAGGCCACTCACCAACTCATTTGTAGTAGTGTACTTGGATGACATTCTGATCTTCAGCCATACTTGGGAAGAGCACCTCCACCACATTCGACAAGTCCTCCAAACACTACAGAAACACAAGTTGTGTGCCAATTTGGAAAAGAGCACTTTTGGCATGACCCAGGTTCAATATATGGGATACATTATTGATGAAAGGGGGGTGCATGTGGATCCAACCAAGATCTAAGTCATTCGAGACTGGCTAGCCCCAACCACTATAACAGAGCTTCGCAGCTTTCTAGGTCTTTCTAATTTCTACCGTAGGTTCGTGTTGGGATTCTCTCATATCTTTGAGTCAAGTCACTAAGGGAGGAGCGAGAGAAAAATTATTTTGGTCGTAATCTCAACAAAAGGCGTTCATAGAATTTAAACATCGCCTCTGTTCTGCCCCCGCGTTCACATTACCAAACTTGCAACAACCATTTGAGATCGAGACAGATGCCTCTAACTATGCTATTGGGGTAATTCTTACTCAACAGGGGCATCCAGTGGCATATCACAGTGAGACATTGTCCGACATAGTTGAAAACATCCCACTTATGACAAAGAAATGTATTCCATTGTGCAAGCTTGTCGACAATGGAAACATTACATTTTGGGGAAGGAAACAATCATCCACACAGACCACCGACCCCTGTAGTTCATACAGACACAAGGGAAGTTGCAGAACGATCGCCATCAAAAGTGGTCCACATATCTGCAACAGTTTCATTTGAAAATCAAGTACAAGAAGGGTAGCACCAATAATGTTGCAGACTGCATCAGCCGACCACCGATCGTGGCACTAACAACCATTCTCAACTCTTATGGGCACGAGACTTTTGATTGGCCGCTTCTCTACAAGAGCGATCCAGAATTCGGCCACACATACAAGGCACTCTTGGGTGGTACGCAAGTTCCAAATTTTCACCTCCAAGATGCATTGTTATGTCACCTGGGACACCTTTGTGTTCCTTCAAGCGAGCATGTAAAGATGATATGGGAAACACATTACAGTCGAGTCGCTGGGCATTTTGGGGTCGAGAAAATAGTGACAGTACTGCAGAAGTATTTCTATTGGTCGAACCTTCGACAGGATGCCAGGAAGTACATTAGATCCTGCACTGCTTGCGCCATTGCCAAACCGACCATTAAGAAGCAAGACCTCTATACTCCGCTACCTACCCCTAGTCAACCTTGGGAATCCATCTCCATGGGTTTAATGTCAGGCCTTCCTTATACTAAGCATGAAAACGACTGTGTTTTCATGGTCGTCAACAGATTCTCGAAGATGGCCATTATGGAGGCCTGCAAGAAGAACATCACAGCAGAATCCATTGCTAAACTCTTCTTTGAACGAGTTTGGGTGTACCTTGGGATCCCACAGTCTATCATCTCAGATCGCGATAGCAGGTTCCTCAGCACATTTTGGTCTAGCCTCTGGTCAATGTTGGACACCAAGCTCACAAGTCCATAGCTTTCCATCCCCAACCTGATGGCCAGACAGAGGTCGTCAACAGAATGATTGTACACATTCTGCACATGTACAATTCAAAGCATCCACAGACATGGGATGAGAGCCTCCCCTATGTACAACATAGTTATAATTGGGCTCTCCACAGCTCAACTGGCCACAACCCCTTTCAGGTGGGCTTGGGATTCCAGCCACTATGTCCCATTCACGTAGCCATGTAATTTGCTGCTACTTAGGCCGATTCGGCTCATGTCTAGTCTAAAGCTGACAAAGCGAACAACTTCATCAAGCACATTCAGCACATCTGCCAACAAGTTCATGACATATTGGATAGAGCCAATGCTAAGTACAAGTAGCGACATGATCAACATCGGGTACCACACAACTTCCATGTGGGCGACAAAGTGTGGCTACATTTGCAAAAGGGTCGCCTCAGTGGATCCCACAGCAAGCTTCACCCACTCCGATATGGGTTGTACACCATCACCAAGGCGGTAGGGAATAATGCCTTCGAGCTCAGTATTCCACCATTCCTTGGTCTGCACCCGGTATTCAATGTGGACTGCCTTCGTCCTTACTTCCCACCTCTAACATTGAAAAACAACTCACAATAATAGAGTTAAACCTAGACTGCATGGAACAGGTCACCACAGGTTGTATCATGGACATGCAAATCAAGAACACTCGCCAACATAAGATCCAACTATATCGAGTTGTCAAAGCTGGCGAACTCTTGCACCAAGGAAAGTGGTTCACCAAGGACCAAGTTTAGCTGAAGTTTCCTCATCTCTTGGAGGAACTAAACATAATGGGGACCATTGCTTCCTAAGGGGGGAGGAATGATCCAGGAGGATATTGGTGGCCACCCACCTATTCCACTTGGGGCCCCACCATTGTCTCTTTCAGTTTTTTAGTTTCGGCACAACTTATTATTTTTGACAGTTTTTCAAGTCCTAAACTTCCAGAGTCGTTTTGAGGCCCTAAACGACATTTTTTTGGCAAAACTGAGAGCAGGCGAGCCTTTTTATGTTGCACCAAAAGTTGTAGTCCTTGAATAGATCTTTCTAACGAGCTATTGAGCGCGTCAAATGAAGATCATATGCCAAAGTTACGTCCCCGAGAAGCTAAAACACCAATTTACCCAAACGGGGCCCATAGTTTTGGCGCTTCATCTCCTAGGGTTAGGGTTTTGGATGTTTAGGGTTTTCTAGTGTTTCTAAATAATAAATAGGCCCTCGAGCCTCATTGTAACTCAGTTCAAAGGCCTGTAGCCGCCACATCTCTTCTCAGAGATAAGCTACCAACGCCCTAGCTTGTTTATTTCTATTATGTCTGTAAGCAAATTTCAGTTCTTTGATATTAATGAAATGAAGTGTTATTTATGCTACATAGTTGTATTTATGGTTACATGTGTATTCTGTTGCGTTCCTGCATAAATATGGATCACAACCTCGGGTTAAAAACTTCATGTAATAAAGTTAATAAAGGAAAAATAAGACCATGGTCATGGGACACGTATTCCACGTTGAATGTTGGGCAAAAACATAGTGACAGGATCACTTGTGATTAATTAATGGCTATGGAAATTGATAAAGGCTTTGGAAAGACAAAGTGGCATTTATTAGCATTTTATTTGTGAAAATAACGGAAAATAGGAGAAAAGGAAGGTAAAAAGTCACAAGTTGCATGTGAGGAGGAAATTGAAGAAAATAGGGGCCTCAATGATAAAAAGGCTTCTAACACTATAAAATATGGTCAATTTTCTGACACTTCAGTTCCGACAGTTTTGACTTATTGTCAGGGAAGTTCCCCATTTTTTCTCAATTTTTTTAATCCTGCCACGCAGCGACGTTTTCGCTCTTGCGACACTACGAAAAAGAGTCGTTATTGCGACGCACTCGGCTAGGGTGTCGCAATAGCGACAATAACATAAGACAACGTCGTTATAGCAACGTTCATGTTATGTGTGTCAGCATACCTACGAATATGAAAAGACCGTTGTGGAACGGTCACTTTCCCTTTGACAAAGTTAAAGGTTACTTGGTCAACTAGCGTCACAATAACGATGGTTTATTTTAAATATATAGGGCACGTTGTAAAGATGTTTTCCGACAACTTTTCTGTAATAGCGACAATTTTTGCTGTAGTAGCGACGGTTCAGAAAGGGTATACGGTATTTTTTCTAGTAAAAAAACATAATTTTTTTTTTTTTCCTTTATAGGATAATTTGCATCAATGGCATAAAACATTAGAGGTGGAAAACAAATTCAAGAGGGTGAAAGGGGTGATGATAAGGTTTATTGCTTTTGCAACAAATGTTGTTTGAGAAGTAATGTTAGAGTTTTAATAGCAACAACAACAACACATTGTAAGAAATATGGGCACATTTATGGTGGATCGAATGACTATTGTCTCGTGGTAATTAACTAAAAATAAATAAATATATAAATAAATATATATATATATATATATATATATATATATATATATATATATATATATATATATATATATATATATATATATATATATATCTTCATTTTGATTACATAGTAAAATTTTATATTATTTTAATATTTGTTATATACGCACTAATGTTTAATGATTGTTTTTAAATTTTGTAAAGGCATAGTTGCCCCCCAACTTTTTTCAGAACCAGCTTCCACAACTGAATAATAGTAGATTAGATGATGTTGCACCACAAGAGAATATTGCAACAAATAGTAGTATTGGAAATGATGTTGTACAAGGTGAAGAACATGAAGCAAATGAGGAAGATGATGTTAATGATCCCACAGAGGTAGATGATGACAATAATGACAAAGTTCACAATTATGGGACAAATCAAATGCTCCAAGACTTGTATAGTGAGTCGGATGATGACGGTGGAGATAGTGATGGTGTTTATGATGTACCTCTGATTAAAACATCAAATGAACGACTTTTTGAACACTCAAATGCAACTCTTCTCTCTGCTACATTGTTGTTGGTGAACTTAAAGGTTATGAATAATTTGTCGAACAAATGTATGACACGGATCCTAAGGTATGCAATATGTGTATATGATCACATATATGTAAATGTTGATTATTTTCCCCTTTTTTAGCTGTAATAAATGTGTAAAATAATAATTCAATACTTATATATGATTAATAATCTTTACATTAACTAGTTTTTGTTTGTGTTGTAGATTGTTGGGTGAATTTTTGTTACCATCGCCAAATACTTTACATTGCACGTATCAAGATTTACGTGCTATTATGAAAGCCTTTGGAATGGAATATAACACTATTGATGCATGTCCTAAAGATTATATTATACATTACGGAGAGCATGCGTCGAAAACAGAATTTCCAAAATGTGGTACTAGTAGGTATCGAACCAATCAACTAACAAAAATGGTGCCTCGAAAGGTTCTTCGTCATATTCCCATAATTCCACGTTTGCAGCGAATGTTCAGGTGTAAGAGCATAGCGTGGTTTATGTATTACCATTCAAAGAATAGAAGTGGAGATGGTGTTCTTCGAATGCCTGCAGATGGTTCTGCATTTAGGGAAATTGAGGAAAAATATATATATATTTAAAAAATGAACCTCGTAATGCCAGACTTTCATTGGCAGCTGATGGTGTTAATCCATTCGGAGAGCTTAGGTCTACTTACTTAGAGTGGCCTATTTTCGTTGTCAACAATAACATTCCTCCTTGGATGTCAATAAAGAGGGAGCACATACTGTTGAATATGATTATTCCAAGTATTTGATACATTATTTTTTCGAATGTAACATTTTAATTTCTCTCGTTGTTTGCATAATATCTTTTATTTACTTACTTGCTTATATATACATATCATGGTAGTAATTATGTACCGTAATTTTGAACAATTAGGAAAGTACCAGGTCAAAGATATGAATGTATACCTCGAGCCTCTTATCGACGAGCTAATAAAGTTATTGCATGGCATCACTATGTATGACATCACTAAACCAATCAAGCATAAGAGATTTCAATGTCATGGAATGCTTGTATGGACAATTCATGATGCCCCACTACTAGCACATTTTTGTGGTATGTAATATTTCGTTGCACTTTAGTATAGTATATAACTATTTAAATTAGATATACCATATTGCATGTTTTTAAAATGATCTCATTGTATAATTGTCATTGATCCATCTATTGCAGGTATTCAAACAAAGAGTAGATTTGCATGTCCAGTTTGTGGCTCTAAAATGAAGTATTGTCATTCGCCATATTTAGGAAAGATTGTGTTTGATGAGTATAGACACTTCCTCTCTAGCAACCATAAGTATTGTACTACTGAAAAACATCTTTTCAGTGATAAAGAAGAAACTGGATTAAAACCACGAAGAATAACACCTCGGTAGTGGAAGTTGGAGTATAACAGAAATAATAATCATCAAGGTACATAATTTGTCTATAATATATATATATTATGTAATGTTTTGAAATTTTGTTTTAATTATTGAATTGATTTTATTGTATTTTATAATTATTGTTCTGATTTATTCTATATTATAATTTCAAGGTCGCCACCATGAAGGTACTAATATTATACTTCCACCTGGAATGAAATGTTATCTTTCTCAATTCACGAGGTTTCCCTACTATAAGGACTTAAAAATAGCTCATTTGTTTTATACAATGCATATCGAGAAGAATGTGACAAAAACGTTATGGCGAATCATAGATGGTGCGCATGATAGAGATAAAATTGACAAATTTTGCGCTGACATTGAGAAATCGATTCATGCATTGAAAAGTGTGATCGAACGATCAAAAAACAATGGAGGTTGAAATTATAATAGTATTCCATGGTTATCAACAGAGCAACCAAGAAATGATGCAAGAGAGGTCGTTAGAAGAATTAAATTTCCAATAGGTTTTGCTTCAAACATAAATAATATCTTAGCGAAGAAAGGTGACTTCGGTGGGGTGAAAACACATGATTGGCATACCTTCGTTAACGTAATTTTTTTGTTATAATTTTTTGTATATTAATGCTTAAATACATCCTTCTTTTTTTCCCTTGTTTAATTTGGAAACCAATAACGATTCATTTTTTTATTGTTATAGTATGTTCTACCTGTATCTCTCCCAAACGACTTCGACAACAATGTCAAACAAGTTATAAATGGTCTTGGTAAATACATGAGCTAAGTAGTTTTGATTTATACGCAAAATCTCGCTACAATTTGTTGTTGTGCTTGATGACATGATGTGTTAATTTACTTGTAATGTAATATATATTATGTTTCGCCGAAATAACCTTGTGTAATGATTTGCAGATGGTTGCCATTGAAAGAAATACATCAAGATGAAATAAAGTATTGGAAGAGAGAAATTCCTCAGCTAATGTGTGAAATGCAAAATTATCTACCTCCAACATTTTTCAATGCACAAGAACACTACTTCATACACCAAGTTGAGTAGATTTAAATGTGTGGACCAATACACACAAGGTCAATGTGGATGGAGGAGAGGCACTTGAAATCCTTGAAGGCTTTGGTTAGACAAAGAGAACATCCCGAGGGTTCTATGGTGGAGGGATATGTGGTATATGAATCCATGGTGTATATTATTCAGTATCTTCCTATATTAGTTGCGCCAACTATGGATGTTGTGGATTGCGTTTGGGATGTGAAATCCATCAAAAAAATTGAAGGGGAGCACCTGTTGGGAAAAGGAAGAATGAAGAAAGTGAGAGATGTTAGGGTCCTATAATTTATAGGATCTCAAGGTGATATATTATTTTATCTCATATCTTTCATATTGTAAATAATATTCCATGATTGTAAATTATTTCCAAATAAGGTTAAAACCTTAGGAAAAATAAGCTTGAATGTTCAAATGCAACATTAAGAGATAATTAAATGTGTTTTGATTGAATTAATCACATCATTTAAATGTGATTAAATAATTTGTAATAAGGTTGGGCACTACAGGTTTTAATTCTGTCAAAAAAGGTCAAAATCGGTGGTTGAATGGATTATTCAAGCTTTCGGAGACCCTTTATAAGTTAAAGGCGCTCAAAGAAACTTTACTTGTTGACCGTACTTCACAGCCCGCAAAATTCAAGCTTTACCTCTTAAAATACTTTTCCAAAACTTATTTTTCGCCGATGCGATGAAAGTGGGACCCGTCATACCTTACCGCACCACCAAAATCGCATGCGAACCTCTTTTATGCCTTATTCCTTGTACTTCGTCATTTCACATTCCCCGACACCTAAGTGCCTGCAAATCGCAAATTATATTATATTCCATTTTCGCTAAATGCGATATCGCATCGCATAGATTTTAACTTTGCGGTCATTTCACTTCATGAATAATAACTTATGCCATTTTTCCAAACCATTATAACTTGCGATTGTCGATGTGTGATATCACATCACACATAACTTACCTTTTCGCTCCATCACATTTCCCAAATGTTAAAGTTTAAACTATATTCCAAACCCTATCCACTCGTGATTGTGATTTTGTGATGTGGCACAGCCCCACCATAATACTTACCTGCCACGTCACCTCCCTCTTCGCATCGCATTGCAAATTCATTTTTTCATGTCATAAAATATAAAATATGCGATGTACGATAGTGCTATGGATGCGATAAAGCTCAAAATTGAAAGCTAAAGGATTTAAGGTCCGGTATATTGGTTTTTTCACATTGTTTTGTGAACAAAAAGGTTTTAAAAATGGTAGAAAATGATTCAAATAGAAAATTAGACAGAAAGGTTAAGTCAGGCAAGGCGTTTGCTTAAAATTGATCCGTTTGTAACTGCAAAACAGAGAAAGGGCGTTCATACAGCAGTTCAGCCGCCATCACAACATTCAGTTCAGCCAGGATAATGCTCATTCTGCCAGCATAACAGTGAAATGTGGTCCACGTCCTAAATGTCCCACTACATCAGCACTTTCTTTGCACAACGCATTCCACCGAGACTATAATTTTGTAATAAGTTAGAGTTTTAATTTCAAGTCTGTTAGAGACTGTATTATTGTAATTTTTTTGTACAAATACATTAGTTTTGGAAGTATCAAGGGTCGATTGATTGAGATCAAAATCATTATTGTCTTTTGGAGTATTGTAAGGTTTTCCAAAGCACTGGAGCATCAATAATAATCAGACCATTCACAGGATTCTTGTGGCTTGAATACTGGTGATGCTTTTCTTCGGTTAGTACTGTTTCATTGTCCTCTTCTATTGTAAACATTTGAATTCTAATTGTAAAGCAGAAAGCGTGATGAATAGGATTTACTTTTTAGTACCTTATTCTGGTTGCCTTTACGATTATTATGTTTTCCACTGAAAGCCACACTAAAGAATTATTAATTGCTCTTTAGTCCCACTGAATCTATTCATATTTCTATCATAAATCCATTTATAAATCCAAGAGATCCAGTAAATATTCCTAGCTTGCCCTGTGTTCATTCTGTGAAATATTGATGCAATCATACAATTATATTTTTACTCCATTGCCCAATGGATATTAATAAATTGAATACAATCAATCTTCCAAAATCCAAAACAAACCCAAAACCCAAGTACTATCACAACAAGCCTAAGAATTATTTAAACAAATCTATATCTTGTAGAGAGAGCCCTCTCTGAATCTAAGAAGCCTAGGTCCTCGATTCCAAAGTTGGTTTGATGTTGGCCTCTAGGATTCTGTCTTCAGCCTCGAAATTACGAAACACTGACAAGAGGTAAAATATTTATTATATATAATACATATAATGTTTCATTTTTTTTACATCATATATATGATCATATTCATTTAAGTCTTATTCTTTCATCAATTATTAATTAATATAATTTACCATGGTTATAAGTTATATTTAATATTGGTGAATTATTGTTTTTTTATCAGGTGCTCAAGATTATGAGGCACTACTTTTATACATTGCATTCAATATCGAGTGGATGAGTGAATGGATTGAAATATGTAAAGAAAATAGCGACGGTAGGTTATCATGGCAACTACTATCTGAATTGGTTAGATAAGCTTATCGTAGTGGAGATGGAAATGTTACGGACATGGAAATTGATTTAGCATATGGTTTGAAAGATAGAAAGGTAAGCAATTAATTCACTTATTTTATTCAGTGCTTATTTTATATTATATTTATAATGTGACAAAAGGTTTGATTTTTCATATAATTTTAAAGCTGTGTAAATTATATGATTAATTTTTAATTGAGAATTCATATTTTTCATGTTTGGCATATTGCAATTGAAACACCACAAGGCTATGTGGTGCAATGGTCGTAATTTTCGCATCAAACAATTGGATGATAACAGGAAAACTTATGATGGTGGGATAGCTGCAGTATTCCAGGTCATTAATGTTTCCTCTAGGAGTGACAGACATCCTCGAGAATCTACAAATAGATAATATTGGTTTTTAGATGATATAGTTGAGTGTGACTTTAATTCCTTCAAATTAGTTTTGTTCGACATCAAAAGGTATATGCTACGAATGAATGTATGTGATGATGACATAACTCTTATCCAACATGAAAATGGATTTCCAATGGTTAAAACATCACAGTTTGAAGCAGGAAAGATTGCTATGTCTTTCCAAGCCAATGTGAACATGTCTTTTACTCAGAAATTCTTAGGTGAGAACAAATGGTCATTTGCTATTAGATGTGATCCAAGAGGAAGGCCAATAGAGTATACTGTAGAGGAAGAAGATGATGCAATAGCAGATTAGCAGGAAGATGCATTGACAGACAAAGAAGATAGAGAAGATGAACCAGGCGTAGGAGACGATGCAACAGTTATTGATGATGATGTCGATGAGGATATTCTTGAAAATGACATAATTGATGATGATGATGACATGGTTGATCGTTTCAACACTGTTTCTGAATCAAATTTTGGTATAGATGTTGATCAGTGGGATGAAGATCAAGAATATACAGAAGAAGAATGATACAGATGTTGTGTTCGAGTATGAGCTGGTATGTTATAAATTTATGTTTTAATATGTATGAATGATTATCTTTAAATAATTTACTAATTACGTGGGTTTAATACATGTTGTTTTTTATGTCAAACCAACAAATAATGGCCATAATATTACACAGGCTAAACTAAAATTATATTTTTATAAAAACACATGAAAATTTTGTTTACGTCCTTAATTAATTTTTGGTTTGTTCTTATTCTATTTCATAGATTGGGTATTGGGGAAATGAGAGTGATGTGAGGGGGATGGGAGGGGCCATATGAGCTTCCACCTTCACGTGGTTGGCCCTGTTCAGTAGAGAATATATTATTCTTGAAACCAAGAAAAGCTCATTCATCTTTATTTGCATCATCGTAAATGTCATCATTGTTCTGAGATTATTGCAGCGTCGAAATTGTGGAAATTGTTAGGAAACATTAGGTCACTTATGACATGATATTAAGTTGCACCATTATCTTTATACGCCAAGAGTGACCTGTGAATGGGGCCAACGTTGTTTTTTTTTTTCAAATTGTTACTGTATGCACTAAAATTTGACATGGACAGACTCCTCGCATGCCTTGACGATATAGGAGTTGTGTTTCTGGACTCGAATATGACTCACAAACCTAATATTATAAATAGATCTTTAGTTGATCCTTTGGTTGCATCATTACTTAATCCTAATTAACCGAGTAGTGAGACATTAAAAATGCCTAATTAATCATGAAATTAAACAAATATGGATATGACCTAGAAACCTCTAAACCCCTAACCCATTTAACCCCCTAAACCCTAAACCTCTAACCCCTTAACCCCCTAACCCCTTAAACCTTGATTCCCAACCCCTAACCCATTTAACCCCCTAAACCCCTAAGTGGACCAAGTGGTAGGATTACAACAACGAGATTTGGTGGGTAAGTGGTTTTATCTGTGAATGGATGGCTCTCAGATGGCGTCCTGGATTATAGAACATTTTTACCCCAATCTTAAGTACTCTCCTCTTTTCAACATTTTATACGATTAATGGTTATTCTTCCACTTTATTAATAATGGAAATGTTGTGAATATTTTAGGATCATATTAGGTTCATGGTTGTGCTTTCCTCTCTTTAAATCACTGACATGTGGGATTTGATCCATACCTAGAATTACCATGAAATAAATTGGTTTCAAGCTAAAATCCCTGGTTTACCACTCGTATTCAGGTCCTGTGAATCACTAATGATGATTGAAAATTCCATTGGTAAATATGCTTCCCTGGTGGAATCAAGCATGTTACAGAGAGATAAACATATCACATATATTTTGGTGGAGGTGGACTTCGCTACTGGTCTTCATGCAGAGGTGGAGCTCAATGAGGGTGGCTTCTCTACTAGGCAACGAATTAACTATTGAGCCGTGTGAGGGAGGTCGTGTAAAAAATGCTTAGTTTTGACCGCCTGCGTGCCTTGTGCACGAATTCATGCAGCCCCTTTGTCGTTTGCTCCCTGCCGCCTTCGTTCGAGCGGGTCGGGTCGTGTGAGGGTGGCTGTGTGAAAAATGTTAAGTTGTGACCGCCCGTGTGCCTTGTGGACATCCGTGTGACCTGTTTTTCGTTTCCTCCCTCGTGCCTTCGTTCAGGCGGGTCAGGTTAGGTTGTGTGAGGGTTCCCAAGGAAACGTGTTCGGGTGAATCGGGTCGGGTTGGGTCGGGTCAGGTCATGCCATGTGAGCTCGAGGAAACACATTTGGGCGGGTCGAGTCAAGTCAGGTCGTGTGAGGGCGCCCAAGCAAACACATTTGGGCGGGTCAGGTCGAGTCGTGTGAGGGCGCCCAAGGAAACATGTTTGTGCGGGTCAGGTCAGGTTGTGTGAGGGCACTTACGGAAATGCGTTCGAGCGGGCCAGGTCGGGTCGTGCTATGTGAGGGCGCCCAAGGAGACACGTTCGGGCAGGTCGGGGCAAGGCAGGTAGGGTCGTGTGAGGGCGCCCAAGGAAACGCGTTCGGGCGGGTCAGGTCGAGTCGTGTGAGGGCGCCTGGGGAAATGCGTTGGGGAAGGTCAGGTCGGGTCGGGTCGAGTCATGTGAGGGTGGTCGTATAAAAAATGTTAAGTTGTGACCACCCATGTGCCTTGTGCATGTTTGTGTGATCCGTTTTTCGTTTTCTCCTTCGTGCCTTTATTCGGGCAGGTCAGGTGTTGCCGTGTGAGGGTGCTACAGGAAACGCGGATCGGATCCTGTGAGGGAGGCAGTATAAAAAAATGCTAAGTTGTGACTGCCCATGTGCCTTATGCACGTTCGTGCGATTCGTTTGTCATTTTCTCCCTCGTGCCTTAGACGTTCGGGTGGGTTGGGTCGTGTAATGACGCCCAAGGAAACGCGTTCGAGTCGGGTTAGGTCGGGTCGAGTCGTGTCATTTCATGTGAGGACACCTAAGGAAACGCATTAGGGTGGGTCGGGTCAGGTCGGTTCAGGTCGTGCCGTGTGAGGCCGCCCAAGGAAACTCATTCAATTAGGTCTAGTCGGGTCGTATCGTGTGAGGGCGCCCAAGGAAACACGTTCAGGCGAGTTGGGTCAGGTCAGGTCATGTCGTGTGAGGGTGCATAAGAAAATGCGTTCAAGTAGGTCGGGTCGTGTGAGGGCGCCGAAGGAAACACGTTCGTGCGGGTCGGGTCGGTTAGTTTGAGGGCACTTAGGGAAACGCGTTCGGGCGGGTCAAGTCGGGTCGCGACGTGTGAGCGTGCCCAAGGAAACATGTTCGGGCATGTCGGGTTGTGTGAGGGCACCCAGGGAAACATGTTTGGGCGGGTCGGGTCGTGTGAGGGTGACCGTATCAAAAATGCTAATTTGTGACCACCTGTCTGCGTTGTGCACGTTTGTACGATCCATTTTCCGTTTGATCCCTCGTGCCTTCATTTGGGTGGGTTGGGTCGTGTCGTGTGAGGGTGCCACAAGAATCGTGTTCGGGTCACATCATGTGAGGGAGTCCATATAAAAAATGATAGGTTGTGACCACCCGTGTGCCTTGTGCACGTTCATGCGGCCCGTTTTTCGTTTTCTCCCTCGTGCCTTCGACATTCGGGGGGGGGGGGGGTCGAGTCGGGTCGGGTCGTGTGATGGCGCCTACGGAAACACATTCGGGTTAGTTCGAGTAGTGTCATGTGAGGGCGTGTAAGGAAATGTGTTCGGGCGGGTCGGCTCGTGTGAGGGCGCCCAAGGAATGCATCGAGGTCGGGTCATGTAAGGTCGTGTTAGGGCGCCCAGTTCGGGGGCGTCGGTTTGTGTGTAAGGCGGCCCAAGGAAACGCGTTTGGGAAGGTCGGGTCGTGTCGTGTGAGGGCGCCCAAGGAAATGTGTTAGAGCGGGTCGGGTCAGGTCGGGTCGTGTCGTGTCGTGTTGTGTGAGGGCGCCCAAGAAAATGCATTCAAGCGGGTTGGTTCAGGTCGGGTCATATGAGCCTAAGGAAACACGTTCATGCAGGTCGGGTTGAGTCGTATGATGGCACCTAAGGAAACACGATTGGGTGGGTCGGGTGGGGTCGTTCCATGTGAGGATGCCCAAGGAAATGCATTCGGGTGGGTCGGGGCAGGTCATGTGAGAGCACCTAGGGAAATGCGTTCGGGCAGGTCGGGTCAGGTCATGTGAGGACGCCCATGGAAACACGTTCAGGCAGGTGAGGTCGTGAGAGGGTGGACATAAAAAAAATACTAAGTTGTGACCGCCCATGTGCCTTGTGCACGTTTATGCGATCCGTTTTCTCTTTACTCCCTCATGCCTTCGTTTGGACGGGTCGGGTCGTGTCGTGTGAGGGAGCCATAGGAAACGCGTTCGGGTCGGATTATGTGAGGGAGTTTGTATAAAAAATGCTAAGTTGTGACTGCTCGTGTGCCTTGTGTGCGTTCGTGCAACCTATTTGTCGTTTTATCCCTCGTGCCTTCAACATTCGGGTGGGTCGGGTCGAGTCGGGTCGGGTTGGGTCATGTCCTGTAAGGGAGCCCAAGGAAACTCGTTCAGGCGGGTTGGGTTGCGCCGTGTGAGGGCGGCCAAGGAATGCGTTTGGGTTGGGTCATGTCGAGTCGTGTTTGGGCACCCAAGGAAACGCATTCGGGCATGTTGGGTCGGGTTTGGTCGGGTCATGCCGTGTGAGGTCGCCCAAGGAAACACGTTTGGGTGGGTCGAGTAGTGTCGTGTCATGTGAGGGCGCCCAAGAAAACACGTTCGGGTAGGTCAGGCCCGATCGGTTTTTGTCGTGTGAGGGCACCCAATAAAACACATTCGATCGGGTTAGGTCGGGTCGGGTCATGTGAGGGCGCCCAACGAAACACATTCGGGTGGGTTGGGTCGCGTCGTGTGAGGGCTGTCATATAAAAAATGCTAAGTTGTGACCGCCCGTGTGCCTTGTGCACGTTCGCATGACCAGTACGTCAACACCTTGGCCATCACCGTACCAACAATGAAGATCCTATAAGAAAAATCATGATAACCACTAGCAACCACCACCATGTTCCACATGTACATCAATCCTCAACCTCATGTTTTCAACAGACTATCTCTCCCCATGAGAGAAAAAACCAAGCAACAACATCCATCACACCAAAACATCGTAAGCAACAACAAATACTTATCCTCATCATAGGTGAGCAACGTATCATCAATGAGGCATAAGCAATATATCAGTGAGCAACAAAACATGTATACTCCACATATTAGCAACAGTCATCATAACTCATTCATCCAACATCTCATGAGAAACAATATAAATCATCTAGAATAAAAAACATGAACCATAAAGTGCACAATCTAGATGATCCAACTCTAACACACCATATGATCTCCATAGCAACTACATATGCATGAAAACATTTGACATAAACATCAACTATATCATGCAAAACATATGATCTTGCTACTATATGGCATCAATGTTATAGGTCGATTTGGGCATCATCCCCCATGACCTGGTCAAACTAGACATCATCCCCAGTAGAGTCACCAATTTGTTATGCGGAATTGTGATCTACGAATAAACAAAATTCCCTAAGTGTGGTGCTAGTCACTTAGAACAGTAGAGGAAATAATTACTGTCACTTTCTCTAAAAAAAGCAGATATACAGAATGGTGAAAGAGCCTACCTGTGATTCAATCGCCTATCCTTCTCCTTTTATCATTGTTGTTGTCGCTTTCAATCCAACTCAAATCGCCAGATCAATTCCTGCAAACACAAATAAAGAACAACAAACAACATGCAATATATAGATATCTACTTATCTTACTCAATCAAATCAATTACATATGAAATACACATATCATTCAAGAATCCATTACACAAGAAATAGAGACATATATATGGGAAAATGAACATCAATATTTATTAAAGAGTAGAAGGGTGAGGTTACAACCAATTATCGATTTGTTGCCAACCAGCTCTAGCTTCATTCCAACCTCATCACATCCAATATCATACAAGCAGCATATCAATACTTCCACTCTCTGAAATGAGAATCCAACAACATGTCTAGCCTCCCATCTTCTCAGAGGGTGACCTAGTCCTTCTTTATGATCATGAAGCTGATGTAATAGGTACAGGGAAATTTGATCCGTTATGGAATGGCCCCTATATTGTCAAAAGATTTCTTGCTAAGGGCGCCTACGAGTTGGTCGATTATGATGGAATTCCATTGGTGCAGCCCTGAAATGGGTTGTATCTGAAACGCTACTATGCTTAAACATGAATGTAGTAAACTGTTGTATTATATTGTATATATGTTGTTGATTTGCATTTACTATCTTAGTTTGTTTCTCTAGAGTTTTCTTGAAGTTAGTAATCTGCTTTACATTTCATCGCAGGTGTCTGAATCTTTGGAACCATTCGTTGGGTATGTTGATGGTGCTAGTCATAGTACGCAGAATCTATCCTCTGTAGTGTGGGCCATTTTCGCTCCAAACACGAGTTAGTGAGTTTTCAAGGGATTTGTATCTGTCAATCTAAAAACAATATCACTGAGTATAACGCGTTGATCGAACTTCTCTCTGATTCCATTTCATTTGGTATTAACCACATCATCATTAGGTTAGACTCACAAATTGTGGTATTGCAACTTACTAATGTTTATACTGTCAGAAATCCAACACTGCATCGTATGTTCCTAAGAGTTGACTTTTGGAAATACATTTTGATTTCATTCAATATCAACACATTTCCATAAACTTGAACACATTAACTGATTCCTTAGCAAATTATGTTATAAACAGACATTTGCAACACATGTAAGGACATATTTTCAATTCACATCACATAATTGAATAGGATTGCACAATAAACATAGGAAAACACTGAAAACAAATAGATATATATTTTTATAATTTTTTACAAAATTTATGCCCAAGACACATTGGTCATCTGACCTTAAAATGTATGCAAAATATCAAAAGTAAACTAGTGATGCTCATGATAACATGTATTGATCTAGCTATCCTACGCAATAATTGCATCCAATGGTTAAGAACGCCAATAGTATGGTGCTACAGTCTCATGGGTAAATCGTCGATCCTGCAATCCAGAATCCCGAGAGTCAATCCCTCTATGTGCTGTTGTAGCTCAGTTATAGTCTCAGCCATATCCAAATCCTGAAGGATTGCTCTCCTGACAACCCTCTCTACTGGCTCATCTGCTCTCTGCTCTGGCTAACCCACTGGTCGAACTCGACATACATTTGCATTACATAAAAACTTTAGTTTAGTCCTGGGAAACATCAAAATACAAAAACATGTATAAACCTTAGAAAAGTAAAATAACATGGTCAAAACATTCTTATGAATTTCACCCCATTGAGCGTCATCTAGTAGAGCCAAGTTTGGATCTCTTCGGAAGTCTATGCCTGTATATGCATAATCATCGATGGCGACCATCTGTCATCTAAACCATGCAAAGAATGCAGTAGAGAATACGATGGTCGATGGACCAACATGTCTGGCCATCAGTTATACCCATCTCTGCATCCTTGGATCTCTAGGGCCATATATACCTAGTGTCACATGTTGGGGTTGCATCAATGGAATCCGCTCTAAGGCAAAATAAATCATGATCAAACCATAGTTGAAACTCTTCTTCCTTCCTCCCTTTGCCTTGGTCAGTTGTTCTTTCACCTGAAAGAGGACAACTTCAACCTAGTTAAAAATTGTTGGTTCCAATCACTCTAGTGCATACTGCATGTAAGATATCTTTGCCACATGTAGTGTAGCGGTATCAGCAAGCTTTGCGATAGTGAATAGGATGGCCCTCAAAGGAAAATCACGTACATCATGGATTTTTATTTTCCCATCCTTACTAGGTTCAGTCCTTGGATTACAATACTGCAATATATAATCTCTCACTGTCTCTCCTCCAAGAGTAGACCCTGAAAGAGAAATGGGCGGACCTCTCCTCAATAATCCTATGAGAAAATAAATATCCTCCACTAATATTTGGACCACTTTGTCCCCAATATGAAAATAATATCTCGCTGGATCCCATGAACGAACAAGGAACTCCAATACTTCCCTTTCTTGCCTCATACCTGATAGTCTGAAGTAATTTTGCAACCCGCAGTCTCTGAGGGCTCTTAACGTACCCTGATCATTTAGGGAAATCATGTTATGTTCCTCATGTTCTTTTTCCCTCCATGTAATAGTCATTTTGGTCCGATGAATACCTAAAACACAATCATAAGACTCATAAGGATCCCTTTTCATGCAAAAAACTAAGTAAAATTTGGGCACACAACAAGAAACAAAAATGGAAATTGCGCCCAACGAGCCCCAGGTAAAGGGACAGTGCATTGCATATTGATCTTAAAATGGAATTATTTGTAAATGTTGTGCAAAGTATCCATTTCCATTTAATTAAGTGTGCAAAGTATTCTCCATGTCTTACAGATTAAACAAAGTGCTTTTGGTAATTGTTTACGAGTTTATGTGTGAGAATTTGTTATTTAAATTTACTGTTTAATACATATCAGCAGAAATATATAGCAATAAAAATTCACCATAGCATAACACAACAAACTGACGAGGCAGTTCACCCTTCCTGGGCTACATCTGTCGGGTCCAAGGCTCCTAATGGGCATGTCCTTGCTCTATTAAGTTGCTTAAAATGGTTATACAGTGAAAAATATGCCTAAATAGGCAAAAAAAACTATGAAATTGACTTTAGAAGACAGAAATAAGCTAAAAATGGCTTTTGTTTCACCTCAAACAGTGAATTACAACCCAATACAGCGCCATCTCCCTGATGGCCCTAATGCCTCTTTCCTCTTCCCTGAAGCAAAAATGGTTGTATAACACCTCTGTTCACTCTGAAACCTATCCCAAACTCTCCATAATTCTCAAGAAACCCAAAATTGACTAAAATTTCGTCCAATTTGGTTCAATATTGAGGAAGTTATGACCTCCCAAAGAAAACTGCCCAATGTCACTTGAAAACCCCACCAAATGTAGGTGAACTCCAGTTAAGCGCACTAAATTTTGCATAACTCCCAGTTTGGTGGAAGGCACCCCAAATAGGGTGGAACCACTAGCATTCATAATAAATGTTAGGTTGGGCGGCTTTATTTGGTCACATGTTTCTACTCCGTTTAAAATGCCACTTAACCCATTGACCCAACGATTACATAAAATTTCGGGACCAGCTGTCACATGTGGCGGTTTAATTAACCGTCCACTCCCGACCGTTACAGATGGCCCTAGGCCTTGGTCATGGTACCGTGCTCACATGAATGGCCGAGGTGCTGTTGGATGAATTAACCGTCGAGTTTTTAAGGACCTGGTTCTGACGCCTAGTCGTATGGAGTGTGGGGGCCTAGTTTTCACCCCAATCTTTATCAAACTTCAAATACATGCGATGATCCATAGTAGTTAATAACTACTTCATAGATGGAATGTCCAGGCCTGTGCGTTCGCATGAAGGAGCCCAGGGTTCTATTCTTACCGAGCTAACAAATTTTTATAATACCAAAATTCCACCAATCTAGGGCCACATGGTGGCCTTCGGGCCTGCCACGTGGTAGCCCGTGATTGGTCACAATTCTCAAAAGTAAAACCAACTCAGAATTATATGCTGCCACTTGTCATCATAGGATTGGCCCGAATGGAATATATATATTTTTTCCAAAGTCAAAAAGTCAACTTTGGTCAACTGATTTTTGGAGTTTACTGGAGACTTCAAACCTTCATAACTTTCACATACGACGTCGAATTTGAGTCTCGTTCATGGTACCAGAATCGCAGCGACGAGGCCTTTCTGGTCGTTTAGATTTCAACCAATTCTGAGCACTTCCATTTTTGAGCATTTTTTCAACTTGGACATGATCACCTGATCACACCTCCTAAATGGGAAGCTTTTGGATCCCTAAAGATCTCTGAATTACAGAAACTGAATATGAGGAGACTGATTCTCCACTCTTCCAACCTTGAACCACTAAAATATTCTGGACTTCATCAAATTGAGCTTCTCATAAAAAGACAAATTCTTCCTTGAATCTGTTGACCGACTGTTGCTAACCTTGGCTGTGTCATACTGCAATTTTTTGAAACTTGCAGAACAACAACTGAAATTTGCAGAATACATACTGTTTCTACAATGGTCTAACTTCAAAGGAAACTGAAAATAAGATTCTCCTTTCCAACTGCCCTCATGGCGAATTTTTGCCAAATGAGCCATGTACTTGTGTCGAATCGCGACCAAGTTTTCTCGCCATACCAACCTGCCATTATGAAACGAGCATTGATCCATGCCGAACTTTCTGTCCTCTTTGCCTGCATGCTTTTCTCTTTCTTTGATTCTTGCACCACTTTGCACTGACACTTTTTTCTTTGCACCGATTGACACCAAAGGCACTTTCTGCAACATCTTGTCATCTTCCAAAGATGACATGCTTTCAGATTGAAACGTATCATCATTTATATCAACAATAACATGAAAAGGATTATGTACAAAATATTTTTGCTTAACCATCAACAAAGTCAAATTTTTACTTGCATTGACAAGCCTTTTCAATTTCCTTGCATTGACTAAAGAAGATTCTAGCTTCTTCCGATGTGCTGTCACAATAAACTCCTTGCCATCCTTGAACAGATGATACTTGTTCTCATGGCGATGGAAGATCACTTTTCTGTCATATAAATACAAAATACCCAACACCACACCTGTAATGTCAAGTGATGCCACATCTAGTTCAACCAAATCAACATAATGAGTTGTTATGGTGAAGCGCAACATGCACTTTCCCGAGACTTGTAAATTAGTATCCTTGCAAATCCATCCAAGTGAATATGGCTTTGGATGTGGAATGGTCTCAAGTTTAAGCTTCTTTACTAAGTCTTCCGAGATGAGATTCTCTTGTGACCCACTGTCAAATAGTGTGTCTATCTTTGTGTGTTTTGAAATTATCCTCACACGAAATAGCTCTATCCTCCTCTCTTCATTTGGAGCTTCTATGTGACAGTTTAAAGTGTTAGAACTGGGATTTTTTTCCTTTACAATCTCTTTCCCCTTTATGTTCTTTAGTACCATGGCTATGCTTTAGTTTCATCACCTAATTCAGACCCTAAGTCTTGTTCAGCAATTGCAACCGTTTTGCCCTTTTCTTTGGCCTTATCTTTGGTTTTAAATTTTTTTGGTTTCAGCTCCAGATGAAGTTTCCAGCAATGGTCTTCATCGTGGCTTGTTTTGGAACAGTTTTTACAAAAGAATTTTCCTTTTTCTTTCCTAGAGTTTGCATTTCTTTTCCTCCCTTTGCCTTTAAATTCACTATCCACATTCCCATCAAAAGATTGTTTCCCTCTAGCCTCTAAATGCGTGGCTTGGACACAAACCTCGTCTAGACTAGTAGGATTGAACATAAGGATAATATATATAAGATAGTTGTGTAAACCACCTATATATTTCAGCAAAGTATCTTGACTATGCAAATCAATTCCAAGTAATAAAGCCCTTCGTCTAAACTCTTGAGTGTAATCTTGAACACTTTGTCTCTTAAGTTGTCTAAAACTTTGCCAATTCATGATAGCCTTTTGTAAATGAACTAATGGATAAAATTGATGCTTAATTACGGAAATAAATTTAGCCCATGATAAAGTGATCGTACCATGTTTTTTAATTTCATCCTTTGTCTTGGCCTCCCACCGTACCAATGCTGCTCCTTCCATTCTCAAAGAGGCTAACTGAATCTTGGTGTCGTCTTCATGAAGGTTTTATATCCTCAAATAAACTTCCAACTGTCTTATCCAATTGTCAAGTTTCTCTACAATGACTTCACCATTAAACATAGGCAACTCAAATTTAACATCAAGCTTTAAAAATGGACTTTTACCAGAGGTTTTATACTTGTGAGACTGATTCATTGAAGTAGAGCATGACGATGTAGAGGAACAGGATGAAGATGGGGATGGTGGATCACCATTTCCTCCATGTCCTTTCTTTGAATTTTCATCACTTTTATTTCCTCTTGAATAACCCTCTCCTTCTTTATGATGTTTAGACCCTTTTCCAACAAGCCTATCATTCCTTTCTTGGTAGAGTATCCTTACCATCTCCATCATGTCTAGGAAAGCCTTTCGGAACACCCGTTCTTCTTCTTTGGGATCAATGTCTTCAGGAGCTTCTCCTTCTCTTGAAGACATGCCCAAGGCTTCTACAATAGCTCTTGGGGGTGTAATAGATGGTGGATACAATGGCACTCTGGCCCTCCTTGGTTGAGGATTAACTTGTGCTCTAACCAATTGTCCTTCCCCTCTTTTGAGTTTAAGCCTAGTAAGCATAAAAACTTGCAAACAATCAAATATATCTTTGCACAAGAACAAATGTAGAGTAAAAACTCAAGCTCTGATACCAAATGATCTGAAATGGAACTATTTGTAAATGCTATGCAAAGTATCCATTTCCATTTAATTAAGTGTGCAAAGTATTCTCCATGTCTTGCAGGTTAAACAAAGTGTTTTTGGTAATTGTTTCTGAGTTTGTGTGTCATAATTTGTTATTTAATATTATTGTTTAATACATATCAGCAGAAATACATAGCAAGAAAAATTCACCATAGCATAACACAACAAACTAATGAGGCAGTTCACCCCTCCTGGGCTACATCTGTCGGGTCCAAGGCTCCCAATGAGCATGGCCTTGCTCTATTAAGTTGCTCAAAATGGTTATACATTGAAAAATATTCCTAAACAGGCAAAAACAACTATGAAATTGACTTCAGAAGACAGAAATAAGCTAAAAATGGCTTTTGTTTCACCTCAAACAGTGAAGTACAACCCAATACAGCTCCATCTCTCTGATGGCCCTGATGCCTATTTCCTCTTCCCTAAAGAAAAAATGACTGTATAACATCTCTTTTCACTCTGAAACCTATCCCAAACTCTCCATAATTATCAAGAAACCCAAAATTGACTAAAATTTCGTCCAATTTGGTTCAATATTGAGGAAGTTATGACCTCCCAAAGAAAACTGCCCAATGTCACTTGAAAACCCCACCAAATGTGGGTGAACTCCAGTTAAGTGCGCTAACTTTGGCATAACTCTGGATTTGGTGGAACACGCCCCAAATAGGGTGGAACCACTAGCATTTATAATAAATTTTAGGTTGGGTGGCTTTATTTGGTCACATGTTTCCGCTCCGTTTAAACCGCCACTTAACCCGTTGACCCAACGGTCACATAAAATTTCGAGACCAAAAGTGGCAGTTTAATTAATCATCCACTCCCGACCGTTACGGATGGCCCTAGGCCTTGGCCATGGTACCATGGTCACGTGAATGGCCGGGGTGCTTTCGGATGAATTAACCGCCGAGTTTTTAAGGACTTGGTTATGACGCCATAGTCATATGGAGTGTGGGGGCTGGCTCTCGTTTGCCTCCGCCCCAATCTTTATCAAACTTCAAATACATGCGATGATCCATAGTAGTTAATAACTACTTCATAGATGGACTGGAAGGGCCTATGCGTTCGCGTGAAGGAGCCTAGGGTTCAATTCCTATCGAGCTAACAAATTTTTGTAATACCAAAATTTCACCGATCTAGGGCCACGTGGCGGCCTTTGGGCCTGCCACGTGGCAGCTCGTGATTGGTCACAATTCTCAAAAGTCAAACCAACTCCGAATTAGATACTGCCACTTGTCATCATAGGATTGGCCCAAAAGGAATATTTTATTTTATTTTAATTTTTCAAAAGTCAAAAAGTCAACTTTGGTCAACTGGTTTTTGGAGTTTACTGGAGACTTCAAACCTTCATAACTTTCACATACGACGTCGGATTTGAGTCCCATTCATGGCGTCAGAATCGTAGCGACGAGGCATTTCTGGTTGTTTAGATTGCAACCAATTATGAGCACTTCCATTTTTTAATATTTTTTCAACTTGGACAAGATCACCTGATCACATATGCACCTAGCCTTCAATTCCAGTGCACTGCAATGTGCCTTTCGACATTCAAGGTTGTGTTTCCCTCTGAGCGAAATAAATTTACTCTAAAGGGCTAAAAACCATAAAAATTTGCAATGAAATGAAACATAAATGCTACTAAAGGAAAGAGAAGGTTCATAGCTCTAACCTGGATTGAACAACGAGGAAAATCATCCATGGAATCTGTCGCAATCAACTATCGAAGTTCGGGGGAAAAACCTAGCTCAGAGCTCCAAATTTCAAATGGTAAAAATGAATTGTAAAAACTCTTTTAATTAGTCATTTGATTATTTAAAAATCATATTAAATGTTGTGACTATGGTTTTTATTCATTTTTTTCTATGAAACAGGTATTTTTAATCCGTTTGATGGTGTTCTGAACAGGTTTTACAGCTGATATAGTAGATTAGTCATGCACACTTATTAAAGAATCATTTGACCACAAAGCATACTTTTATCCTTATTTTTCAAGCTTTGATGAAAAGTAAAAGGGACTTGAAGCGCACTTTTATCTCTTTTTTTCGAGCTTTGATAACAACAAAAAAGGAACCCTTGGAGTCTTCTTTTAGCTCTTTTCAAACTCCGATAATGTGAACATATCGTCGAGCACTTGTCTTTTCAAACTCTTAAAAGTAAATGAAACGACATCTACTCAGTATAAGTTTAACCCTTTTACGGACTGAGATAGATTATTTACGAAAAAGGAAAACCTTAGTCGAACATGACTAGGAGGTTCTCTCATGTATCATTTTACACTTTTTTTGGACTTGAGCGAAAAATTTACGAAAAAGGACTCATGGATTTTTCTTTTGTCCTCTTTTTCAAACTCTCTAAATATGAAAAAGGACTGGGCTATCATTGTCGTTAGGCTCGTTGAAACATAAAATAGCGACTGGCTTGTCGATCATGGCAAGAATCAAGTTTCATTTGTCGCTAGACTCGTTAAATTATTAAATAGCGGTGCATTCGCCCGATGGGTTGAATTATAGATCAAGCATATGTTATCCTCCTCAATCTTGTTAAAAAATAAAGAGGTACTGGTCGACAAATGATCGGGGAAAATTTGGGAAAGCGAACAGAACACTTTATGGTAGTAGGTCGCTCTTGAACATGACACTTTCACTCCATCATCGTGACTTTTGGGTTGGGTAATCTTTTTGATGTTTCATTCATACATATGGTTCATAATACCTTCACTTCGATTTTAGGTCCATGCTACCAACTCATCTCAGTGTCGACGATATGTTCAAGAGAAGTCATCCAGTGAATACTCATCCTTCTGCAATACTCATAAACCTTCATTTTCACGACAGTCATCCCTGAATATTGCTATATCAAGTCACATTTTGTCTCTAAAATTAGTAACTCTTGTTTCGTGATAAAGTGGCTTCCTGTCGACATCAGCTCAGCATCCAAGAAGTTTACTTAGAAACATCATCTTCCAGTACTACGAGGCTTGTTACATCATCGACGAGTTCCTCGCTTCCAGACCTTTGACCGAAAGATTTCGTTTGGTGTTCGACATCAAATCATCTATTCACGCCTTACAAACTATACTGCAGTACCTTGAGAGCCATTACTATCAATGGTGGTTCTCTCGCATTTGTTAACAACTCACATCATTAGCTGGTAATCAAACGATGTCTTCCCATGTTCGACTACAAATCATATATTCGCATGGCTAGACTTGTACTCGAAGGATCGAGTGAACGAGATAAGAAGACCCCGGATCTAGTTTCATCCATCAAGGCTATGATTTCAGGATTTTTGTACACATCATCTGTACAATGACTTTACATAGATATCATAATCCGAACATGGGCCTATATATGTAGGCATGTGCCGAGCATGGGAACGCCTCCCTCAGCAATTAGTGATCAAGATGAAAAATATCATGATGTAATGTATTGTAAGATTGATGCAGGTCATCGCTCCACTTCAGTTCCAGCTCATCACATCATAAAATATCTCATCCAAATATTATTATTATTATTTTGACTTCATGCTTTATGGGGCAGTTGTTATAGGTCAATTTGGGCATCATCCCCCATGACCTAGTCAAACTGAACATCATCTCCAGGTCCAATGAAATAGGGTCTATCATCCCCTTATATTTTAGTTGCTATATGCCCTAAGAGAAGAACAATTCATTCACAGCTTCTTTTGTGAGATTTCCAAGGTTTGAAGTATATGTTATATCACTTATTGACTCAACAACGCAGCTCTAAAGGGACTAACTGCGTTGCAGTGCCAAACCCTCCATTCAAGGGTTCACTTCAGTGCACTTCCCGACATTCAAGAGTGCGTTGGTCACCTGGGAGCAGAATTCTCATTGTTCCCGGAATCTCCACATGGCCAGTGCCTTCTAGAAGAGTCCACATGTGTCAAATTTCGAATCCAAGTGTCTATCTAACACCTCTAAACTTGGGAACATGTCTTGCCTATTATTAGAAAGTCATTCATTGAGAAACTACCATCAGTTTCCCTATAAATTGAGCACTCATTCTAGTGCTAGGAAGGGAAGAAATTTGGGAAATTCATGTTGTTGGATTCTCATTTGAGAGAGTGAAGGTACTAATATGTTGCTGGTATGATGTTGGATGAGATGAAGCTGGAATGAAGCTGGGGTTGTTTGGCAACAAATCGATCATTGGTTGTAACCTCCCCCTTCTACTCTTTAATAAATATTGTTGTTCATTTTCCCATATACATGTCTTTATTTCTTGTGCAATGGATTCTTTAATGATATATGTATTTCATATCTAATCGATTTGATTGAGTAAGATAGGTAGATATATGTATATTGCATGTTGTTTGTTGTTCTTTGTTTGTGTTTGTAGGAATCAATCTGGCGATTTGAGTTGGATTAAAAGCGACAACGACATAAGGAGAAGGAGAAGCGATTGAATCACAAGTAGGCTCTTTCACCATTCTGTATATTTGCTTGTTTTATAGAAAGCGATAGTAATTCTTTCCTCTGTTGCTCTAAGTGACTAGCACCACACTTAGGGAATTTGGTTTATCCGTAGATCACAATTCTGCATAACAATCAACATAAAAAACTCCATTTCTGCAACACACTCTTGATAAATACACACAATAAAACTCCTCCAAGATGAGCATGATGCTAACAATAGCAAGTCCATTTGGAAGCACAAATGCTCCCTTTGAATGTGTGATCCCCCATCACACCTAGACAATGCACATAAGAATAACTATATGACTGCCATATCATCATTAGCATTAATAAAAACCAAAATATATAGCTTCTCCAAAATAATCAACAAATTTACATGCTGCTCAACTAAAATTAAACTGCAATAGAAATCGATCTGAAAATGATAGTGCAATTCAACCCTCAAGCACTCCCCCTTAACACATGCATCTCCTATAATATGCATAATTTTATCATGTACACTTTCTGAGATGATTGCACAGTTAAATATTTGCATGCATCTCATTATAAAACCATATTCTCCCCCTGAGACCATGCATGCCTCAATTTTGGTGGGAGATCCTTACTACTCTTTTCTCCTCCAAACTTTCATCTACTGATCCTTCTTCTTCATATGCAGTTGGATTTGCATATTCTTCTCTCTCTGGTTGGATTTCCTGAAACACTTGGGCAACTTGCAATCCTTGGCCTTGTGGCCAATATTATCACATACAAAACATCAATATTATCAAGGAATATAGGAATAATTTGATGCCTTCTATTGGTATAATTTCCATTCCTTGCAGTCAATATCCCTATGGAAAAAATCATTGCATGAGAAACAATAACCATGAAATGGACTATTATACCTAAAAGATGGAGATTTCATTTGCATGCATGTTTGATGTTGCTTCTCCTTTTGCTGCTTCTTTTGATGAGAGAATTTGATCTCTCCAATGCTGCAAATTTATGTTATGTGTCCCCGAATTCCACAATTATAACACTTCCCAATTCTATTCTTCTTATTTTCCAAGGAAAATTTCGTAATTTTATTAGTTAAAACAAAATTACATGTTACATGTGCTGGTAATTATCAGTCAAGACAAACAAGAAGACGTCAAGTAAAAACTATAGTACATGGAGAGAAACCTAAGTTTTCCTCCCTTTTTTCTTTCCAACTTTTCACCAACCACCTTGTGTAGGTGTGGCATCAATAAGAGCAAGCTGATTTTTTTCGGCGAGTGCTCCATTGTCCTTATCTAAGTCTGAATTATTTGATTTGTGTTGTATTTTATTTCCCCCACTCTCTGGTGCACCTGGATCCAATGTCGGTTGTATCATTGTGGTGATTTCTAGTGAATCTTGCATCTCTTGTTCTTGAGCACCCGGTGGAGTAGCTATGTGATTGCTCTCATTTGGGGAAGGGGGCTTCCTCTTCTTCATTTGTCTCTTGCTCTGGGTTGTCTGATGGAAATTTCCAACCTTTGGCAGCCTTCCCTGACTTCTTCTTTTTTTCTGTTGTCTCGTTTGGCGTCCGGACAAGTGTTTTTAAGTGTCTAGTATTCCTACATATTTTGCATCTTAATGTTGTGTTTTCATAATCCAAATGTTGCGTCCATCTTTATTGTTTATGAAGTAGATGAATGCTCTCTGGTAGACCGTTGTTGAGATCCACTTCCACACAGATGCGTGCAAAAGTGTCGATGCGTTCCTCTAGACGTTAGGTATCTGTTTTTATATTTCTACCAAGGATGTTACCAATGCCTTCGAGCACACCTTCCATCCAAAAAAGCAACAGAAGTTTGTAGAGCTGGACCCAAACCGACATTCTAGTTACTTCCATTCTGTTTGCATCAAAATCGGGGAACCATGGGGTGATGAACAATCTGGTTGAGCCCCATAACAATGGTCCATCCCTCATAATGGCATCTCTCACTTCCGGTGCTGAGAACTTGACTATGAAGAAGCCTTTAGAACAGAGATGGATTTCACAATCCATGGTCCATTTGGTGAATATCCAATTAAATTACTCCATCGGTTTAGGTCAAAAGTAGTTGAATCTGCATATTATTGCTTGGGATTCATATGTGGATCGATGCTCTTCTATCTCAGGAGTTTCTATTTTTAATTCAAGCACACAGTTTTGTTGTTCCACAATATTTGGCTTGGGGCTACTCTTTGCTGGTTCTGCTGTTGTTTTTGCTCTGCTTTTCCCCTGCAAAATGCTCCTATATGAGGGTCCTATAGGTTTTTCTGGTTTGGAAGTACTGGCTCCTCTAGTGGGACCATGGTTCCTGTGCTGATCTACTTTACCTCCCCTCAGACGAAGGTTGAGGAAGATAGTAGATCCAGGTCCAATGGAGTAAGCCTTGACAGAGCACGGGTCTTGTAAGGATTTTCCTCCATAAATCAATGACTGATATTGATAGGGAATGACCGAGCCAACTCTGATTATATGTTTCAGTTTTGAAACCTTGTCATTTTCCTGTATCCAAACTAAACAGCAAATGCCCACTGGTAGCTTTATGAAAATCTGGAAGGGGATAGAGTATACCTTGTTTTAATTTTCTGTTGTAGCTCTATGGTAGCCTTTGCCCCGTTGCTCTAGCCTTCTGGGGGATAAGCAGAGGGTTCCCATCGAACTGTATCTTCAGGCAAGAAAGTCAGGTATACAACCATCTCCAGGCGCGCGCGTGTAGTTCGTGTCTTGCTGAGTAGGCAACCGGCATACCACACAACGAGCAAACGACTCTAGTTCGGTGCAAGTCTCCCCAAACAATCCATCGTGGGCTAAGTGCAGGATACAGGTGTAGTGCATAGTCTCCAGACTCCAGCACCTTAAAAAGGCCATTGCATCGCTGCAGTGACAAAGGCCAAACCAGGCAATAGAGAAACCAGGTGTGGCCGCTTTGTTTCTAGTGTGAATACATTGTTGTAGCCGTCCTCCAGCCTGCACCAGTGAAGGGCCAAGGGCCACTGATGGCTGCCTAGTCGCCTCGACAAGAAGCCAACGACGAGGCCCTGCTGCCTCAATAGTCTCTGCGTGCGTCAAGAAGCAATAGCAGATAACCCTGGCCTTGCCTTTGACCTCCATTTTCACTACTCTCCAGTATTTATCTTCCAATTATATTCTTCTTATTGGGCCTTACTCGCTTGTTATTTTGCTTCTTGCGTGGCTCATGGATCTCATTATTTTTGTTGCAACTAGGTGCTCCAACAATTTTTGATTTGCTTGTAGATGCTTGAGCACTAGTTTTGAACCTCTCCAATTCTTCTCTTGTAGAAATTGCTACACCGTTCAATTTTTTACTTTCATCCTACAACTCCTTATACTGCTTCCTCATTCCATTTTCAATCTTCATTCCTTTTTGCAATTGCGTTTTTAAATATGAAATTTCTTATTTGAATGCTCACTCCTTTTCATCAAACATTTGCATCAACATTCATTGATTTTTATTTCAGTCATGAGCCTCTGAATCTCTTGTTCTAGAGCCATTATATTTGATTTCTCTTCAAGATTGATGCTCAATATCTCACTGCTATCACTAGTGCCTTCATCTTCTTCTTGTAGGGGTAATTTATTTTTTACTGTAATAAAAGTAGAATCCTTTGCATTTTTCCCTATTTACGAAAAATGCCATTTTCCTCCAAGGTACAAATTTTGCAACCTGTCCAACGTTTATTTGGCAGTCTCACAATGCTTCACATACAACTTATGGTTATGCCAATACCATGGACCCTTGTACCACAATAATCTCCAAGTAAATATCATGGTTAAGCCAATACCACAAACCCCTATACTATGGTAATATCCAAGTCAATACCGCATGTAAATAGCATGGTTATGGCAATACCATGGACTCCTATACCATGGTAATATCCAAAACAATATCATGGTTATGTAAATACCAAGACTATTTGCACCAAGGTAATATCACATGCCAACCTACTCCACACACATACCAATGCCATGGTAATGCTAATACCAATAGTACATGTACCATGGTAATACTCTACTCATGAAATATGCAAGATTTGTAAGGAAACCAGAGAAAATGCTCAAACATAACTGAAAACATCTCAACTTCAAAACACATGGTATAAACCAATCCAAATCATCTCCAACACCTGTAGTAACATCTCCAACACATTCAACGACATCTCAACACATGTATCAACAACTCCAATGATTCCATCACTTGTAGAAGCATATGTAACACTTGTAGCAACAATAAAACTACCTGCAACAACAACATCTTACTCAATCTCCAAATCACCTCCACTAAGTCAAGCCACAACCAAGTTGACATCAAAGCCAACCAACAAGACCATCAAGCCAAATGCTCTTCACACATCATGATGATGAACAATCATCATCGAGTAGACATAAGGCATATGATGAACAACACCAAGACCCTGTTGACATCAATGCCAACACTACAAGGCCGACAACTTGTTCCTACATGTCCATATATGCGAATGGATCATCATATCCTTCTGGCTGCCAGAGATCGTATTACCATTCAATTAAAATTCCATATGGACTTGCCCCTTACAAAGAGCATTCCCCTTTGGTGGACTAAGTAATGGAGGTTTGAATAATGTCCTTAGGATTTGGGCTCTGTGGGCTGGGGAGCTGCCATGGTCCACAAACCCTTCATTATTTTCCTGAGTCGCTAGAGAGCTAGGGTTGGGAAGATGGCAGTTTAGTGAGAGGAATCCATAGAGATTCAACTTTCCCTGGAGTTGGTGGACTCTGGATATGGTAGGAGGGGAGGAAACTCGATGCCTGTTGATCTGGAGAGATTTCACAAAGAAAGGGGCATATTATTCAGATTTGTTGAGATTCAACAAGAAAATTTCAGCATGCACGCCTAGTGCATTAAGCACCTACACTAGGGTGGGGCCCACAGTGCTATTTTTGGTGCATGTCTATTTTATTTATCCCTTAATTAAGATGGAAAATAAAATTTAATATAGTCTCAAAATAACTTGTAATAGTTAACTGACAGTGATAAACTCAGTTAGCTCATGGATTTCGAGTTAGAGGTAGTTGGTGAGGCATGCAGAGTAATTCTAGTTGTAATAGAGTTTGAAGTGCAGTGGTGCATTAGTTAATGCAGGTTGTAATCAATTTAACTCAATTAAGTGAGTTAAACTCAGTTGTGCTAGTTGTAACTATTTGATACACTAGTGAGAGATTAAGTGAATTAAATATTAATTAATTCACAATCATTGATCTCACATGCAACTGAGGATTTACTATTATTAGCTGCATGCATGTCAGATCCAGTGGAGACCTATTTGAGATCTAGGTGAAAGGGAAGTTGACTATCAGTTGTAGGATTATTGGGTTGCGCCCATGCAATCAAACACCCATTGGAGTGCCCGTGATACTTGCATAGTCAAGGAAGGCAAAATTTCATATCTTTTAGGGATTTCATTCATCAGGGATTGCGCAAGCAAGGCAGGCTGTCTGGAGGCAGTAAATTGGCTAAGTATTGGTCAGTTTTATGTATGACAGTGTGAGACAATTAGCTGAGTACTGGAGGGCTCTTCTGAGAAAATTTTTGTATGTAATTATTTCCTAATCCATGTTGAATATACAATATAAGATGATGGGGTTTTGAGTAGCAAGCTTTCCCCAAGAAATTATCTGTGTTGTGTTTGATTTGATTCTTCTTTACTTCATGTGATTAGCGATTGTGTTTTTTAATTCCGCAAATGATTTGTAGAAGCGATTCAGTATTTAACTTTAGTGCATTGTTAGATTGGATTGAATCCAAGATATACATGCATGTTGTATAATTTCTACATGGTATCAAAGCACATGAAATCACAATTGTGAAGTGTGAAGGAGGACTTGAGTTTATGACTGGATAGATTTCGAATTTGTAGAAAGGCTTTCTTCGTGCTACCGCTGATTCAAGATCGAAATGGCTTTCAATGGCTTGAGGTTGGAGTATGCACTCGAGGGAAGCTCAAACTATATTGCTTGAAGGACAGGATGGAGGCAGTACTTGAAGACAATGGCTTGAAGGAATTCATTGACAATGATGTTCCTAAACCCGCTATGACAGATGCTGCAAATCTCGATGCATGCAAAAAGAAGGTGGCAAAGGCGAGGAGGATCATGTTGGAGGGAGTACGAGACCACATTGGCTCAAGCCTCCATGGGAAAGCCACACCATATGCAATGTGGAAGGATTTGACGACATTCTAGAGCAACAACGACCATAGGAAATTGGTGCTCAAAGATAGATAAACTCAGGAATATCAAGATGGAGAAGGGCGACTCCATACCAAAATATCTAACAAAGTTTGTCCAATGTCGGGATGAATTGGGGAGTGTTGCTATAACTGTCACTGATGATGATTTCGTGAGCTTGGCTCTCCTAGGACTTCCCAAGAGTTGGCATAGTTATCAAGGCTATGTCAATGGAAGGGAAAATTTGCCAGATTGGGAACAACTGTGGTTAGATTTGGTGGAGGAGGAGTTCAGACGGAACATCAGAGATGGATCTTCATCTAAGAATGAGGATGAAGAGGATTGTGCTCTGGATTCCGAGGAAAAGAAGGGGAAGGGGAAAAAATTCCATTCCAAATCCGAGTCCAAGAATGGTAAGAAGAAGGACATGTCCAAGGTGAAGTGTTTTCACTATCACGAGCATGCGCATTTTGCTATTAACTGTCCACAAAAGAAGAAGAACAACAAGTTTGGAGGATTTGTAGCTGGTGAGGCTTTTGTCTTGCAATTTGAGCTTGACTTCTCATTGATTGCATGCATGGTGTCAAGTGCATTGGGATCTATGTGGTATTTGGATAGTGGCGCTTCCTTTCACATGACGGGAGATAAGGAACTTTTCAGTGACTTGGAGGAAAAGGATCTTCAGATGCATATTGAAATGGGTGATGATGGGCAGTACAGTGCTATCGGGATTGGTACCATTACCTTCCAGAGGCAGTCAGGTAAACCATTTCAATTAAAATATTTAATGCAGGTACCAGGTTTGAAGAGAAAATTAGTCTTAGTCGCAATGTTGGAGGATAGAGGCTATGATGTTGTTTTTAGTGAAGGAAAAGCTTTCTTGCGACATAAAACAAAATGACAAGCCAAGAGGATAGGGATTCGAGTTAAGAATCTCTACAAGCTGGAGGTAGATGGATGCGCAACAATGATGGGCAAGGCAGATCAAGTGGTGAGCTGGGACGAGGGCGAATTATGGCACAGGAGATTGGGCCATCTTCACCATGGAGTCTTGAAATTATGCAACATATTTCTATTGGTCTTCCCAGGGGTACACTTGCGCAATCAGACACATGCAAGGGATGTACTATGGGAAAATATGTAAAGGCTACCTTCCATGAGAATGATAACTAAGCTTCGGGGATCCTCGAGAGAGTTTACATAGACGTGTGTGGACCATTCTCTGTTGCTTCAACAACAAAACAAAAGTACTATGTAATATGTGTTGATGACTTTTCTCGTAAGTGCTGGATCTTCTTCATGCAGAAGAAAGATCTAAGTTTCTTGAGTTTAAGGCACTGGTGGAGAAAGAGTCGGGGAAGCAAGCGAATGCTCTTAGGAGCGATAATGGTGGAGAATACATCTCTAACGAATTCAAGAACTTCTGCAACAAAGAAGGAATTCAAAGAGAAATGACAGTGCCTCATAACCCACAACAAAATGGGGTCACAGAAAGAAAGAACATAATGATTGTGGGTGTAGCAAGAGTGATGTTGCATGATAAAGGCCTACCGATGCATCTATGGGCAGAAGCATGCAACATTGCAGTATTTGTGCACAAATGTTGTCCTCATAGGATACTTGGCATGAGTACACCTGAAGAGGCTTTCACTGGTAATAAACCTGATGTTTCATACTTAAGATTTTTGGCTCATCTGTTTATGTGCATGTGACCAAGGACACAAGGAAGAAGTTGGAACTGACAACTGAGATTAGGATTTTTATGGGGTACACTGAAACGCCCCATAATTATCGAGTGTATTTGCCAAACAACATAATGATTTTTGTGCAACGGGTTATAAAATTTGACGAGGAGAAAGCCATGCGGTTGTCCCTTGAGAGGGAGTTGGATTTACATGCAGAGGAGGAACTGTTGGTTCCCAAGGATGAGCCTCAAGATGATCCAGGTGGATATTGGTGGCCCCTTGCCTATTCCACGTGGGGCCCCACCATTGTCTCTTTCAGTTTTTTTTCACAACTTACTATTTTTAGCAGTTTTTTTTGGGTCCTGAACTTTCGGAGCCGTTTTGAAGTCCCAAACGAAGATAGTATGCCGAAGTTACGTCCCTGGGAAGTTGAAACACCAATTTACTCAAACAGGGCCCATAATTTTGGCGCTTCATCTCCTAGGGTTAGGTTTTTGGACATTTAGAATTCTCCATTGTTTCTCCATAATAAATAGGCCCTCGAGCCTCATTGTAATACAATTTAGAGGTCTGTAGTCGCCACATCTCTTCTCGAGCTAAAGCACCCTAGCTATTTTATTTCCATCATGTTTGTAAGCATATTTTTGTGATTTGATATTAATGAAATGAAGCCTTATTTCCATTGTATTTCTATGTTTATGGTTATTTCGTATTCTATTGCGTTCCCGCATAAATCCGGATTAGTGGTATCGAGGTGCTTTTTTCTCGATCCTTCTTTGCATGTCCCCAACGAGGTCGGGGTATAAGGAGTTAGGGCTCGATCTGGTGGAACCTTTGCAAGACCCGCAAACCGACGGACGCCCATGGGGACGAAAAGAAAGATGAGGGAGTAGGAGATCCTATCAAAATATTGCTCGAGGAGGCCCTCAAAACAAAGGAACACGATGATGGATAACTTTTCCCGATCCTTCAACGACGCCCACGGCGGCGCATCCGCATCCGCCCACTCTGAGCGCGACTCCCTTTAAGGTACAAGTAAACTTTGACATTCCCATATTTGAGGTCAAATAGATGGATGTCGTAGATAGATGGTTGAATCTATTAGAAGGATATTTCTCGTTCATAATTTTTTCGACGGGAAGATTATTTTTGCACTCTCAAAGCTACCCCCATGTCAAGGATTGGTGGGAAACCACTATGAGAAAAAGGACGAGACAAAACCCTCTTTCTCCCGTCCCACTTGGAATTCTTTCTGAGATGCCATCAAGGAACAATACTATCCCGTGGGGAGCTATGAGGACAAGTACATACAATGGACCATGCTGCGGCAACAAAGGGATCAAGATGTGCATGAGCTGACAAATCCGTTCAATACCCTGTGCACAAAGTTGGGTATCAAAGATTCAAAGAAACATTTGGTGCTAAAGTATCGCGGTTGTCTGCACAGATACATTCAGGAGGAAATGGAGTTCCTCGACATCTCCTCGCTTGGTACGACATACCAGTATGCTACCAAGATTGAGTAGAAATTCAAACAGAATAAGCGAGACTTTGGATCTACGAATAAAAATCAAGGGAAAGGTGCCCCCAAATCGCATAACAAAGGACAAAGCCAAGGCATGGCGGCCCAAGACAACCTGCCAAAGACATAAGCAAAGAACAACACCGCGAAGCCAAAGAAGGACACGGGAAAGTGGTGTGAATTTCATAAGAGCTCCACTCATAACACAAGTGAGTGTCGGGCCAAGCAGTCGCTGGTGGCCGAGATGAGGGCTTTTGAATCAGATGCATGCTCCGACTCTGAATCAGAACCTGACAAGGTGAATGACAAAGGGAAGCAGATTATTGATGCAGATCCCAGCGCCATTATTGCCACTATGAAGATCCAGAAGGAGGAACTAGAAGATCTAGAGGAGGCATAGCGTCACTTCCAGTCCCAGATGTGGGTAAAGGGTTCATCGCTACGGTTCATTGTCGACAATGGGAGCCAAAAGAACCTCATTTCAGCAAATTTCATGAAGCGGTTGGGCTTGCTGACCACAGTGCACCCACAACCATACACCATCGGGTGGCTTCACCAAGGACGGGATCTCCGCGTCAGCCAATAGTGTCGCCTTCCCTATAGCATCAAGCCCTTCACGGATGAGGTATTGTGTGACATTGCTCCTATTGATGTTTCTGATGTATTATTAGGCCAACCATACTTGTGGAAGCGACATGATGTTTATGAGTCCCGACCTCGCACTGTTATTGTTACTTTGGGAAATAAATTGTTCAGGATACCAGAGGTACCACCGCCTCCCACTATCTCTTTGGTTACTGCAAAACAATGCAGTAAGCTCATTTCCCAAACTAGGAAATTTGTTTTCCTGATGATCCGCCCCCAGGGAAAGAAGAAGACTGTGGCCACGACCTCCAAACATGGCTCCTCTGCACAACAACAACAAATGGACAAGGTTGTGGAGGAGTACGGGGACATATTCACCTCACCCACAGGGGTGCCTCTACACTGTCAGGTCAAGCACCCCATTGACCTGACCCCAGGTGCGTCGCTACCCAATGGACCAATCTATAGGCGCTCTGTTCTAGAGAATGATGAAATCAAGAGGCAGATTTAGGAGCTGCTGCAAAAAGGTCGTATCCGGCCAAGTTCATCGCCCTGTGGCAGCCCGATCGTGTTGGTACAGAAGAAGGATGGGACTTGGAGACTCTGTATTGATTATCGGGCACTGAACAAGATAACTGTTCGGAATAGGTACCCGATCCCACGGATTGATGACCTTTGGACCAACTCAAAGGGGCAAAATATTTCAATAAGATTGACTTGAAGTCTAGGTATCACTAGGTACCAATCGAACCCTCTGATGTGTGGAAGACTGCCTTCAAAGCCAAGGAGGGCCTTTTTCAATGGCTCGTCATGCCTTTCGAATTGACAAATGCTCCTTCAATCTTCATGAGGTTGATGAACGACATCTTGCGTCCATTCACCAACTCATTTGTAGTGGTATACTTGGATGACATTCTTATCTTCAGCTGGACTTGGGAAGAGCACCTCCACCACATCCGAGAAGTCCTCCAAACACTGTGGCAACACAAGTTGTGTGCCAATTTGGAGAAGTGCACTTTTGGCATGACCCAGGTTCAATATCTAAGATACATTATTGATGAAAGGGGGGTGCATGTGGATCCAGCCAAGATCCAATTCATTCGGGATTGGCTAGCCCCAACCACCCTAACATAGCTTCGCAGCTTTCTGGGTCTTGCTAATTTCTACCGTAGGTTCGTGTTGGGATTCTCTCATATCACTTGGCCCTTGAGTCAAGTCACCATGGGAGGAGCGAAAGAAAAATTCTGTTGGTCAGAATCTCAACAGAAAGCGTTCGTAGAATTGAAACATCACCTCTGTTTTGCCCCAGTGCTCACATTACCAGACTTGTAACAACCATTTGAGATCGAGACAGATGCCTCTGACTATGCTATTGGGGTAGTTCTTACTCAATAGGGGCATCCAGTGGCATATCACAGTGAGACATTGTCCGACACAGTCCGAAAGTATCCCACTTATGACAAAGAAATGTAATCCATTATGCAGGCTTGTCGACAATGGAAGCATTACATTTTGGGGAAGGAGACAATCATCCACACAGACCACTGACCCTTGCAGTTCATACAAACACAAGGGAAGTTGCAGAACAATCGCCATCAGAAGTGGTCCACATATCTGCAACAATTTAATTTGAACATCAAGTGCAAGAAGGGTAGCACCAATAATGTTGCAGATTGCCTCAGCCGACCACCGATCGTGGCCATAACCGCCGTTCTCAACTCTTGTGGGCATGAGAATTTTGATTGGCCGCTTCTCTACAAGAATGATCCAGAATTCAGCTACACATACAACGCACTCTTGAGGGGTATGCAAGTTCCAAATTTTCACCTCCAAGATGCACTATTATGTCACCTGGGACACCTTTGTGTTCCTTCAAGCGAGCGTGCCAAGATGATATGGGAAGCGCACTACAGTTGAGTCGTTGGGCATTTTGGGGTGAGAAAACAGTGGTAGTACTGCAGAAGTATTTCTATTGGCCAAACCTTCAATAGAATGTCGGGAAGTACATCAGATCCTGCACTGCTTGCGCCATTGCCAAACCGACCATCAAGAAGCAAGGGCTTTATACTCCGATACCTACCCCTAGTTGACCTTGGGAATCCATCTCCATGGATTACATGTCAGGCCTTCCTTCTACTAAGCATGGAAACGACTGTGTTTTCATGGTCGTCAACAGATTCTCAAAGATGGCCATTATGGCGGCTTGCAAGAAGAATATCACAGCAGAAGCCACTGATAAACTCTTGTTTGAACGAGTGTGGGTGCACTTTGGGATCCCACAGTCTATCATATCAGATCACAATAGCAGGTTCCTCAGCACGTTTTGGTCTAGCCTCTGGTCAATGTTGGACACCAAGCTCACTAAGTCCACAACTTTCCATCCCCAAACTGATGGCTAGACAGAGGTTGTCAACAGGATGATTGTACACATTCTACGCATGTACAATTCAAAGCATCCACACACATGGGATGAGAGCCTTCCCTATGTACAACACAGTTATAACTGGGCTCTCCACAGCTCAACCGACCACAAACCCTTTCAGGTGGACTTGGGATTCCTGCCATTATGTCCCATTGGCGTAGCCATGCCATTTGCAGCTTCTCAGGCCGATTCGGCTCATATCCAGTCTGAAGCTGACAAAGCAAACAACTTCATCGAGCGCATTCAGCACATCCGCCAACAAGTTCATGACATATTGGATAGAGCCAATGCTAAGTACAAGCAACAACATGATCAACATTGGGTACCACACAACTTCCAGGTGGGCGAAAAAGTGTGGTTACATTTGCAGAAGGAGCGCCTCACTAGACCCCACCGTAAGATTCGCCCGCTCCGATATGGGCCATACACCATCACCAAAGCTGTAGGGAACAATGCCTTCGAGCTCAGTATTCCACCATTCCTTGGTCTGCACCCAGTATTCAATGTAGACCATCTTCGTCCCTACTTCCCACCTCTATTGGACACCTCTGCCATTGCAGAAGAACTCACACCAAAAGAGTTAAACCCAGACTGCATGGAACAGGCCACCACACACTGTATCATGGACATGCAAATCAATAACACTCGCCAACAGAATATCCAACTGTATCGGGTTGTCAAAGCTAGCTAACTCCTACACCAAGGCAAGTGGTTCACCAGGGACCAAGTTCAACAGAAGTTTCCTCATCTCATGGAGGAATTCAACGCAATGGGGACCATTGCTTCCTAAGGGGGGAGGAATGATCCAGGTGGATATTGGTGGCCACCCGCCTATTCCACTTGGGGCCCCACGAGTGTCTCTTTCAGTTTTTTTCACAACTTACTATTTTTAGTAGTTTTTCGGGTCCTGAACTTCTGGTGCCATTTTGAAGCCCCAAACAGAGATAGTATGCCGAAGTTACGTCCTTGGGAAGTTGAAACACCAATTTACCCAAACGGGGCCCATAGTTTTGGCGCTTCATCTCCTAGGGTTAGGTTTTTGGACGTTTATAATTCTCCATTGTTTCTCCATAATAAATAGGCCCTCGATCCTCGTTGTAATACAATTCAGATGTCTGTAGTCGCCACATCTCTTCTCAGAGATTCGCTACCAACACCCTAGCTATTTTATTTCCATCATGTTTGTAAACATATTTCTGTGATTTGATATTCATGAAATGAAGCCTTATTTCCGTTGTATTTCTATGTTTATGGTTATTTCTGTATTCTGTTGCATTCCTGCATAAATCCGGATCACAAGATGTGGATCAACCACACGCGGAGGATGGTGGAGTGGAGGAAAACACTCATTTAGAGCCATCCATCAGAAATAATAGATTGTGCACCACATAAGCTAATAGATTGAGACTTGATGCTGTGAAGAATGTAGGAGCCCCTACTTCACACTGCATACAGAGATAGTCTCCTGATCGATTTACTAGATACATGGCCTTATGAGCAAATGTATTGTGACTGAACCATCTTCCTTTCAGGAAGCAGTGTAACAACCAACTTGGGTTGATGCAATGGTGGAGGAGTATGACTCCATCATCAAGAACAGTGCATTGGATATTGTCCCTAGATTGGTCGACAAATCAGTGGTTGGATCAAGATGGATCTACAAGGTAAAGCAACCTGCTGATGGGAGTGTGGAGAAATATAAGGCCAGATTTGTGGCCCGGGGATTCTCAAAGATCGAGGGGATAGATTATGATGAGACTTTTGCACCTGTTGCAAGGTACTCTTCCATAAGATCCATCCTTGCACTCCCAATGCAGATGGGTTGGTGCATTCATAAGATGGATGTGAAAACTGCGTTTCACAATGGGATCATTGAGGAAGAGGCGTACATAGAGCAGCCTTAAGGTTTCGAGATCTTCAACAGTGAGTCACATGTGTGCAGACTCAAAAGAGCATTGTATGGGCTGAAGCAAGCACCCTGTGCTTGGTACACTCGGATAGACAATTATTTCACCAGACTGGGCTTCACCAAAATTGAAGCAGATGCAAACCTGTACCAAATTGTGGTTGATGGTAAGATATTGATTATTGTTATGTATGTTGATTATCTAATTTTGACTGGTGATGAACAACTGATACACTCATGCAAGGAGGATCTTGCAAGGGAGTTCGAAATGAAGGACATGGGACTCCTTCATTATTTCCTTGGATTGGAAATATGGCAGTGGGATGGTGAAATTTTTGTGTCTCGAGGAAAGTATGAAAAGGAGATACTGGGTAATTTTCACATGGAGAGTTGCAAACCCATGGATACTCCTCTTTCAGGAAATTGGAGGAAAGAGGATGCTACTTCTGGAGAGGTAGTGGATGCTACTGTCTACAAGTAGTTAGTTGGTTCACTGATGTATCTAGTGAACACCAGACCATACATTTTTTGCGTAGTTAACCAACCGAGTCAAGCTATGGTTAAGCCTACCAAGCTATTTTGGAAGGTGGGGAAGCATGCCTTGAGATACCTGAGGGGAAAATCAAAGTATGGTCTATGGTACAGACGGACAGAGGGAGTGAAGCTTCAAGGCTTCACGGATGCAGATTGGGCGGGCAGTCCATTAAATAGAAAGAGCACATCAGGAGGGATCTTCAACATAGGATTGAAATCAGTTTCCTAGTACAACAGGAAACAATGATTTGTGGCACTCAGTTTAGTGGAAGCAAAATACATGGCAGCAAGTCAAGCTGCATGTGAGGCTATCTGGATGAGAAAAATCTTGGTTGGTTTGTTTGGTTCTCAGATGGATCCAACAATGATTCATTGTGATAATCAGAGTTGCATTAAACTCTCGATTAATCATGTGTTTCATTATAGGTCCAATCACATAGATACCCGGTACCATCATCTGAGAGATTGTATGCAGAGAATAATAATATTGCTTCAGTACATTCCCACGGAAGATCAGGATGCAGATATAATGACGAAGGCGTTCACCAGGAGAAAATTTGAATACCATAGAGACAGGATTGGGGTGAAGGATAATCCCTTTCTTACTGAGAGGGAGTGTTGAGATTCAACAAGAAAATTAAACACCCACGCCTAGTGCATTAAACACCTACATTAGGGTGAGGCCCACAGGGCTATTTTTGGTGCATGTCTATTTTAGTTATCCCTTAATTAAGATGAGTAATAAAACATAATCTAGTCTAAAAAATAACTTGTAATAGTTAACTGAGAGTGATAAACTCAGTTAGCTCATGGATTTCAAGTTAGAGGTAATTGGTGAGGCATGCAGAGTAATTATAGTTGTAACAGAGTTCAAAGTTCAGTGGTGCATTAATTAATGCAGGTTGTAATCAGTTTAACTCAGTTGTGTTAGTTGTAACTGTTTGATACACTAGTGAGAGATCAAGTGAATTAAATATTAACTAATTCACAATTAGTAATCTCACATGCAACTAAGGATTTACTATGATCAGTTGCATGTATGTCAGATCCAGTGGAGACCCAATTGAGATCTAGGTGAAAGGGAAGTTGACTATCAGTTGTAGGATTATTGGGTTTCACCCATGCAACCAAACGCCCATTGGAGTGCCTATGATACTTGCACAGTCAAGGAAGGCAAAAATTCCTATCTTTTAGGGATTGCATTCATCAAGGATTACATAAGCAACACACTCTGTCTTGAGGTAGTAAATTGACTAAGTATTGGTCAGTTTTATGTATGACGGTGTGAGATAGTTAACTGAGTACTAGAGGGCTCTTGTGAGAAGAGTTTTGTATGTAATTGTTTCATGATCCATGATGAAAATACAATAGAAGATAGTGGGGTTTTGAGCAGCAAGCTTTTCCCGGGAAATTATCTGTGTTGTGTTTGATTTGATTCTTCTTTACTTCATGTGATTAGTGATTGTGTTTTTTAATTTTGCAAAAGATTTGTAGAAGCGATTCAACATTTAACTTTAGTACACTGTTAGATCGAATTGAATCCAAGATATACATGCATGTTGTATAATTTCTACAAGATTGACATTGACCTCCCCCATTCTATGCTCAACTCTTTCCCTAACTTCTTCCATATTCCAGAGTTGGAAAACTATAAGGTTTCTAATTGCCTAATGGATGTGGCCGAGATGTCTACACTCCTTCACCTCCATAACAAAAGCTAGGCGATGAGTGTGGTGCGAGATGCCTTGATTGAGCAACTTCTGGCCATGCCAAGGTGGGAGAGGTGGGTGCCCTTTCCCTCCACCATTGTGTCTCACTCTACCGTATTCTCAGACCATTATTGCTCGCATGTTGCTTTGGAGCTTGCTCGTTTTGAGTTCAGCAACGTCCCCCCTGTATGAACTTGACACTTGCAGGAGAGAATGTTGGAGGGAATGATAGAGCGAATGATTTACTTGGAATATGGTTATGACAATAAGGAAATTCTCATTCTAGATCCGATTAGGAGGTGTAGGATGCCACTATGCATTTTTTGCAGAACTGAATTGAATGAGACTTGTGGTGCATGGCTGCTACTCAGACTAAAAAATGAAAACGAGCCCCTTACATGTCATATAAAATCTGATAGTCTTAAACAACGTAGACACACTGACCGAGAGACTTCAAAACATAATATTATCAATAACTAATGACTATAATAAAATGGAAATACTATGAATATATATTAATTAAAACACAAAGGAATCAAATAAAAAAAAAACTATTCCCAAAAAATTATGGATGTGCGGATGAGAGTGAGTTGTCGTGATCTTTTTATATATATAAGAAATTGTTTGTGTAAGCAAATGGTCAATTGCAATTAAACAACATTTATATATATATATATATATATATATATATATATATATATATATTTGTTTAATATAGATAGTTTTTAAATTATTGGGATATATTTTTGTATGCTTAAATTAAATTGCGAGTGAATAAATTAAATTATTCTCGAGTTAAGTTACAAATGAATAAATTTAATTATTTTTATTAAAAAAATCTTAAATTTATTCAAAATTTCAGGTATATATATATATGGTATTGTTAGTTTTTAAATTATTAAGATTTTTTTATTTTTATTTTTAAAATTAAATTAAATTAAATTATTAGTGAATAAATTAAATTATTCTTAAATTAAGTTATAACTTAATAAATTTGATTATTTTTATAAAAAAATTCTTAAATTTACTCATTTAAAATAAAATAAATTTAATTACTTAAATTCTAAATAATGAATTCAATTATATCTTTTTTTCTTAAATTTAATCAAAATTGATTTAATCTATAGATTCATTTAATTGATGGGCACTTTGACCATATGACCTTAGATCTACAAATTTTGGATTATTTAAGGTAATTTAAATTATTGGAATTATGAAAAAATTAAACATATATGAATGGAACTTTAAGTTGCATTGGTTTTTTTGTTTAGATGTAAAATTTTGCTCAATTCTTTTTTTTCCATTTATTAACTTTCTCCTTTATTCTAACCACACATAAATTTATTCTAATCACACATAAATTTATTCTAACCTCACATAAATTAAGATTTAAAAAACACAACGAAATTTAAATAAAGAAATAATTATCATGTTATATATATACGGTTGGTTTTTAAAATTATAAGCACACATGTTTTTTTATTAAATTAAGTTATGAGTGTATTTATTCTTGAGTTATATATAGGGTTGGTTTTTAAAATTATAGGGATACATTTTTTTTATTAAATTAAGTAATTAAGTTATAGGTGTTTTTATTTTTGAGTTAGGATATAAATGAATAAATTTAAGTATTTTTTATAAATTTTATTTTAAATTAAATAAAAAAATTGTGAATAAATTTAATTACTTTTTAATTTATGCTATAAGTGAATAAATTTGATTATATTTTTTTCTTAATTAATCAAAATATTGTCTAACATGTAGGTCTATTAATTGATTGTCACTCTTTTTTTATAAATAAAATTCATCATAGTGTTCATTATGTTGTCGGGATCAAAAATTTGCATAGGAATTTAATTTATGGGTACTTGGTGGCATGACTCGCTCTCCTTTTTGGTCTTTCTGGAAATGGACAATTCCAAGTAAGATTCTATTGTTTGGTGGCTTGTATGGAAGGGGAAAATTCTGACTTGGGATTGCCTTATTAAACGAGGATTTCACGGGCCTGGATGGTGTCCCCTCTGCCATGCTCACAATGAATTGGATTCCCATATGTTATTTTCATGTTCGTTTACTCTTAAGATATGGTCTATGTTTTCACACTATCTTATTGATCTGGAATGGAGGTCGGTTAATTTCATTAATACCCTCGAGGTTTGGGGAACAATCAAAGGTAGATTTAAATCTTTTCCCTTCTTTTTGTTTTGGGAGGTTTGACTTGCTCGCAATCGCCTTATCTTTGATGGAAAGCCATCTATCATTGCTCACATTCATGGCGCTATTATGACTTGGATTGTTGGCCATCCCTCCTCTGTTTCGTCTACTAAGGATCTGTCCATCCATATTTGTCTGCACCCTATTTCTTTGACGACGATTTTCTTTGATGGTGCACAACAAGGGGGGTGTTGTGGCTGTGGTGCGAGGATAAGATTAAAAAATTCAGAGAGATATCAGATCTTCTAGAATGGTGGGATGGAATCAAACAATAAAGCTGAGCTTCTTGCTTTATGGAGTGTGCTTTGGGTGGCTTTCAATTTGGGGCTGCATTCAGTAAATATCTATGGTGATTCCAAGATCATCATAGATGGGATTTCAGGGAAGTCTTGTTTTCGCCCAAATGGTTTTCAGGGATGGATTGATCGTGTAAAAAATCTCTTGACAAAGCTAAATGACCCACCTATGCAACATATTTTCAGAGAAAACAACTCACGTGTTGATGTCCTCTCAAAGAAAGGCCTATTTGTTCCTTTTGGCAGTATACACATTTCACATTTCCAGGATGCTCAGATGATTCAGAATTTTGAATTTCCTATGCCATGAGCGCTCAATATTTTGTTTTTGGTTAAGGATTTAAGTATCTGTCATGTTCACATAGGGGTGTGGAGGTAAGTTGATGGATTGTTTTTGTAGAAGTGTCTCAAGCAGGCGAGCTTATTCTCTTGCAAGTGAGCCGAGTTATAATCAAGTGAGCCTGATTCCTTTGTTTGAATGCTGGATATGGGTCAGTTCATTTGCATGGGGTTCTAATCTACCCTGCCATGGGTCCCATGCTTTGAAGCATTGTCTCTCTTTGATGCTCAAATGCTTGGATGTTGAAATTTATTGGTCCCTGTATATATTGCTTTTATCTTTGTATGTGCTCTTGTAGGTATAAGTCTTCATGACTGGGTGTGAACAATTCTTTCTTTATGTTGAATGTTGCTTATGGGATGATCCAAGTTCATGTACAAGTTTTTTTTTTTTTTTTTCCTCGCTATCCTCATTTTATGGAGGTTATGCTGGGCTGAATGTTAATGATTATGGTCTTTTGATGGGCCTGGATCATGGGTTCTGGGCTGATGCCAGTTGACATATGAATATGATAATGTATTTCTTGTTTCCTTAATATAAACAGCGTTTTTTTCCTTTCTAAAAAAATAATAAATAAATAAATAAAAAAAATAAAATAAAATAAAAATCTATAAAAGTTGCGGGTAATTTAAATGATTGGAATTATGAAAAAAATATGCAAATAAAAGTGGAACTTCAAGTAACATTAACATTGAGTGGAATTTTTTTTTTTTTTTTTTTGGAATTTTACCTTACAATAAAAATCACTTGCCCAATTTTTTTGTCCACTTATTAAGCTTCTTTATTCTTGCAACAAATAACGTAAGATAAAAAAGAAGAAGAGCCCACTATCGAATCTTAAAGGGTGTGGAGTTGAACACTTAAAGTTGGTTTCCACACCAAAAGTTTCTACTCACCAATATTGGCCCCAAAATTGCTTAGCATGCTTGTGGGTGATTGGGTTACATTAAGAGTATTGGGACAATCTCTTTTACTCAACCCTAAACATCTTTTGTGACACACTTTCTCCTACAATTCTTTTGATACCAAAAGGAAAAAAAGAAAAGAAAAAGAATAAATATCATTAACATATGTTTAAAAAATTAGATTATTTCAAGTAAATAAAACTAAAATATTATATTTATTAATGATGATTATTAATATCTCTTAAAAATATTAAGAAGTTTTAAACATTTTATTTCTATATTTGAAAAGTATGAATATAAATATTTCAAGATCTCTTAAGCAACTTTTCCTCTCCTATCTCCTTAAAAGTATATATATATATATATATATTTATTATAATTACATTAAAAAAACACTTCAAAATCACCTTAATTTTATGACATAAAAAACCAATAAAATTTAATTTTATGACATAAAAGATCAATAAAATTAGTAATTAATAATGTGATATATATTTTGAAATTTAAATCAATTATCAATATATTATATATAATTTTTCAAATTTTTGATATTTATTATTATGTTTTTGATGCAGCCTATATATATTTTCATCTAAAATCAATAATAATATTTTTTAAAAAATAATATTTTTTTTGCTATTTGAATGAGGTATGGCATATTTTATATGTGTAATTTCAATCAATCTTATCAAAATAATTAAAAAAATGAAAATATAGAAAACTTAAATTATTAACATTAAGAATATTAAGAATTTGACTTATGTGATCCATAAATTATGTATCAAATCTTTAAGTACAAATCACATTCTAGACAAGATGAACTACACTAAAACGCGTAGACAAAAATTTCTACCTCATTCTATTTGAATGAGGTATGGCATATTTTATATGTGTAATTTCAATCAATCTTATCAAAATAATTAAAAAAATGAAAATATAGAAAACTTAAATTATTAACATTAAGAATATTAAGAATTTGACTTATGTGATCCATAAATTATGTATCAAATCTTTAAGTACAAATCACATTCTAGACAAGATGAACTACACTAAAACGCGTAGACAAAAATTTCTACATCATTCTATTTGAATGAGTTATTACCTCTTTATATGTGTAATTTCAATCAATCTTATCATAATAATTAAAAAAAATGAAAATATAGAAAACTTAAATTATTAACATTAAGAATATTAAGAATTTGACTTATGTGATCCATAAATTATGTATCAAATCTTTAAGTACAAATCACATTCTAGACAAGATGAACTACACTAAAACGCGTAGACAAAAATTTCTCCAATATAATATAACATTTCACTCAAAGATTTGATACAACATTTTATTCATTTATGAATGACTGAGGATATCATAAATCCAGAGTCTCACTATTGGCAATGAGATTCTGCGAGGTTAGAAATTTGAACAACTAGACTAAGAAAATACAATGAATTTTATATATGCAACTTAGCTACCGTGGCCAACAATATAAAAAAAAAAATCACTGTAAAAGTGACCCTACGCGAAAACCATTAACGCCTTCATTACAGCTCATTGTCTACTTCTTGACATCGGGATTTATGTGTGTTTTCTGTCAGAGACGATCAAAATATTCAAATGGAATTAGGAAGCAAGGTGATAGTATTCTGCAAAGACAGGCATGGTGCAGGCTTAAGGCTCGCACATGCCCTTCGCCAGAGCCCTTCTTCATCATGGAAAAGAACGTAAGTTATCTTCAATAGCCAATTTTTTCAATAATTTAAAGATATGCTATATCAAATATTTCATGGGCATATTTCTTCCAGGGCTCTCTTCTAGTGAACTGAAATGCCTTTTGTACAGAGAACTACCTCTGGACCTGCCACTGGACAGCTATGGACTGGTAGATGTTGTTGCATCTGGTCAAATAATAAACTTTGTGGATGCAGAAGGCTCCCCGCAGGTATTTAGGCGAAAACACTTAATTGGGTCGTTTCAATATGTCTGTATGAGACCCCAATTCCAGCCTTTACATTAAAGTGGGGTACTGTAAGGATCGTGGGAATAGAACTATTATTTCTGGGCACGGGGACAATGGTTTGCAGTTCATTATAGAAGAGATCAACATTTTGTTTTAAGATGTTATCCCATTCCGTTGGTTTACTCACACTCATGGAATCAAGTCACACCCAAGAGAAGTAAACATGGTTCTGAATGTTCTAATCTTCACTTGTGGCTACTGCAAACTCACATGGTATCATTAATGTATGTGACTAACACCAACTTATGCTTATTTATTTTAGTACTACTTTTGGTTAAGGTGTACCGGTCTTATGTGGACCCATAACCTCTCATGGAAGGGCTCCCTACCACTTGAGGTGTCTATAACTACAGACTCAAGTGTCATTTGTAAGTCATTATAATGAGCTATTGCTCTTTTGAGAAGTGTTTAAGCCTGCAGACACCATATACAGCTTCACTCTCTTTCTGCCTTGGTATGTTTTTTGTGCTTGGTTATCTCTCTATATTGCTCTCATGGTCTCTTATGCGAGGGCACCTATGGTTCAGACTCTAGTGCACTTGCTTACTCTTATCAAGTTCTGTTTTCTCCCTTTGATTGCAATTATTAGGGTTTGTTGGCGATTTCATTCCATCCCTGCTTTCTCTTGTGGCCTGGACGTGGTATCAGAGTGGGTGTGGACCTCTTTATACTTGTTTCACTGTGGTTTAGGGATTTCACGGCTGTTCATGCTAGTATCTTCTGAGTTTCAAAGCTTGCATGTGGAAGAAACTTTAACTTGAGGAGTGCTAGGGCCGGTTTTTATGGTTTTATTATTAGTTGGAGAAGGGTGCTTCATTTAGGGATGTTTTTGAGCTTGTTTTATTTGTTTTTTGGAGATCTTTTGCACAAGATTGAAGTGCTCAGCATTAAGGATTTCCTGCTGTTTTGTTTCAGGAAATTTTCCTTGGACAGATCTAAAAGATTTTTGACTAGTCGCATCACCTACAGGCTACTACACTAGTTTTTTTCAGACCATCCATTATTTCAAGGCTCTTCTAGTGCTGATTTACTGCTGGTGGCTTTATTGCTGATTTGGAGTTCCATTCAACAAATTTCATCCCCAAAATGGTGCCCTAGTAGTGTGGTCCATATGGACATAGAATCTCATAACCCTTTGTATTTTTGCACATTTGACAGTAGATCCAAATTTTTTGGCTAGTGATATTGCCCTAAGGGTTGTCGAACTAGGGTTTCCATATCTCATATTTTCAGCAGTTGGTCCCAGGATTTATGGTTAGCGGCATTGCCCGAATGTTTGAGGAACAAGAGTTTCAGGATGATCTCTTCTTTTGGGTTTAAAAACCTCTTTCAAACCCAATGGTACCTTAATGCTTGAAGCCATTACAATGATATACTCGTTAAGAGCTCAATATATCACTTCCGAGGATTGAACTTGGGTAGGGAGGCTATCCTTCATTCCTTCCAACCACCTAGGCTAAACCCAATTGATAGGCTATAATGCTACATGTATCAAACATAAAATTAAAACATGAGTAAATATTGTGAAAACCTAGTAACCATCATTCCACATCTTTATCTTCATCATGAAAAATAGAACAAGATGCATGTTTAACAGTGGATTATGGAGTGGAAGAATTATTTCCAATTCCACTTGTAGGTTCCTCAAGATCTAGTTTAGCAAGAGAGATGTCTAAAATGGGGGATTTTGGATGAACATACCAATATCTATAAGGCCCATTTTTTATATTCTGGACCCTACAAGATGCATGGCGAAGGTTGGAATGCACATAGGCAAGATCCTTAGCATTCTGTGAACCCAACCTGTTGCACTTCATGTATGAATAAAACAGTAGGTGCTCTTCTCAGCCAAAGCTGATATATCTGAATAATCATCCATTCCAATAGCAAAATTAACAAATTTTTCTATTGCCTCCCTGTGTAGATGAACTAGAAATATTCTTGCAAGGGATCTTTTGACTCCATTCACCATCTCCCTATTCTTGTGTAGTGCCTTCCTCTTCCCATTTCTGAGCACTGAGGTCGTCATCATAAAATCTTGGGTTCAATGCATGTGCTAAAGTGTGTATTGGAGCATTGAAATGGTTTGACCTCCAAACAATGATTTGCTTAACCAAATAAAAAAAATGAGCATCAAAAATAAAAACCGAGGCGACTCATGTGAAATGATTTTCATAGTTTTCTCAACTATGGTGTCCATGCCATCGTAAACCTCTACTAAGAAAGGTTTGTTCATGTTGGCATTTTGGAGAAGTTTAAATGTAGGCGCCGTGAACTTGAGCAATAAATCTATATTGCTCCACCACTCCTCATCAATACACAATCTGCATGCCATAGTTCCCCACTTTGAATCTGCTTCACTTCACTTAGCCTAGAGTTGATTTACCACCATAAAAACTAATGGCTGCTTAATCTCAACAAGGCAGTGCAATATGATGGAATTTTGAGGCATATCTTGCCAAAACAACTTTCAACAACTTTAATCTGGAGTATTCTTGAAATATTTGCTTGAGACTAGTGGTGGTTGGTGATGAATTTGATTGTCACTAGCCTGATTTATGAGGTCCTTAACCCATGGAACTTTCTTCTCAATCCCCTCTAAATTCATATTTAATTCAAATATGAACAATGTAAGGAGTCCAAAAATGTGATCACAGTATCATACCTACTTTCAAGAATCAAATTTGTAGGTTTTCAAACTAGTGCATTATCTTGCACCACCTTAGTATGCCGTACTTGCTCAATAGCATTGATTAAAATATTGATGAGTGTCGCTTACCTCACCTAAACAGTCTTCAGCCATAAAAAACATTGCTCCGATAAGTAACAATGGTAACCCCAAAGCTGCCCCATGAAGCACAAATAAGTGCTAAAACGTCCTCAACAAGCTTCTTCTCCTTTTTGAGCAATTTTGTTTGAATTTTTTCATAGTTAGGCCCATTAGACCCTTGAGGAGCCATGTTAATTTCCCTCACAATGTCTTACAAATAAGGAGACTAAACCAGATACCATTAGTAGAGATGGCATTTGCAACTCTTGTTTCAACTTCTTTACTCCCTTGAACATTCACCATTTTAGCTATTCTATGCTCTTGAATTATGGAAGAAGAACCTTTTGAATTTTTAATGCTTAATTTTGTCGTTGAACTGCTTTCTCTTCCTCGCTTCATGCACAGTCTATGGCTTGTTTTTTTTTTTAACAAAAACGGGTAGAGAGATATATTAATGCTGGCCCAATGCCTCAAAACTGGTTACATATTGATGAGTCAAGGCCAGCTGACTCCTTGACCAGTCCATTGCCTCTTTTTCTTTGCACCCCCAAGGATTTTTACAATCTATTTTTCAGACCACCGCCTCAATCTTCCCCCCTTTAAATATGCAGACAAACTGTTTCAAAAAAAGACTGTAATACATAGATCAGACAATTAAGGTATGGGATCACGACTTTCAACTCCATTTCTGTTGATGACTCCTGGAGGGAGGGTGACCGCTTTATTAGCCTCCGCATCAGCATCTTTATTATTGTCTCTCTTAATATGATAGAAGTTTAAGCACTGAAATGAATTCAACAGAGTTCTTATTCTTCTGATCAGCCTAGACAATCTTATATCTGAGGGGTAAGTATTATCGACCATGATTTTAATGATTGTCTGGGAATCTCCAAACACCGAAGCCACTAGAATGCCAAGCGATTTTAGTTGTTTGAGGCCTTGAAGAAGCGCCAGGGCTTCTGCCTGGATGCTGGTGTTGTAACCCACACCCCAGGCGTATCTGAGAACAATGCCTCCATCAGCTTTTTTGACCACACCACCGGCTCCGGATCTGCCTGGGTTCCCTTTCGCAGCGCCGTCAAAGGAAAGAGTGCTGTGCGCCTTCTTTGAGCAGAAGGACATGAAATCGGATGCGGATAATCTGAGCTGCCAGTCTTGAAGAGGGTTGAGAGGCCTGTCAGCTACAGAGAACTGAAGATCAAGATGCTCGCTCCAAACAGAATCGTGCTCCCTCAAGCCAGCCCCATCAAGATGGTCGCCAACGCATTCTTTAAGCAGGGCTTTGATTTTAATCCAGATAATCTTGTGATCACACCTCTTATCGCAGAAAATCCTCCGATTTCTCTCCAACCAGATTTGCCAGCTGATTAATTTAGGGAGGACGCACCAGGCATACTTGAGATGCGAATTCTGGGGAGAGCCTCCGGGATAAGAGCGCAACCAGCAAGAGAACAATTCCGGAATGCAATTTGGGAGGGCGAAGTCCTGAATCCAAGGGCCTAAGGCTTCTGCCCATAAAACCTTCACAAAATTACAATGGAGCATCAAATGTGCAGCAGATTCGGCGCTTTCTTCACACATCGAGCAACGTGAGGGACCATTAAATCCTCTTTTCCGTAATCTGTCCTCAGTTAAAATCCTCTGATGGCATAGGAGCCAACAGAAGTGGTCAATTTTGGGCAGCGATGGATTAAACCAAATTCCTTTCCATGAATTCGGATCTGGAGGGACGTGAGGGATTGAAGTGATCTGCCTGTAGCCCTTTGAGACAGAGTAGTGCCCTGGCGACGGTCCCCATCCACGAACGTCCATTTTCCTGCTTCTCAAGGGAGCCTTACCATTTAAATGATCTAAGAAAGTATCCAGCTCGCTAGACAGGTTCAGAGGCACCTCGAAGTTAAGCCAACTGTGCCAAACTCCGTTTTCCCAGATAGAAATATCCCACAGAGTGATGTAACCAGCTCTATGCATCCATTCTTTCAACAAGTGTAGAGAACGATCCTCCTCCAAGGGTTCACATCCCATTATCCGATCCTCCCAGATTCGAATTTGCTTGCCATTACCTGGTATCCAATGAGCATATTGGCTGATGAGGGGGGAGGATTTTGCACATAGCTTTTGAATAACCGAGTTGAATTTGGCTATGGACTGTTCCAAGCACCTTGTCCTCTTGCCACGGAAATATTTCTTCCACAAGGCACGCTGCGCCCACCCCGGATTAGGGGCAATAATCCTCCATATCAGCTTTGCTCCCAAAGCAACATTCTGAAGGCTAAGATTCTTAAAGTTCAGTCCTCCTTCCAGTCTGGGCATGGCAATTGTGGCCCAGCTTATTAAAGGAATTTTCTTAGTATTGTCCTTCCCGCCTTCCCAAAAGAATTTTCTAGTCAGGTCCTCCATTTTCTTTATTATTCCAGCATGGGCCAGCAGAAATGCAAACTGAAAGATGGGGAGGCTATTTAAGACAGCTTTTATAAGCACCGACTTCCCAGCCAGATTTAGCCAATTGAAGCCCCAGGCACGAATCTTAGCTTCAAATTTGTCCAACAGGGGTAACCAATCTCTGCTAGCAGCACTTTTATGGAAAATAGGGAGGCCCAGATATTTGAATGATGACCAGGATGAGGAAGCAACGAAGCCTAAGCAGCTGGAAATGGCATGGAGCGTGGCAGCAGGAGTGTTCCAGCAATAGATTTGACACTTACCTTTGTTGAGACTACTTCCAGAATTATGACAATAAACATCAATCACCTCTTTAAATCTTCTAGCTGAGGGCACTGAGGCAGCTCCCAGCAAAAGGGAATCATCTGCGAACAAAGCATGATTTATGTTCTGAACACCTCTAGCAATGCTCAGGCCTAATAAATCTTGATCCTGAAGTTTTTTGTTCAATAGGAAACTGAGGACAGAGGCTTGGAGGACAAAGAGGAGGGGGGATAAAGGACACCCTTGTCTCAGACCTCGTGAAGCTTTGAAGAAATTAGTGACTCTGCCATTCACCAGAGGGGCGATCCAAGGCTCGCTGATACAGGCCTTGATCCAATTTATGAATTTGGAACCAAACCCAAATTTTTGCAGCACTTCCAGTAGAAATTTATGTCTCACTCTGTCGAAAGCGTTTTCTAGGTCTAGTTTGACTGCCATACCTTTCTCTTTGCGAACCACACTGGAGTGGATTGCCTCTTGGACCAAAATGAAGTTATCCACGATCTGTCTTCCCTGAATAAAGCCTCCTTGATTCTCAGGGATGATGCCAGGAAGGATGGATTTTAGTCTGTTGGCAATAACTTTCGTGATCAACTTATAGCCTATATTGCAAAGAGAGATGGGGCGAAATCTGCTGAAGGAGTTGGCGCCTTTTTCCTTGGGGATGAGCGCCAAGAAGGCTGAATTAGTGCTACCCCCGATTTTCTGGCACCCTTGGGATTTCCGGATCATTCTACACAATTCCTTCTCCACAATGGACCAGCAGGATTGCAAGAAGCAAGCGGTAAACCCATCGGGCCCCGGAGCCTTATCCGGTTCCATAGCAAATAGGGCGCTTTTTATTTCATTGTTGGCAATCTCAGCTTCCAGGAAATAGTTCTGACTGTCGGTTATCAGAGAGGGAACCTCATTCACCAGACTCGGATCCAGATCCAAGGCCTCATCATCAGTATATAGATTTTTGAAATGAGTAAAGGCAGCAATTTTGATATTATGGATATCTCTATAAGTATTGGTCTCAACTGAAATTTCAGAGATGGAGTTGCGACAGTTTCGAGCCTGAGCTTGCTTGTGGAAGAATGAAGTATTCCTATCTCCCGCCTTGAGCCAGAGGCTGCGGGATTTCAATCTCCAGTGTTCTTCCTCAGCCAAGCTGGCCTTGAGGAACAAGTGTTGCAGAGAAGCCTCCTCATCAAGAGTATCTTTGGTGATCTCAACATTTTCCGAAACCAGTTGGTGTTTCTCCAACCGTTCCTGAATCGATTTCCTTTCCACTGTCGGATTGGGTAAGGTCTTAACCCAGTCTTTTAAAGCGGCTTTTACTCTCCTTAATTTCTCCTCCCAAACAAAAAAAGGTGATCCTTTGACAGGGATATTCCAGGTCGCTTTTATCAGAGGCATGAAAGTCTGCTCCTTGACCCAGTGAGAGCAGAATTTAAATGGAATGGGACCTTGATTCGAATGTGCTACTAACTCAAGTTTTATAGGGCGATGATTAGAAATACAACAAGGCAATATATGCATTCGAGACTCAAAACCATGAAGGAAAAAAGAGCTATGGACGAGGAATCTGTCTAACCTTGCGGCTATATGGCCCGGGCCGATTCTTTTGTTTGTCCAAGTGAACTTCCCGACCAGAGGTTTAACATCGATCAGGTCCCAATCATGTATCAGCTCTTCAACCCATTCCCGCGCTGGGTCTCTTACAATGCAACCACCATGTTTTTCTGACGAGGATAAGGTGAGATTGAGGTCACCTGCTATTATAATGTTATCCAAGACTTCGGACTCGGCCAAACTTTTGATAGTTTCCCAACAATTTTTTTTCTCCCCTACGTTAACAGGAGAATAGACATTTAGGAGTGAAAGAGTCAGCTCAGATTCGACATGACGGAGCTTTGTGAACAACCAGTGAATACTATTAGCTTCTTTGATCCTTATAAATTTATTGGCATCCCATATAGTGCCTAGACCGCCTGAGGCACCTCGAGCTGAGACAACTTGACCATCACTATTCTTCCACAGTTTTTTCCCAATCTGGAGAAAGGAAGTTTCCTCCATCTTAGTCTCCTGGATGAGGATTATATCTGGGGATTCAGTTCGTTTCAGACTTCTCAAGGCATCTTCTTTAATTCTGCTCCCCAAACCCCTACAGTTCCAGGAGACGATCTTCATCACTTACCTTTTGGGTGATGAGCTCCTCTAGAGCTCTGAGACTGATTTCTATTCTTCTTCGGGGTGTTTGCCAGGAGTTTCTCGAGGGTAGGTTGGCTTCCCTGAAGTTTGTCCTTGTAAGTCTCTTGCTCTCTTTTTTCCCGAGCAGTTTTCCGGCCTCTTAAAGACCTTCTGGCTGAGGTTTGCGAAATCCCTATTTCGCCTTCTTCTTCTGAATCATCCGGATCTTGCCCTTCCTTTGTCTCTTCTATGAGGACCTCTTTTGATCTGTCTTCAATGCTATCCACTTGCATTGGTCCAGAGGGGGACTCTATGGGGATTGAGTCGTCCTTCTGCTTCTCCGGTTCTTGAGAGCCTTCTATGACAGAGCTTAACTGCACAAATTTATTGCCTTGCTCTTCCAAGATTGGTGTCTGATTTCTAGGGGTTGCCTGAGAGCCGTTGCCATTTGTATTTCCAGTGCGAGGGGCTCTGTGAGCGTTTTTAGATCTTTTAACCTGTGTCCATCCTTCCTCCTTACCTTTATCTGCTTCACAATTTTTTGGGCAGCTTCGGGCAAAGTGACCATAAACATGGCATTTCCGACACTTGAATGGAAGCTGCTCATAATCCAGCTTTTGCAAATGAGTCCAGCTTCCAACCTTGATCTTAATCGCCTCGGGCAATCCAATCTCCAAGTCGACTTCAACACAGATTCTCGCACAGTCGAATTGATCTTTGTTACTTGCTCGATCAATGTACTTGCCTAAGGTGTTTCCAATATGACTTAGAGACTCCCCATTCCAGCAATGAATAGGCAGATTAGGTAGCCTAACCCACACGGGAACCGCCGTGGGCACATTGACTGTAGGGTCAAAGTCGGGCGTCCACTTGTTCAGATAAAGCCCCTGAGGGCCCATGAAGTAGGGGCCGTTTCGAAAGATTAGGTCCTTATCATCTTTGTCAAAGAACTCAAACAAGAAGAAGCCCTTACCTAGGAAGTACGAGGTAACTCTCCCTTTGATCAGCGGAGCCCAGTTTCGAGCAACCCAACTTTCCGTCGTTTTGGGGGAGGGCCAAAGGCCCGTGAACTGGCCAACCAAGGCCCTCTCCGCCAAGGATAGGGCGACCTTGATCGGGCCTTCGGGAGGGAGAGTAATCTCGGGGATATCCTCCACTCTCTTCACAAACTTTGCTGTCTCTGAGCTTTTTTTCTTCGGCAGGGATTCGAGAAGCTTGAGAAAGGCAGCAGCATCCGAGGGGGGGGGGGGCAGAGGCTCCCATTGCCGCAGCGCCCATGCAGTAATCCCGCTGAAGAATTTCGCCGCATCATCTTTGAAGGGGACGATCAGGAAATGAGACCTCGACGAAGCCTCGAACAAGAACAGAGTATCAACGCCGCGCAGAGATGCAGCGCCTCAAAACACTCCAACGCACAGTGGCGCACTACCAACCCGCCACTCCAGAGAAGCCCGGGACCCGCCGGGAACGACAACAGTCCACCAAGTGACTGGAGGCCAGCCGAAAGCAAACTAGGCCGAGCCAGAGGCCACTGAAGCGAGGAGCCGAGCGACGGCCTAGGTCAAAAAAACTCCAAATCCTGCACAGTCTATGGCTTGTTATTAGGAGCCTAATGTTGATTTTTGTAGCATCAGATGTGCTCTAGCCTCGAGATTTTGCAGAGAGGCTAAGACACATGCATTCTCCAAGACCCATAAATCATTTGGGGAAATTCCACCCATAGATGATTTAATTAAAATAATTAAGTATTTTTAATGTATTCCTAAGTCTAAAGTTAGGAAATGAGAATAATTAAAGGGTATTAATTAAATCGGGTGCGAATCTTTTAGATAAAGGCATGGATCGAGTTCTAGATATTCTGAGCCATTGATTAAGATCTAATCTTGGCTGTTGATACCTAAACAAGATATTATAAGAAGAAATTCGATGGGCATTTGGAGGACACACCAGAACAAATACTCAGTTGCCCAAGCAAATCAATTTTCTCAATGGCTGAAGTTCGGCAAGAGAAAATCGAATCGGAGGGTGAGTTGCAGGTGGGAGAGAGAGAGCATCAGCAGTAGTCCAAGAGTGCAAGAAGAGTTTCGGAAAGGGAATCGTAGAGGAGGGACGCAGTTCATTAGGTACTGCACAGAGGATGACGCAGTGAGGCCAACGTAAGGGCAGAAGGTCCTCTTCGTGGTTAGGAAAATGCTGTGGAGTGAGAAAAATTCATTAGTAAATTTTTCTCAGTGATTCTTCCTCCAATTTTGCTATCCAATATTTTGTACATGAATTATTGCTGAAGAATTAATAAAGAAATCCTCATCTGCTGCACCGGTTTTCCCACATTGGGTTTTTCCGCGGACAATTGTCCAAAAATAATTGTGTCAATGTGTTTATGTGTGTGCTAGTATTTTCCTCGCATTTATTTTCCGCAGTATTTGATTTGTGAAGGCTGCAGTGAATATGTTTCGATATTTGCCGTAGCTAACTGCAAATAATTTGTTTAAGTAATTTTAACAAGTAGAAGAAATATTATCAGTTGCTGCAGTAGGATTCGGGATCTCCGAATTTTCACACCTAAGAAGTCACATTTTTTTAAAACCATAACCAGAAGATATAGATTAATTAAAAGTTGCACCAAGGATACATCAGAATTTGTTTCTAAATAGAAAATTCACAAACCAAAAAGCTGTGTTCAACATATAGCTGTAGATCAAAAACAACTCCATATACAACATTGTTATAAAATACCTAGTAGTGCAATTTCTACAAAAGAAGGCCTGGAATCCTGATTACTTTATAGAATATATCTATTTACTGGAAGCCCAGCTGGCAGAATCGTCTGCTGTTTTCTTGTTTGGATCTAACACCCGCTTGATTGGTTCCACATTCTTTAGAAGCTAGTGGACTGTATTAACTTCCACACCTTTCCAAAGTTTGAATTGACATATTGAACTTGGTTAGAATTTTCAGATTGCTCACCTTTTGACGAAGCTCACTTTGATCTGCCTCTAATGCATTAAGTTGTCTTTTCAACTGCGTAAGTGTTCTCATTATGACTTCTATATGTGAAGTTACATTGTTGTCTTGGTCCTTAATTTTCTTTTTGACTGAGTGAATCGAGCTACTATTTCCTTCAATTGCCTTCTCATGTTGCCTTAGTGACTGCCTGATCTCCTGAAGTTCCTTATAGTCCATTGGACAAACACAAAAATCCAGGTCGCAAAGCAGGGTATGATAGTCAAAGAGTTTTGGATTGCCACACTTGTATAGAAATGACAGAGCAACTAGATCCCAACGTAACAGCAGAAGATGATCAGAGCAAATGCCAATAATAGGGCTGATATCATTATTGAACAGATTAATATTCAACAAAGCAGACCCAGTCATTGCCCCCTAGTGTGAGCAAAGTAGAAGATGAAAATCACCCAATACAAAGAAAGAACTATTGAAACTTTAATTGCTACTATCTTGGGGTTAGAAATGCAGACAAGGTCACTCAATCCTGAACCTTCATTGTAGATGACAAGAATTCTTACAAAAGAATGTTTGGATTCCATGAGAGAGGAACCAAACCAAATGCTTCGAAGACAACACCAAAAACCAATTGGGAGTCCAATTCATCAAAGAGCATACAAGATGAGGTGACTCACTTACTCATGAAGCCGTAAATGTATAGCACCGAGGCCACCAAGCAAACACCCAAACAAACAGCCACTAGCTTGGATTGTGAACTAACATCTTGATACCAATGCCTAGAAAATCCCAACCACGATGCCATAATCCCACAATACTTGTGCCAAGTACCATCTACTGATCCATAAACATGAAAGGAGGTGAAATGATGCATGCAATGAAAGAAGAATAGTCACTTTTTATAATTCTTCCTTCCATGTAAACTGCAAGCATTACAATGGGCCATTTACCCTCATAAAGGTAATGTACGTGTATTGTTCTTCATTTAGTCATGGGATGGGTTGATGATACTCCTTGTCATCAATGACAACAGTCCCTACCTTTTCGAAGTTTCTTGATTTGCAAAAACATCTGCAATAGCTTTGTTTTCCCACAAGACATGGTAAAATTTAACATTTGCAATTGAGTTTTCGGCACGCCAATCGTTTTATCACTGATCCCAATTGTGAGTCTAGAGATTGGTGTCCAAAACCATGTGCTGGATGACATTTTTGGAATCCCCTACCATTATTAAGCTCGATATGTGGAGATTCCTAGCGAGATTCAAACCTTGTAGAAGTGCATATGCTTCAGCTTTGTCATTAGTAGATATGTTGAGGCTCTAAGTGAAAGAATACTGATGTTCCTTTAGGGTTTTATGATAACCCCTCTTACACCTATAACCCCATAGGAGCCTAAGAAGTAGCATTAAAAAGCTATTCATGTCTTCTTTTCGTCCTATCAGTCTCATTTTGCTTTGTCTCATACTTCTCCCTCCCTATTGGGTTGGTTTTGATTTTGCAACCATCAACACCCTCTCATGACTCCTATAAAATGTGTGCCTTTAATATTCAGTAAGGGCTTTTATATGGGTGACGACAGAGGTTGCATTCCAATTCCCATGAACCACCACCGAGAATTTGTGGAATCTTCTTAAAATACTTCCAAAGAGGATGGAAATCATTTTTCTTGTTGGATTTAGGAGCTGGAGGAAGAGAAGTAACTTGGTTGGAAGCCATTGCTGCTGACCCACCTTCCCCCCTGCCCCCCTGGAAAAAAAATAAAAAATCCACAATGGATATTATGGATCATGGAAGCATAAACCCTAAGAAAGCACTCAAATAACTGCAATAAAGCTTGCTGCTCAACCAGATACACTAGAAATGGTTGCTGAAGCTGCCCAAAACACCATGAAATGCTTATTGTAGCTTCCCAAAAGACCAAATTTCTTGCTTCTCACTTGAACACAAAAGAAATGATGGCCGTAGCTGCTTAATAGTTAAAACATCAAAAATCCTCTTGCTGGAATCACCCTTTCCCAAGCTGCCCAAAATACTGGAAATCTTCTTGTTAGAATTGCTCTTGGTCAAACTGTATGAAGAAAAAATGAGAGGGAAATCCTCTTTATAATTATTATTATTATTTTTTTTGGTGGTTAGACGCCACTACAAGTGTCGTTGATGCTTAATTAATCTCAAAATATGGTTTACACTTTACAGTTACCAAGGTGGGTCCACACAGTCAAACCAAGTAAAAATTCTCCCAGGAACCAAATCAACAAGAAAATACATTGTACCAATTGCTGTACTGCCTTGAAATGCATTTTCTCTATGTGATACATGTTTCCATTTTGTGATATGTGTTACAAGGCATACGTTACACATTTCAGCGTTCATGAAGTTTCTGAACATGATATGGAGGCTCAGGTAGCATTTCCTGCAACTTAGCCATAATTCAACTCTTATTATTCAACCTCTCTCATTTGTATATGAGTTGGCTATTCATAAACCTACTCACTTTTGTATATTGTCCATGATCGACTCTATTGAGTTGGGTATCTATCATCCAGATCACATCTATATTTCTTCATTCTTCTCTATTCCCCATGTTCAACTTAGGAGGGGTGTTGAGAATAGTGCAATCTTCACTTGTGGCTATGGTGAAGCCATATTATATCATCAATGTATGTGGCCAAGACCAACTTATGTTCATTTGTAATACTAGGTAGTGGTTAAGCTTGACCTAGTCAATCTTATGCCTACCCATAACACCCACTCACTTTTGTATATTGTCCATGATCGACTCTATTGAGTTGGGTATCTATCAACGAGCTCACATCTATATTTCATCATTATTCTCTATGCCCCATGTTCAACTTAAGGAGGGGTGTTGAGAATAGTGCAATCTTCACTTGTGGCTATGGTGAAGCCATATTATATCATTAATGTATGTGGCTAAGACCAACTTGTGTTCATTTGTAATACTAGGTTATGGTTAAGCTTGACCTAGTCAATCTTATGTCTACCCATAACCCCTCTTTGGGAGGGCTTCCTCTTCTTGATTTTTTTATAAATACACACTCACATATCTTTTATAAATCATCACTGTCAGCTATTGCTCTCTTTAAAGGTGTGTAAGCCTATGGGCACCATATATTAATACATCCTCTTGGTGTCTCGGTATGAACTTTGTCAATGGCTGTCTCTCTATTGTGCTCTTATGGTTTCTTACTCTAGCTATGATTCAATTCTAGTGCACTTGCTTGCTCTTTATCAAGCTTTGTTTTCTTCTTTTTACTGTAGGTTTGAGGGTTTGTTGGTAGTTCCATTCGCTCCCTGTTTTCTCTTGTGATCTTAACAAAACCATTAGCTCCTCCTTGGAAAATTCCAGGCATAGGCAATCATTCTTTGGGGATGGGATGAGTGACCATTGGTTTGCAAGACATACTAGACTATTGATGTGCATTTTCTTTGGTATCCCATTTTTCTTGGAAATATTCGCTATTGCTTAGTGGTTGGGTTGGGGTGCCGCCATGCAAGCAAGCCAGGTTCAAATGTTGACAGGTGTAGAGTTCCTGTGTGCTTGTGAGAGAGAAGGTGTTTGACCTCTTGGAGTTGGATTTTCTCCTCGAGATGCTCTTCTTTGAACTTGTTCCAACAGATTCCTTTGTCTTACCACTGCTTATTGATATGCATCTGATTGTTAGCATTGATTTTCAAGATGCAGTTAATTTGCAAAATCTTTACCATCAACATGTAAATTCTTTTCCTTTATGGGTAATTCCTTGCCTTGCCATGCGAGAAATAGTTTTGTCATTGGTGCCTCCTCAAGATTGGGATGTGAATTCCTAGAGTTCTAACTTGGATTCTACTCTTGCCAAATTTGATTAGCCAGAAGTTGTATAGGTTTTGCATTTCAGCGACAGGCCTCTCATAGAAATGAGTATGAGAATACTGGACATCAAAAGCATGATCGTTTTTAGCTTGAGGATATTTACTTACTGTCCTTTAACCTTGATTAGTCCTTACCTTTTGTTTAACGGCTGACTTTCATTATTGTACTTGGGTATAGTCATTTTCTATTGTAATGCCTGATCTATAAAGATAATTTAGTTATTAAATAATTATGGTTGCCTAAATGCTGATGTATAAAGTTTTTTATCCTTTGATTATGTGTGTGTGTGTGTGTGTGTGTCTATATATATATAGGATCTCTAAAAAATATGGGATAACGTGTTAGAGTTTTAGTTGTGCTGCTCGGCAGTTGATTCTCATTCAGCGTTGGCATACTTCAGTAGATCCAGCATACCTGGACTTCTGTGCATGGGAGTGGTTGGGGTGCGAGGGTTCTGCAGCTCTAGTGGAAGCTACCATGAGATGCTGCTGTTGATATAGACAGTTCTATGAATGGAGGTCGATGTATGTGCCAACCTTAGTGTTTTCCTAATTTAGAAGTGCTGTTCAGTCCCAGTTAGCTGCTGTTTCAGTTTTAGACTAGGCACATGCATCTAGATTAGTTTTTCTCCTTGTTAACTAGGTGCAGTTATTCATGCAAATTTATGTATGCACATTCCAGATTTAGGAAGGCACCTATCCCTAGGAGATAAGTTGCATTGTATGAGATAGTCTTCTATTCTAGGAAGGCACCTTTCCCTAGGAGATAAGGTGCATTGTATGAGAAAGATTTCTCTAGGAAGGTGCAGCTAATCTTGGGTTTAAGGTGCTTGCACGTTTGAGCTTACTGATTCAAACTAGGTGCACTACCTAAGACAATTAGGTTGTTTCCATCTTCATGCTAGGTGCACCACAAAGATGGATCACATTAATTGTAATTTGTAAATCCTAGTCTTCCTAGTCTATAAAGCAGTGACAGGGTATTCCACTGGGTTGCTTAGGGAGTTAGAGATTCTATACTATTTGCATTGTGAGTTTAATCTTTTCAGTTAAAACTTAATAGAATAATGATGCTGTTTGGAGGGTTTCAGATCTGTGTTTTCACTATTTGTATTTTCAGTGATGTGTTTGTTGGTTTGTTTGTTCAGAATTTACTGTTTTGATTGAAGTTCAGTGTTTCAATCCCTAGAAAATTAACATATTTTCTGAGTGAAGAATCTGCTTACCATTGTCTAAAAATTAACATAATGGTATATATATTTCTGTTTTTTTGGTAAGCAAGTATTCACATTATATTAACAGAGAAGAAATTACATAGCATATAATTGCGAGTGCATTCTCTGCCTCAGATGGAGGAGACCAGAGATGAAGAGCGAAAGGACTCTGCCCTGGTTGGGAGGAACCAGAGCCTGTTGAGATTTTGTGTATTTGGGGTAGCATCAGTTGTGCTCTAGGTCCCAAATTTTGAGGAAGGACTAGAGTTAACCTGATTTACAAGACCCAGAAATGAATTTGGGAAATTTCATCTGGTTTAGGAGATATTAAATTAATTAATTATTTTAATATATTTCCTAAGTTAAAACTTAGGAAAATAAAGTAATTAAAGTGAATTTAATTAAACATGTGATGAAATTGTCTTAAGTCACACGGATCAAGCTTTCTTTTAATCTTAGCCATTGATTAAAGATTTAATCTTGACCGTTGATTTGTCAACAAGAAAAGTATAAAGGAAAGACTTGGGGTCATTTGTAAAGACACACAGAAGCAGAGCACTGAAGCTAAGCTGAGATTCTAGGGTGGGGTTGCTAAGAATTCTCAAGTGTTTCAGTTGCAGAGAGGGGAATTTAGACCAAGGGGATGATCTAATCCTAGGGTCTAGAATACACAAGAAGCAGATAAGAGATCAGGAAAGACAACGCAAAGGAAGGTAGCAGTAGCAGCAATAAACGGCAGCAACAACAGCAGCAAGGACAACGTGATTTTCAGGAAACCCTTCAGGGGTTACGCAGAGACCCTTAGGGGCAGTGTAGTGACTGCGTCACCCAGTCTGGGGTAACGCAGTCCCTTCCAGTGACAGCGTTGAGCATTTGGAGGCCTTCAGAGGTTGATGCATTGTCTTTCAGGGGCAGATCTGGGGTTTCTAGGCCTAGATCTGGCTGAGTTCTGTAAATCTCGTTTGAGGGTGTGGATCAGTCAGTATTGTTGGTCTTAGATCAACCAGGTGCTGCAGATCTAGAGTTTTCTTTGTAGGGTTTTCCAGATCTGGAACCCAGAGTTGTGTATTCAGAAATATTCTTAATAATAGAACCCTCTAGCAGCCAGAGACCAGTTTTCCCACATTGGGGTTTTCCGGGGACAGTTTGTCTAGAAATAACTGTGTCACTTTGTCTATGTATGCATGTGCTTATTCTAGATCTGAATTGGTAGAGATCTGTTATATGTTTTGCTTTGATGTTAACTTGAATTTATTCAGTTGATAACTTGTATAAGTAGGAGAAGCTTAACCGGATTAACAGAAATAATTTCTGCATAAGAATTATGATTCAGAAATTTCTATAGAGCCTTGCAGTTCCATTGTTTGTTTTACAAAACAACTATTGATCAAAATCATGCTTGTATTAATTGAGACAATGTGGTTGCTGCATGTGTGTCCAAAATGAAGCCTAGTGTGCTAGAGAGGAGGTGCGTGGTTGAGCCACGGGCCCCTGATACGTGAAGTGCCAAAAAAGTGTGCAAACAAGCCATCAGGCTCTAGGTTGTTCTTGTTGGAGGTGGTGGAACAAAAGTGATCTGTAGAGAAATCAAAATGTGGAGTGAGGGCCAACCTGAGAGAAGTCATGTCGCCGGGCGTTACATTTTGCCACACTGAATCTGCAACATTGCCATGCTGGAGCCGTATTGCACTTCGCCATGCCATGAACTTGCAAACTGCTAGTATTTGTCGGGTTCTCCTCCAGGATGTAGCAGGCCCAGGGGTTGGGGTAAGGAGGAGACAGGGGAGTGTCGACCATAGAAGGGGTAGGGGCCAGGGGAGGAGGGGGATGAGCCACAAGGGGCATCGGGGAAGGGTGGGGAGTAGGACACCGGCGGAGAGTGGGACGAGGAAGGGGCAGGGGAAGAAGATGAGGGGATGTTGGGCGGAAAATCCAGGCGCAAAACTCTAGCAAGATGCTTGAGGGAGGAGACACCATGGCTCTAGTGAGCGGATAGGTCAGCAGTCCAGGCAACTGCTTGCCTTCTCTCTTGAGCACGTTCTTTTATCTGGTGAGCAAGGAGGTTCCTGAGTGCCCAAAGCGTTAGGCGGCTCCGACACAGTTCAACTTCCTCCATGGCCAAGACTTCCTAGCGAATGGAGTCAGGAATCCCATTGTTGAACATGGTGGCAATAGTAGCATCATTGAAGTTGGTGGGGTGGCGACCACGACCTCTTCCTCTGCCAGGGCGTCTGCCTCTTCCCCTTTCTCGATTTATGGCTCCGTGGAACAAGGTTGCAGACAAGATGCCAAACAACCCCAAAAGAGAATGTTGGGAGGAGAATGTAGCAGAGAGAGCATGGGGACGAGAAGTTTAATGGTGGGGCATTGGGATGTGAGATCCTGTACTCAAAACAACTAGCTCACGCATGGAGGAGTGATTGACACCTGGTATGGAGGGTGTGACAGGTGGGAGTTGCAGGCTGGGTTCCTGGGAATGAGAGTCGGTGATCATGGGGCCACCCGGATCCGTGGAGAGGAGGTCGCATTAAGCTAATTGCAGACATTGAGGGAGCCAGTCTGCTATCATCAGGGAAGAAGGGGCATTGGCAAGATGATCCTCAATTCCTTTGTTGGCCATGTGATTGACAAGAGAGTTTGCCTTGTGCTTGACGTTAGAGAAGATGATGGCATCTTGATGAGATAGGATGAGAATGAGCCTTTGAACTAGGTATTCAAGTCGCTTGCCTTGGGATCCATTGTGGATTCGTTTGGCTATTTGAATTGTGATATGAGTCCCCTTCATCACTAATGGGAAGAGACAATGATTTGAGTGATGCAAAGTCCTTCTATTAGAGCTCCCATTTATGCTGCATTGTTGCTCTCAAAGCCAATGTTACCCCTGAATAGACGAATAATTTTCCTTGCATGGTGATCCTGAGGTGACCAATCTGAAAGGGATAAGGATTCCTCCAGGTGCTTGTAAAAGAGATACCAAAGAGCTTCCGACGATTTGGAGGTGTGATTGAAAATTTTGCCATTATGCTTGTTCCAGACTTCCCAGGATAAGAAGAGAGGAGCCGTTGACCAGATACAATTGAGAATGACATGGTGAAAGGTGAGATCAGCTAGTGCGTGAGGGTGCAGACAATGCAATCAAGATCTTTGTTGCATTTGAGAAAACTGTTGATTTTTGGTAGAATCAGATGTGCTCTAAGTCTCAAACTTTGTGGAGAGGCTTAGATACATGCATTACAGATAACCCAGAAATTGTTTTGGGAAATTCCACCCAGAAACAGTTTTATAAGAAAAATGAATTATTTTTAATGAAGACCCTAAGTCTAACTTAGGAAATTAAAATAATTAATCAGTATTAATGTAAACTGTGGGTGAATCTTCTAGATAAAATAGATCAAGTCTAATATAATCTTAGCCGTTGATAGGAGATCTAATCTCGATTGTTGATTTGTCAACGAGAAGGCTATAAAGGAAGACTCGAGGGTCATTTGTAAATTACACCAAGAGAGTCTAGAGATCGAATTTTTCTGATGGAGCAGTGCTCGGATGAAAATCAGATCTAAGTGATTCTTGATTGCAGTTGAGGGGCAGAGTAATTCCAGTTGGAGATTTTCCTGAGCCGGGAGTACGTAGCAGAGAAGGCAGAGAGCAGATTAGTAGAGGCAGCGCTGCAGCCTTGAGGAGATCCGAAGTTCAGTTCAGGATCAGTCAGATCCAGTGCCAGAAAGCCGAGTGTGAGATCGGAAGAGGCCAGAAGGGCAGATTCAGCTAGCTGAAGACCAGCAATGCAAAAGCCACATAGTCCCCCTGTAGAGTGACGCAGAGATTGCGCAACACAGTGGAGGGCTTGTCGTTCGGGGTTTGTTGGTCAGTCAGGCTTCTAGTATTAGTGTGAGATTTCTCTCACTAACTCTTTGTCAGTCATATTCTCTACAGGGATAGCTAGAAAGGCATCCCAGATTTGTATTTAGAAAATTACTGCATAATATATAAATCCTTAGATCTGCTGCACCAGTCTTCCCGCATTGGGTTTTTCCGGGGACATTTGTCCAAAAATAACTGTCCTGTGTTTGCATTATCCTATCTTGCTCAATTTTTGTTTTTCACAAATGTATTTTAATTGGTGAAGGCTGCTTCAATAACTACTTCGATATTTTAAGAAGTAATCTTATAAAACTTGTCAAACCAGATTTGCAAGTAGGAGAAGTTCATCTTGTTGCAGTAGGGATTTCAGATCTAGATCTTGGAATTTTCACATGGAATCAGAGCGTGTGTTGTGAAACAAGAAGAGTAGATCCAGCGCGTGACGGAGGCCGAAAAGCTGCAGAAAGCAGCAGTTTGAATCCCTAGAGGGATTGCGCAGTCCATGCCAGAAGGGCTGGAATTTCTGGGAAGGTCTCTTTCTGAGTGAATCGACATAGAGGTAAGACTTCTAGATCGGAATTTTGCCAAGGCAGAGGGAGCAGTGCAAAGCTTTAGCGCAGAGCTGGTGGGACGCAGTTTCTACAGGTAGATATTGATTTTGGCAGCTTGAAAGTGTCAAAAGAAGAAGAAGCAGCACAGTGAGGGAATTCTCTCTCTCAAGAAGTTCGTTGCCGGGAAATTTTAGTTTTTCCAAGATCTGAGTAGCAAATCTAGGCAGCAGATCTACGAGCTCCACAAGGAGTGCGTAAGCTTGTCTAGAGCTGTGCAGAGGGGGAAGAAGAGGAGCAGATTTGACATTTTTTGACGGCCATGGCCGCTCACGGGCTTCGAGATCAGGACCGGTTGGAGGGAGCCTCCAACTACGTGTTTAGGAAGCCAAGGATTACTTGTCTTCTAGATGAATACAATCGCAAGCTCTTCGTGCAGAACATGGTAGCTGTCCCTACAGATCCAGATGAGTTGAAGCAGTACAAGGTTGATATGGCGAAGGCAAAAAGGCTAATCCTTGATGGAATCTGTTGTCGACAATTATTGTCTACCCTAGAGACAGCCTAGAGTTGCTATAGACCAGTGCCTAGGACATCTTAACATAGCAAGGAGCTCATGATATAGCTTGGGTTGTCAATCCAAAAGCTCTCTTACTATCTCTTGCAAAACAAGGAAATTAGTCTAAATGGAACCAAACTCTCTCAGAAGCTGATACAAAGATAAGAATAATGTAGGAACAGCATGCAAAACTCCAATACAAAAGCATCAGACAGTTAAGAGACAGCTTACTGCAAAGAGGGCCAGTTCAAATAATATGCCACAGAAATCAAATATCAGAAAGTGGATGCGGTGAAGAAACATGAAGAAGATACTAGTTAGCATGAGGCTGATACCCAGATACACAACAAAACCACATATGGGCTTATTCAACTAAGAATCCATACATGACAATGGCGTTTTAAAAGCACCCTCCTCAAGTAACTAATATAGCAGAAAATATGGATGAAATGAACATGGAACAGTATATCATGACTAGGCCTATTTAAAGTGCTTGACTAATCCAGGTATGGGCACCAACTAGGATGAATCCTTACTTAAGACCAGTGAGCCTCTCACATTCTAGAACATGATACAAGAAGATAAATAGCATGAAATGAGATATTACATCAACACATAAGAAAAGATTACATACTGTGGGATACCAAAGACCAGAATCCTCATTACAGTAATAACTCCTCCTCACTGAAACCCTACGGGCTTTGAGCCTTCATACAGAAACTTTGCAAGATGTATACAAAAGCCTTTCACTGCACAGCTTGCTGATAGAAATCTGGAACCCTTACAATGTCTTTCTTTCTAGTTTTTATAGGAGAAGGAGAAAACTCTAGAGAATGAGGTAGGTGATACATTTAATGATCTGATTTGAATAAAATGGCGGAAAACATTCGCGCCCACACTGTGAATGACTAAATATAATTAACTGTACTTTGTAATCTACCTCCAGAAATAAATGCTGAGGATGAAAATCTCCTTATAAACAAGACACAAATAATAAAATATATGAATGTTCTGCCCTTTGCTGAAAGGGAAAAATCTGCTGCCATGAAACCTTGAGATTGCTTGTGATTGTGCACAGTACTCTCGACCCTCTAACTTTGAATTAAAATCCCAGATATTTAATGCAGGCCATTGCATTTCTCGATCCTTCACTGATATCCTTATGCTGTGAAATAAATGGCTTCATCTACCAGATGCTACCTTTTGTATTGCTCCGAAGGGTTTGATAAATTCTAGCCCTGCTTCATTAAATAAAAGTCTTGTCAACAATATTTCCTCAGATCTTTGCTTCATCATCCAGCACCTGTTGAATATCTCTTTGAAATTCACTCGTCCTCTGTGATGCAAATCCCAAATTATAATGGCTCTCTAGCAACGAAAACCTGCAAAAATCCACAAACACATTAAAGTAAACCAGACACTGGGGTGGCGAATGGGACCATGACCACGGGATGATGATGTGGACTGGGAGAAATGGCGAGGAGACGCAGGGCGACGGTGAAATATGCAGGGAAAAGACGATGAATGCATGAGGGGGGGATATGTAATGTAAACACAGTAATATGACACGTAAATGAAATATGTAAATGGTGGAGGGGAACACGGATGACACGTGGACGCTGTGACGTGGAGATGCGGCGGACTTGGTCAGCGACGTGTAAATAATTCTAGGCCATACGATCATCACACAATATCAATGGTCAAAACAGAACTGGAGGATGATGTAATGGCGGGCCCGGGGCATTTTACATGGACACTAATAATCGTGCATCTCTGGAGAGCGGGAATCGTTAGATGTGGTCCCCAAGATCGAACGGCCCAGGTGAATTCCGCTGCCTGGCTTTCGTCTGGGAGATAATGCGCGAAATGGGCGGTTTTCGAAATAGTACACTCGGACACACGTCACCCAGCGTATGGAATCGCTGGGTCCGCGGGAAATACCGCCGGCTATGGATGGGTGGTGCGGAATGAAACCACCGGTTTTCACACAATGAACGCGGGCGCGGGGACCACCACGGGAAACAGTACCGCTCCGTCGATTGGTTTTTGATTGGACGACGGAGATGAACTGCGGGGGGCCAAGGTGTACGGACACGAGACTTTTGGAGCAACCCCCCGTAGTGAATGGCAGCGGTTAGATTAAGTCTTCACCCATCCCGAGGAGTCAACTACGGGGGCACCAAGGTTTGACCCTACGGATAGAGTAAAGCCCCCGCAGGGGAAACGCTTCGGTCACGGCGTTGGGTCACATGGAGAGAAAAAGGCGCGGGGCTAGCGGAGAAGGGGTTGGGCCCAATATAATTTCAAATATGGATTCTGGCAATTAAAAATACAATTTTAAAGCAGCGAGAGGGCAACGATAGACAACCAAAGGGTTTTGCAAGACAGGGCGTGGGAATGTGATGATTTAAATCCGCTGGCTCATGGAGATTTTCATAAAGAGAGGATAGTGAACAAGATTGGCTCCATCTGGGGACGACATGTTCATCCTTGGACATGTCGAGAACCTGCAGACCGTCTGATCATTTTGTGCGAATTCTGCTCTTCGACACCTCTAGTTTTCATTTTATAATTCATCAGCACACACACATTATTAAAAGAATGATGAAACAAAAAAGAAAACTAATGTACAATATAATACACCAGGTTGTCTTTGCCTCCTGGGTCCCATACTTTGCTTTGCTGGTATCCATTAGTTGCATTATTCTTCAACTGTACCCTTCTATGTTTCCATATTTTGTTCTACAACTTGCCTCCAGCTATGCTTTCACTTTCTGTTCTTGTTCTTCCATTGCCAAATTTTCTCTGCTTTCTTGCTACTATCTGCTGTTTCTGAGACACCTTCATCATCAGTCTTCTGATGCTGTCAATTTTCGTGTCCAGATTTTCTTTTGTCTGGAACTTACTTTTCCCACTGCTGTCTTCAATATGGCTCTTGAAAGCCTAATCACCTTCTTCTTGTATTTTGAAAGGCAGTGGGATCTCTTCTTTTTGTTCCACAATAGCAGCTTTGAAAAATTTTCTCTCTGCTGGCAACATGCTGCTAGAAAGGACCCTTGATCCTTCTTCAAATGTTTGTAGGAAATGCACATAAGGATCATGAAATGATACCTGGTTAAGAGTATCTGGCAGGCAGGCTTCAACCAGGATTTTATCTCCTTTCACTGGATCGAGAAGAAGACTCTCTTGAGAGAGATAATCTCCTTCATTCTCTAAACTGGAGGACTCATCGTATACTGGAGCTGAGTCCTTTTGGAGCTCTGGTATATTCTGCTCTGCTGTGCTGAGCTCTGTGAAAAGATCCATGAATTCTTGAGCAGGGGCTTGCTCCATTATTTCCTCTTTTTCAAGAGAAAGCTCGCTGTTTTCATCTTGCTCAAGAATCTCTTCTTTGCTCTCCTCCTCTTCTTCCTGTATTGAATCATATTTATTCAACATAATCTCCAGCAACCTGATTTCTTCATTCCATGGGTTAAAATCTTCCACCGAATTTCCTTCCTCCTTTCTTTGACTATATCAAATGGTGTCAAATTTCTTTCATCAGCATCAATCTCTATGTTGGAGAATTCACCTTCTATTTCTAGGAATCCCGTCATCTGTTCTTCATCTTCAAAGACCAGGCAGTGCTTGATATTATCTGGGGTGAGTGGTGCTTCTGGAGGAAGTATGAAAGAGGTGACCTGAGATTGATATGCTGGTTGTTTCAACAGTTTAGTCAAGGGGACTGGAATTTTGATCTTCTCAAGTTCTTTTTGCAAATTGAAAGCAAAAGGGGACTTTTCTATTGAGACTTCTTTGGACTCTTCATTTCGATCCTGAGTTCTGGTCCACTTCCTTGAAAATCTCAGATCGTATCTTCTATTGAAATGTGCTTGCATGAAATCATTAAATTGTTTACAATAATGGTCAATTTCTGCTTCTTCTTCTTCTTCTTGCAATGGGCATTCCATTTCATCATGGTTTGAGAAAGCAAGATTTGAATCTTCCAGTTCATAGGCAACATCTTCAGTGGAGTCATCTACTGGACCTTCCAGGTATAATGGGTGTGGTACCTGATGTTGCTGTTCTTTTGGATCCCTTGGCAATATCTGCAGGGGTGGTCTCTTGTACTGGGGATTGCAACCTCTGTTTGGAGCATGGTAGAAATTCTTGGGGGCTGAATTCTTGGCCTCCAATTCAAGCTTGACCATCTTCTTAATCATTTTGCTTATTTCATCCATCTTGTTAGAATCCTTGTCCTGATTTGAGGTAGATACCTCCTCTTTGCCTCTCCTCCTAGTATCGTGTTCAACTTTTCCTTTTAATTTCCCAGTGGAGGCAAAGTTTGCTTCTAATTCAAGAGCATCTAACTGAGCATCATCTAAAGTAGCAGGTTTCCTTTCCCTCAGAGAGAAGCCAAAATCTGAATCAAAGGCTGCTATGAAAACCACCTTAGCAGCAGTTTGGTGAGGCTTCATCTCAGGAGGCAGGCTCAAATATAGCTTATTAAATCTTTTGATAAACTCTGCCACTCCCTCATTATGTTTCTTCTTTAAAGTATTGAATTCAGTGAGGCACATTCCATGATCTTTCTTTTCTCCCCATTTCCTGAGAAAGACTTCTTCCATTCTTTCCCAAGTGGTGACTGAGCGGTCTGCCAATGTTTTAAACCATTTTCTGGCTTCACCGTCAAGAGATTGAACAAACAATCTTAAGACTACATCCAAATTTTCAATGTTTAAGTTTTCTGCAAAAGCGCAGAAGACCTCAAGATGTTTATGTGCATCAATCTCATTTTCTCCATTGAATCTGGGCAGAATCTTCAAATAATCCTGTGGCATATCATTTAGCACTTGTGGTAAGGCCAATGGAGCATATTTATTCAGTAGGAAAGCTGGAACATTAGCCATTGGAGGAGGTGGGGGTTGTGCAACGATCTGATGTACAAATGGAGGAAGAGGAGGAGGTGGAAGTGGGGTATGAATAACAATAGGAATATATTGTACAGCTGCCTGAGGTGTAGATGGAAACAATTCACGGTTAACAGTAGCTACTTCTGTGATTTCTTTAACTTCTTCGGCCTCAGGGGTGAGATGAAGGTTTTCTTTGGTTCTAACACTTCCCCTGGGTGGGCTATCTGAGTAATATTCAGGATTTTCTTCAGTAAAGTCAGGATTTTCTACTGGAATTTCTTGAGAAGAAGAGGATGGATAATATTCTTGAGAAAACTCAGGGATTTCAACACGGGCTGATTGTCTTTCTCTCCAACTTCTTCTATGTATAATCTTTTCTGGGTCAGGCACAGAAGATGTCTTTAACTTAGCAGTATCTGACCTCAGATGTGACTTTCGAGGAGCCAGGACTACCAATAGATTTATCAAATGAATACCAGTGGAGTCGCCAAGGTGAGAGATATACAACTCTTCAACTCTCTGTGCTCACCTGATTAGAGAGTGAATATAATTTGTCGAGGCCCAGGGAAACTGATATTCTTAAATTCGTTCCCCGGCAACGGCGCCAGAAAGATGTTGTCGACAATTATTGTCTACCCTAGAGACACCCTAGAGTTGCTATAGACCAGTGCCTAAGACATCTTAACATAGCAAGGAGCTCATAATATAGCTTGGGTTGTCAATCCAAAAGCTCTCTTACTATCTCTTGCAAAACAAGGAAATTAGTTTAAATGGAACCAAACTCTCTCAGAAGCTGATACAAAGATAAGAATAATGTAGGAATAGCATGCAAAACTCCAATAAAAAAGCATCAGACAGTTAAGAGACAACTTACTGCAAAGAGGGCCGATTCAAATAATATGCCACAGAAATCAAATATTAGAAAGTGGATGCAATGAAGAAACATGAAGAAGATACTAGTTAGCATGAGGCTGATACCCAGATACACAAAAAAACCACATATGGGCTTATCCAACTAAGAATCCATACATGACAATGGCGTTTTAAAAGCACCCTCCTCAAGTAACTAATATAGCAGAAAATATGGATGAAATGAACATGGAACAATATATCATGACTAGGCGTATTTAAAGTGCTTGACTAATCCAAGTATGGGCACCAACTAGGATGAATCCTTACTTAAGACCAGTGAGCCACTCACATTCTAGAACATGATACAAGAAGATAAATAGCATGAAATGAGATATTACATTAACACATAAGAAAATATTACATACTGTGGGATACCAAAGACCAGAATCCTCATTACAGTTATAACTCCTCCTCATGAAACCCTACGGGCTCTGAGCCTTCATACCGAAACTTTACAAGATGTATACAAAAGCCTTTCACTGCACAGTTTGCTGATAGAAATCTAGAGCCCTTACCATGTTTTATTTCTGGGTTTTTATAAAAAATATAGAAGACTTTGGAGAATGAGGCAGGTGATACATATTTAATGATCTGATTTGAAACAAATTGGCAGAAAACATTCACGCCTACACTGTAAATGACTAAATATAATTAACTGTACTTTACAATCTACCTCCAGAAATAAATGCTGAAGATGAAAATCTCCTTATAAACAAGACACAAATATTAAAATATACAAATGTTCTGCTCTTTGCAGGAAGAGAAAAATCTGCTGCAATAAAACCTTGAGGTTGCTTGTTTTTGTGCATGGTACTCTTGGCCCTCTACCTTTGAATTAAAATCCCAGATCTTTAATGCAGGGCGTTGTATTTCTCGATCTTTCACTGATATCCTTATGCCGTGAAATAAATGTCTTCATCTACCAGAAGCTACCTTTTGTATTGCTCCAAAGGGTTTGATAAATTCTAGCCCTGCTTCATTAAATAAAAGTCTTGTTGACAATATTTCCTCGGATCTTTGCTTCATCATCCAGCACCTGTTGAATAGCTCTTTGAAATGCACTCGTCCTCTGTGATGCAAATCCCAAATTATAATGGCTCTCCAGCAACGAACACCTGCAAAAATCCACAAACACATTAAAGTAAACCAGACACTGGGGTGGCAAATGGGACCATGACCACGGGATGATGATGTGGACTGGAAGAAATGGCGAGGAGATGCAGGGCGACGGTGAAATATGCAGGGAAACAATGATGAATGCATGAGGGGGAGATATGTAATGTAAACACAGTAATATGACACGTAAATGAAATATGTAAATGGTGGAGGGGAACACGGATGACACGTGGACGCTGTGACGTGGAGATGCGGCGGACTTGGTCAGCGACGTGTAAATAATTCTAGGCCATACAATCATCACACAATATCAACGGTCAAAACAGAATTGGAGGATGATTTAATGGCGGGCCCGGGGCATTTTACATGGACACTAATAATCGTGCATCTCTGGAGAGCGGGAACCGTTAGATGTGGTCCCCAAGATCGAACGGCCCAGGTGAATTCCGCTGCCTGGCTTTCGTCCGGGAGATAATGCGCGAAATGGGCGGTTTTTGAAATAGTACACTCGGACACACGTCACCCAGCGTATGGAATCGCTGGGTCCGCGAGAAATACCGCCGGCTATGGATGGGTGGTGTGGAATGAAACCACCGGTTTTCACACAATGAACGCGGGCGCGGGGACCACCACGGGAAACAGTACCGCTCCGTCGATTGGTTTTTGATCGGACGACGGAGATGAACTGCGGGGGGCCAAGGTGTACGGACACGAGACTTTTGGAGCAACCCCCCGTAGTGAATGGCAGCCGTTAGATTAAGTCTTCACCCATCCCGAGGAGTCAACTATGGGGGCGCCAAGGTTTGACCCTACGGATAGAGTAAAGCCCCCGCAGGGGAAACGCTTCGGTCACGGCGTCGGGTCACATGGAGAGAAAAAGGCGCGGGGCTAGCGGAGAAGGGGCTGGGCCCAATATAATTTCAAATATGGATTCTGGCAATTAAAAATACAATTTTAAAGTAGCGAGAGGGCAACGATAGACAACCAAAGGGTTTTGCAAGACAGGGCGAGGGAATGTGATGATTTAAATCAGCTGGCTCATGGAGATTTTAATAAAGAGAGGATAGTGAACAACAGAATCAAGGATCGCATTTTGTCCCATATAGCTGGCAAAGATACTGCCAGGCAGATGTGGGAAGCCTTGGCCACACTATATGAGGGATCTTCCGAGCAGCAAAAGATGTACCTTGAGCAACAATTGAGGATGGCGCAGATGCAGAAAGGAGAGTGCATTGATCCGTTCCTGTCGAGACTTCAGGAGATTCATGACCAACTTGCAGCAGTAGTGTCTACCCCTTCTCCTACAACAATTGTGAGACTGACATTGAATGCAGTCACTGATGATTGGAAAGTATTTGTCCAGAGCATCCTGGGCAGAGCAACCTTGCCAGGCTGGGTGGAGATGTGGGCTGCTCTTCAGCAAGAAGAGCTAGGGAGAGACTTGGTCAAGTGCAAACTTGATGGCAACAGTGGCAGTGGAGCGAAGGTGAAGCAGGAGGAGGAAGATGCAACCCTTGCATCCAAAGGGCAGCAGGAGGAGGAAGATGCAATCCTTGCATCCAAAGGACAACAGGAGCAACGAAGATGTAAAAAAGACGTCTCGAAGATCAAGTTCTTCAAGTGTGGTGAACTTGGTCACTATGCTTCCCGGTGTCCTTTGAAGCAAAAGGACAAGGATGAGAAGCATGATCCGAAGGTTGCAACCTCGAAGATCGATGAGGATGAGTATGCCATGAGTGCTCACACATCTCCAGGAGGGAGACGGGGCGACATTGAGTTGTAGTTCAGTAGAACTGCAGTTGGGCAGAATCCTTGAGGAGTCCACCTCTCAGATCATAACCTTGCTACGGGTGCCCAAGATCAACAGTAACAGGCTGGAGGAGTTTTTAGTGGTGCAGAGGAGTGCATAAATGATAGATGCAATAGTTAGCAATGCTAACATCTGAGCAGCGCAAAGCAGAGTTGCAACAACGCAGAGGGATGCAGTGCAGAGCAGTAGCAACGCAGTGCCTCAGAGGGACAACGCAGAGACTAGCAGCAGTCGGTGTTTCATCTTCGAGATGCATCCTGAACACTTGTTCAAATTCATGGATGTTTTTTCAGTTGCTTCTCTCAACAACTGAGTTGTAGTGCAGTGCTAGCAGTAGATGCAGTGTTTGAGAGGGAGTTGCAGTACAAATGCATTGTTGATCGTGGCAGGGTCAGCAACAGTACAGTGCAGCAGTAGCGCAATGATTGATGGGCAACACGTCAGACATCATCAGTGCAGAGGGAGATGCTTCAGAGTCAAAGTAGTGTGCAACAACGCATATTTGTTAGAGCATATTCCTCGCTAAGAGGGAGTGTTGATTTTTGGTAGCATCAGATGTGCTCCAAGTCTCAAACTTTGCGGAGAGGCTTAGAAACATGCAATACAGATAACCTAGAAATTGTTTTGGGAAATTCCACCCAGAAATAGTTTTATAAGAAAAATTAATTATTTTTAATGAGGACCCTAAGTCTAACTTAGGAAATTAAAATAATTAATTAGTATTAATGTAAACTGTGGGTGAATCTTCTATATAAAGCAGATCCTAATATAATCTTAGTCGTTGATTGGATATCTAATCTCGGCCGTTGATTTGTCAGCGAGAAGGTTATAAAGGAAGACTTGAGGGTCATCTGTAAATTACACCAAGAGAGTCTAGAGATCGATTTTTACTGGCGGAGTAGTGCTCGGATGAAAATAATATCTAAGTGATTCTTGATTGTAGTTGAGGGACAAAGTAATTTCGATTGGAGATTTTCCTGAGGCAAGAATACACAACAGAGAAGGCAGAGAGCAGATCGACAGAGGTAGAGCAGATCAACAGAGGCAACGCAGTCTCACGCAGAGGCAGTGCTGCAACCTTGAGGAGATCCGAAGTTCAGTTGAGGATCAGTCAGGTCCAGTGTCGGAAAGTCGGAGTGTGAGACCGGAAGAGGGCAGAAGGGAAAATCCAGCCAGCAAAAGACCAACAACGCGGAAGCCACGTAGTCCCCACATAGAGTGACGCAGAGACTGTGCAACGCAGTTGAGGGCTTGCCGTCCGGGGTTTGTTGGTCAGTCGAGCTTCCAGTGTCAGTGTGATATTTCTCTCACTAACTCTTTGTCAGTCATATTCTCTGTAAGGATAGCCAGTAGGCATCCCAGATTTGTATTCAGAAAATTACTGCATAATATATAAACCCTCAGATTTGCTGCACCGGTTTTCCAGCATTGGTTTTTTCGGGGACATTTGTCCAAAAATAATAGTTTCCTGTGTTTTCATTATTCTATCTCACTCAGTTTATGTTTTTCTCGAATGTATTTTAATTGGTGAAGGCTGCTTCAGTAACTGCTTCGATATTTTAAGAAGTAATCTTATAATAACTTGTCAAATTAGATTTGCAAGTAGGAGAAGTAGTTCAGCTTGTTGCAGTAGGGATTCCAAATCTAGATCTTGGAATTTTCACAAAAACCATGCTCCAACTTGTTCCAGAGGCTATTCGTGTAGGGACATGAGAGGAAAAGATGATCAAGGGTCTTCGGTTGTGTGTGACATAGAGGGCATCTGGACAATCTCCTTTTTTATGAGATTGTCCCATGTGAGGTTGTGATGTTTGACTAGGAGCCAGATGAATGTTTTGACTTTTGGCCATGTTTTGAAGCTCCAGAGTTTGACCCAGAAGGGGTCTGGCTTGACAGGGAGAGGAGATGAATGAAGATGATAGGCTTCTTTGATTGAGAACATACCTAAGTTTGTGTAGCTCCATTTGAGGATGTCTTGTCCATCCCTTTTACTGATTGTTCTTTTGAGAGGCTCCTAATGAAGGCGAGATCGAGAATACTCATTGTCCTTCTCTGGACAAAGAATATCTGCCTTCCAGTTGCGTAGTCCCTATTCTTTTGTGTCTAACCCATATTGCTAAACATATATGTGCCCCATGCTGAGATCTTGAGCTTGACTGAGGAGGGTAGGAAGAACATTGGCCAACCTTTGTTGTTGTTGCTAGGAGTTGTTCCAGAAATCGGCCGTGCATCCATCTTGAATCTCCCAGAAGCAGTGGGATTGAATCAGAGAGCGACCTTGGCTATCCAAATTCCAGATTGAGGAACTGAATGGAACAAGAGATGAGTGAAACAAATCTTGTTGGGGGGTATTGATGGCGTATTTTGCCTGCCAAAATTTGGCCTTGTGAAAATTTCAATCCTGAAATACTATTGCAGTGATAGATTTGTTTCTCCTACTTATTCTTCCAATAAGTTATTTACAAAATTCTTTCAGTAAACTTTGAAATAAACACTACTGCAGTAATCGCTCAAGTATATGCAGAGAACAAAACAGTAAAAAATACAAGCATAAGAATCCATCACATAGACAATTATTTTTGGACAATTGTCCTCGGAAAAACCCAATGTGGGAAAACCGATGTAGCTGATGAGGGTTTATATATTAATCTTCAGCAGTGAAATCTTTACAAGGAAAGTCTGACAGAAATAATTGAGAAAACTTCTCGAGATACACCTAAGATCATTCTTCTTTAGTCCTCGGAAGAATTTCTGACACCTGAGGGGTTCACTGGCCCTTACTGAGTCACTCTGCGTACCTCTCTGCGCAGAGCTAGTGTAAGCCCGCGTCACTATTGCGTGAGGCCTCTGCGCTGCTCCTGAGTGCTGCCTTTCTGCTTCTCTGCTTCCTCCTTCCATCGTGCCCTGACGCTGCTGATGCCCTTTGCTTCCTCCACTCTTGCAAATCTCCCTCTGAAATCGAATTCTATTACTTCAAAATCAACTTCCCTCGAGTTACTAAACGCTTGCCTGGCTTGCCTTCCAAATGACTTTCAAGCCTGTTTTTATAATCTTCTCATTAAAGAATCAATGACCCAGATTAGAAGTTTAATCAATGGCTAAGATTAAAACTTGACTTGATCTTCGTTCTCTAGAAGATTCACACTCTGTTTTATTAATACCCATTAATTATTTAATTTCCTTAAGTTTAGACTTAGGGTCTCCATTAAAATAATTAATTATTTTAATAAAACATGAACCGAGTGAAATTTCCACAAACGATTTCTAGGTTCTTTGGAATACTAGTGTCTAAGCCTCCTCACCAAGTATGAGACTTAGATCACTTTCCGATCTACAAAAATCATCACTCCCTCTCAACGAGGAAAGTGTTCTACCAATTTGCCTGCTGCATAATGCTCTGACTCTGAAGCATCCTCTGCGTTGCTGATGCTGCCCCTCATCTGCTGCGCTGCTACCTTCTATACTGTTGCCCATGACATTGCCACTGTCACTGCCTCATCTGTATTGCAGCTCCCTCTCAATTCTGCATCAGTCCATTTTTGCTATTGAAATGGATTCTTGATCATCCCCATCTTCTCTCTGAAGTAGACAAACTTTGTCATTCCTAGAGCTTTAGTGAGGATCTTTGCCACCTGTTCTCTTGTCGGAGTGTACTGCAATTGTACAGCTCCTCGCTGGACACAATCTCTGATGAAATGACACCTGATATCAATGTGCATTGACCGATCATGAAACACAGAATTTTCAGAGAGCTTCATGCAACTCTGATTATCACATAAAATGCTAGTTGCTTCCATCTTTTCCTTGAGTAGATTCACAAGCAGCTTCCTAAGCCATATGGCCTCACACGAAGCAGTGCTTGCTGCCATATATTCCCCCTCAGTTGAGCTCAGAGCCACAAACTTCTGTTTCCTGCTGCACCAGGAGGTCATTCCTGATCCAACATTGAAAGAATACCCACTGGTACTTTTCCGTTCTACTGGGCTCCTAGCGCAATCTGCGTCAGTGAACCCACCCAATCTGATGTCATTGCCTCAGGTGTATCTCAATCCAAGCTCGACTGTTTCTTGCAAATTTTTGAGAATATGCTTGGCTGTTGCCCAATGTGCCCTCCTTGGTTCCACCATGAACTGACTGAGGGTGTTGACGGCATAACAGATGTCCGGCCTAGTGTTGACCAGATACATCAGGGACCCTATAAGCTGCCTATACAAGGTAGGATCAACCTCATCATCTTCAGAAGTATAAATCTTCTTCCAGTTGGTGATAATTGATGTAGCCATGGGTCTACAGTCCTCCATCTTGAACCTCTTCAAGATTTCTATAGCATATCTCCCTTGACCAAGGAAGATCTCACCCTTCTGCTGCCAAACTTCCAACCCTATAAAATAATGCATTAGCCCCAGATCCTTCATGTTGAATTTTGCAACTAAATTCTCCTTGTAGTCCTTGATGACCCTAGATGATCTTATTAGGAATAGATCATCTACATACGACACCAGTATCAGAGGCTCATCCCATACTCTCAGATAGTAGAGATTGGGATCTACGTCACTCTTGACGAATCCCATCTTCTGCAAGTAGCTATCAATTCGACCATACCAAGCCCTAGGGGCTTGCTTAAGTCCATACAAGGCTTTCTTAAGCCTACACACGAGTCTTCTGCTCATATGTCTCAAAGCCCTCTGGTTGTTTGATATATACTTCTTCTTTTATCACCCCATTCAAGAACACAGTCTTGACGTCCATCTCATGAATCTCCCATCCCATCTGCGTAGCAAGGGATATCACAGATCTAATAGAAGTATATCTGGCGACTGGGGCAAAGGTTTCTTTATAGTCTATCCCTTCCTTTCTAAGCATACCCCTTCGCCACAAACCTGGCCTTGAATTTTTCTACGTTGCCATCTGTAGCATATTTGATCTTGTAGATCTATCTCGAACCCACAACTGATTTGTTCTGAGGCCTAGGAACCACCTCCCAGACATCATTTGTCATGATGTAGTTGTACTCTTCCACCATTGCATCGACCCATACTTGATGCTGAGCTGCCTCCTGAAAACTAGAGGGTTCTCCAACTTGGGCTACCAAGGCTTGGTACCTGTCCGGTTGCTTACGCTACCTCTTCTCATTTCTGGGGCCCTCGACAAACTCCTCTGCATCCTTTAGAATTTGTTGTAATTCCTTGCTCGTCCTACCACTGGTAGTGGGTGGCTCTACGTGCTCCCCCTCCTGCAAATATTCTGGAGATGAATCCCTTGGATCTTTCTGCCTTGGAGAAGCACTTGGGCTAACCTCAGCTGGTTGTAGTTGTTGGACCAGTGGGTCATACTCAGACTGCGTTGCTGAAGGCATCTCTCGAGATTTTCTGAAAGCTCTTTCCTCCATGAACTTTACATCTTGCCGCACTACAACCTTCCTGCTGCCAGGAATGTGGATTCTGTAAGCCTTAACATTTTCACTGTATCCCACCAGATACCCCTTTTCAGGAGTCCTATCCAATTTCTTTTCTTCCTCTTTTCTTTGCGTACATGGCAGTATGCCACACTACCAAAGATCCTGAACTGGCTTACCTCTGGCTTTCTACCAGTAAAGATACTTTCTAGAGTGATCTTACCCAATGCACTATGAGGAACCTTGTTCTGAACATCTACCGCTATATTACAAGCTTTAGCCCACAAGAATTTAGGTATGTCTTGATCATACAACATTGCCCTTGCAACCTTGACAATAGTTCTATTCTTCCTTTCTGCGATTCCATTTTGCTCCGAATTATATGGAGCAGTCCACTGTCTTCTGATGCCTTCCCCTAGCGCAAAACTTTGTGAAGTCTTTATCTATGTATTCTCCACCATTGTCTGATCGCAGTGTCTTTATTTGCTTTCCTGTCAGATTCTCAACCAAAGCCTTAAACTCCTTAAATCGATCAAAGACTTCATCCTTAGTCTTTAGAAAGTAGGTCCAAGTCTTCCTAGAGTGGTCATCAGTAAAGGTGACGAAATATTCGGCACCACTGAGAGCTCTAGTGGACATTGGTCCACAAATGTCTGAGTGTATTAATCCCAACACACTCTTAGCCCTATTGCTGCTTCTTGGGTACGTTGCCTTGGCATATTTCCCCAATGCGCACCCTCTGCAGACGTCATCTCGCATGGTGCTTAGTTCTGGAACTCTTGTGACGGTCTTCTTGAGAATTCTCAAAGCCCCATGGTGTAAGTGCCCCATTCTCCTATGCCATAGTTCATTCATATCCTTCTCATCATTGTTGCCTATCAGCACCATTGGAGATTCGAGCTATAACTTATAGAGTTTATTGCTCCTAACTCTGATTTGTGCCTTCTTCTTCCAACTTGGGTGTTTGACGTATACTCTTTTGCCAACGAAGTAAACGTCATAACCTTTGTTTTGAAGCTGCAACACAGATGGGGGATGTTGGCTGCAATTTGGTTGATTTCATCTGTACGTTGGGTTGCAGGTTCCTTGAGAATGTTAGAGAAGTAGCTGACCAACTCTTCGTCGATATCCTCCTGAGTTTCCACCATTGTTCTAGATTCTGTTCTAAGGAGGAATATTCGATTTTTGGCTCTGTGTTGAATGGTGGATTTGTGGAAGGAGGTGGTGTTGCGATCTCTGTCCTTGAGCCATTGGATCCTGGATTTCTGCTTCCAGTATATTTCCTCTTGTTTGTAGCGCTCCTCCATCTGCTGGAGTAGTGAGTTCTCCTGGGAGGTGGATTCCTCAGAGCATCCATTGTGGATGATTTCTTGTTACATGGAGGCCATTTCTTTTTCTATGAGCTCTTTTTCCCGAAATATATTGCTAAATTTTTCTTTATTCCATTTTTTGATCAGGAGTTTGACCTGCTTGAGTTTCTGTTGGAAGGTAATTTTGGATACCTTGCAGATGACCGTTCCTTTCAACCATCCCTCGATTTTGGAAATGATGTTAGGATCTTGTTGCACTCACTTTTGTCAAAGTTCCAAGGAAGCAGATGTACAATTTTTTTCAAAAGGATCGGATCATTTATCAATTGTCTATTTAGTTGTTGTAAACCCATTCTGCAATTTTTTAATGTAAATGATTCTAGTAAGACCTTATATGTATGTAACAACCTAGTTAAGCCTATTATTTTGGCGAAAATTTCATCCTAGGAGGTTTTTCGTCTCATTGAGTCATCTGTGTTTAGATGGTCGACAGAGTTTTTCCCTCCAACCTCACCCCAAAGCTAGGGTGGAATTCTTCGTCAAAGCCTTAGGCCTAGTGTTTTAGTCGAGTCTTATGTAAAAGTGATTTGGAAATAATTTAAGCTAGTTGGCTAAATTATTTTATTACAAATCATTTGGTCTACTAGAACATATTTTATCGCAGAATGAAGTATGTAATTTGAGGGTCTAAGCCGAACAAGTATTCCCCCTTTGAGGGTTGAATTGTAAAAATATTATGTAAAAAATATTTTAGTGCATGGTCTCTCATACTTAGACACCATGGCTAAAATATTAGAGGGTGGAAAAAATATTAAATCCCCTCAAGTGTCAATTAATTAATTTTTTCTGGCAAAAATAAAATTAATCCTAAGCCAGAAAATTAATTAATTAAAGTCAAAATTAGAATACTTAGAGAAATTAAATTCTTCAAGCGGAAAAATTCGTGGGTATCAAAGAAATTATTTTTTGGAGGTCCCCCACCAAGGGAATATTGGAAATTTCAAGAAAAATTGGACCCTTGGAGCTTGATGGTTAAGTCAAAGTCAATTTTTTGAGGAAATTAGCTCAAAATAATTAATTTTGAGCTAGTAAAAAATGAATTTAATGAGAAAGTCGAAAATTTCTCAAAAATAATTATTTCAACGACAAAGATTAAAAGATCATCAAAGATTTATCAACGACCAAGATCAATTTGACGAGGATTAAGCCAACTAGTCGTTATTTTTCCACTTGGAGGATTTATCTATAAATAGAGAGTCATTTGGGTAATGCTGAGCCATTTTGGCCACAAAATTTCTGCAGAAAAGTTTATGTAACGCTATTGTCCCTCTGGGAATGTTTATTTGAATCATAATAAAGACTTTGGGGTGCAGTTCATGGTGTTCAATGTTCATTGATTTGTGGTATGTGCTGGGTATGTGCTTTCCTATATTGTGCTTAATATTTTTAAAAGTTTGTTTTTCATTAGATGGGGATAAGATCATTCTATTGGTAGATTTTGGGTTTATCTTAGGCGATCTGATTCGCCATATGTCTAACAAACTTTTCTTGAGAAAAATATATAGTGTTTGCAGGTTCCCCAATCCTCGGTCTTCAAGTTCACAAATTGTCCGCATGAACTGACCTTGTTTGGACTTCAAATATTTTTATGGTTTATCTAACTTCGCTAAGGCTGTAGCTTACATTAATTTTCCAAAGTATTATTAGCTATTTATCAAAGAAAAATTCATAAAAAAATATTTCTCAAAATTCTTTTCAAAAGGCATTGTATATTTGTAAATCTTGTGAATAATTTTGTATAATATAATTTTTAAATTATTTTTCTAACTGGGGTGTTGGGGTTTTGAGAATTTTTGTATATATTAGGATTTTGGCTATTTTTTTTCTCCATTTTTGCAGGTGAAATCAAAGTGAAAGAGCTGGAATAGAGTTAGATCTAGGCCCTTTAGTGTAAGATCTAGTCTTCAAATTTTTTTGCAGGGCCAATCATTGAAGAAATTGCAGTTAATTTTAGATCTGAAGCAAATAAAATTTTCTGAATCAGGGGTTTCAAGTTTCAGCCCTCTTGGGCCTGGATCCAACCTCTCTAAGGCCAACACTTCCCACCTAGGGCCCTGCGTCAACCTAAGAAGCCCCTGAGTCACATTTTTTGGCCCTTTTGGGGCTGGCCGTACTCTCCAGGCCTCTCGACCTTCCTTCCTTGGCCCAACGTTGAGGGTTTAGGGCCATTTTTGGCCTAGCCGTCGCCTTTGAAGGCCTCGACCTCCCTCCTTGACCTTGGACGACTGCCTTTAGGGCTAGCCGTGGGATTTTCAAGCCCTCTCCTAGCCTTTTCCTCCTCCATCCTCCTCTCAACCTTTCCTCTGCCATTCACTCTTTGGCCTCTTTTGATTGCTTTTTAGCCTTCATTCAGTCTCTAACCCTAGCTGCTAGCCCTTAGATGGCTTTCTCCCGCAGCGTTAGGCCTTCTTGGCCTTCTCCCACCTCCTTTGTGTCTTCCTCAGCCTCCTAGGCCCTTTCTTGCCCAACGCTAGCCCTACTGGGCCTAGTGTTGCCCTCTTTTGGCCCTAGTTTGACCCTTGCCTACCTCTGAAATTTTTTGGGACTGAAGCTTGCTGTGTTTGGCAGAAAATTTGGCCGTAAGTTGGTGTTTTCATGTGGCATAATCATTGGAGAAGTTTTGCAAAATTTGGGCAAGTAATCTACAAGGCCTTGGGCTTAGGGTTTGCTCTCTAAACCCTCATTCTCTCACTGTTTTACTACAACTGTAATATTTATTTCATAACAGTGATATAAAAGCCCTAAAATCACATCTAAGTGGCTTAAAAGCTCTAAAAAATTCATAATAAAAATTTCCTAAATTTTTGGCCACTGGGGCATTGAATATCTAGCCTAGATCTAGTTTTTAGCTTGCTGGAATATCTCTGCATAAGTGTGAAATCAGATCTGATATTTTCTGAATATTGCATTTTAAAAGACTAAATAATCAAATGTTTCAGTTTGGCAAGCTTACTCTATGTTTTCGGCATAATTTGTTACTTGTTGTGGCATTAATAGCTCACTGATTGTTCACTTTACTTACCACTGTAATAAGTGTTTCAGATATGATATAATAATTAGTGACTCATCATAAGCATTAGTGACTCATAATAAGCAAGCTAAAATTCACAAATTTACATTGGCAAGTCATTTGGCTACCCCTTGGTCATCTTATGATTCATATTTTTGGCAATTTTCTTGTTTTGAAGTGAGATATTTACTGATGTCCTATATTTCATCATAAGTAACTCTTTTCATGATTTATCTGGTTCATAGTGGTTTTTGTTGTTAATCTCTAACAATTGCTTGTCTTGTGTTGGATTTGAGAATTTGTTAACTTCGCACTAAAATCACTCATACATCTAAATTCTTATTTTTATTGATGAATTAAGTTACTTTGGGCATTAGAAATCTAATTGGCACTGTGGCATTGGCATAAGACCATTATAGGAATATCTAGAGTAATTGTGATTGACATCTTGTGTTGATAATCATTGATTAGTTAACAAGTGGATAATTTCCCTAAGTTCCTTCAATTGTTATCATTGATTAAGTATCTTATGGATTGATTTATTGTTGGCACCAAGTAAATTGGCACTTTTCTTGGTTGTGAGATTGCATATAATTCATTGATAAGTACTTTTGTTATTAAGGATTCTTCATAACTTAAAGTACTTAAACAATAAGCTAATCTCAAACTAAGAATTTCACTCATAATCCTGCATAAGCATTCTAGTCTTAGTTTGCATTAATAACTTACCTCCAAGTATAAGGTTAGTTGATAGACTCTTAGGACAACCTTTTCTCATCTAGCTTGAGGGATTCAACCCTTTCTAGTGGTTAACAAAGTGACCTTGCAGTCGTCAGAGCCACAGTCTCTGTTGTGCCAGAGGCACTGGGTGTTTGGAACACAGGGGGATGTATTGTTAATCAAGCCTCTTCTTGCTTCCTGTTGGCTTCCATCCCACAACCTACTCCAAAGCCTAGTCTCAAAACAGTTAAGAGAGATTTTCCATTTAGACTAGGCATATAATTTAAAATTAACCAAGATCCTTTCATCTCATATAGGTTTAGTTATTCATCTAAGCAACAGTGGTCCATATGGTTACTTGGTCAAAATTTATAATAAGCAAGAATTTTGACTCCATAAGGCACTGGTCTCAATTCCAAATCTAATTAAATCCTTAAGTCTTGCTAAATTTTACCGAGTAGCTAGGCCACTCAATTGTGTCTCCCGGGCATGTTGGTTCCAAACTTGTTTTCCATCATCTCATTTCCATAGGGACTACCACACATAGCCTGTTGTTGGGAGACAACTAGAGCGGAGTGGGTGGGGATCAGAGTGATAGCCCCCACCCTGAGCTGTTCTTGTGGTGCCCGTACAAATCTGAGTGACAACAGATTTGTGAGCCAAAATTGTTCGAATTTGAAGGGTTTCTTAAGAGGCTTTCCAAAGGTTCTCCAGGTAAGAGCTATGGGCTAGTGGTCAGAGCCTACGGAAGGGAGGATGGTTGCTGTAATTTCGTGTCCATTGAGCAAGAGATCCTCCGAGACAAGGAACTTGTCCAGTCGAGAGGAAATTTGGGCAACTCCACCTCTCTTGTTGTTCCAGGTGTATAAGCCATTAGAGGTTTTGATGTCAACAAGGCTGGAGTCCTCAATGAAGGAGTTTAGCATTTTGGATTCACTATCTACTTAGCGGCGTCCCCCCTTCTTCTCCTGGAGGGAGGAGATGATATTGAAGTCACCCCCGAGTATCCATTTGGAGGTATCCAAAAGGGATCTGAGAGATTAGAGGTGCTCAAGAAAGGCTAACTTTTTGGTTGGGGTTTGGGGTCCATAAACATTGGAGATGTAGCCACGAATGTCCGTTCCAAGTAGATGGAAGGAGGAAGTAATGACAGTTGGGTTAAGGGAGAGAGGTTCCATACCTATTATGGAGGGATTCCAAGCAATGCCCAAGCCTCTAGAAGCACCATCCACATCCATTGCAATGTATTTGGCAACTCTCCATAACTTGGTGATTATTGCATCGAATTCTTGACTGGAACTTGGATGAGCAAAATTGTAGGCTGGTCATGTTGGATCTTCCTACGAAGAATTCTTTGCTTTGAGGGGTTCTTCATTCCCCTTATGTTCCAGGATATAATCTTCATGGAGATAGGGATGGTTGGGAGGAGTAGATCTCCAATATGTGCTTATACTGCCCTGATCTCACTAACTTCTGCCCAAGCTAGTCCAATCTTGGATGAGCAAGATTGTAGGCTGGTCCTCTTGGATCTTCCTACGAAGAATTTTGTGCTTTGAGGGGTTTTTCATTCCCCTTATGTTCCAGGATATAATCTTCATGGAGATAGGGATGGTTGGGAGGAGTAGATCTCCGAAATATGCTTATACTGCCCTGATTCCACTAACTTCTGCCCAAGCGTGTCCAGTCTTTGAAGAGACGATTTTTTGCCTCGCTTTTTGTATTCCTTTCCACTTTCTTCCCTTCTTTGTTCGTTATTGTCTAAATTCCTAACTGCATTTTGGCCTTCACTTTCTGGAGAGCTGCGACGAGGAGGTGGATCTGCTTGTTAGGTATTGTGTTGGTAGCGTTCCTGCGACAAGCGTCTTCCATGGCAATGAGGTTCAACCTTTCAAGGTCTGTGAGGTCTTCATCTTCGGCCTTAGGAGTGTCCTCCTCCTCGGTTGGGAGATCTTGCTCCATTAGGGTTACTGGAGTTGCCTCGTTTTTCCATTTGTCTGGGGTTGTGTTTCGATCTTGGGATGAGCTTGGATCTGCCTTAGAAGGGTCTTCGTTGGTGTTGGTAGTGTCCTTTGGGAGATCTTCCAAAACTTCGAAGTTGTTGCTTGATTTAGGGCGCTTAGTCTGCAAGGGTTGAACCTTTTTCTTCATGTGCCTCATTTTGGGGTGAATCTTGGTGATGCCCTCCTCATCTGGCTGGCTAGTGTTGGAGGCTGATGGTTTGGGGCTTTTGAGCGGGCAGTTGCTAAACAGATGGCCATGCTGATGACATTTCTTGCATTTGAAGGACACATGTTCATGGTCCAACATTTGGAACTAGTCTTTGTCTTCAGATTCTAGGGCTACGACTTCTGGAAGAGATCCTGAAATGTACATGTAAACGCACATCATGGCATAGGTTGCCATTGAGAGTTTGCTCAAAGAGGCACACAAATTTCCCCAGGCTGTTGCCAATGTCCCTTAGGGTATCGTGGTCCCAGTATTCATAGGGGAGTGAATAGAGGCGCACCCAGACTGGCGCCAATGAGAAGTCTTATTTTTCTGGTATGAAGCATGGAGTCCATTGCCTCATGTAGAGGCCTACAGAGTTCAAGAAGTAGGGTCCTCCTTTTAAGACAACCTTGAGGTCATCTTGGTGAGTGAATACCATTGTAAAGAAGCCCTTAGATACCAACTTGACGTCAAAGTGCGCTTTGGATTTCCACCTTTGGGCAATCGAGTGCATGAGCGTCTTTTCAGCCGGCTAGACTCAAATGAACTTGCAGATCAGGGCGTGATCTTGCATGTACTGGATGTCGTTGTTTCACTGTGCCGAAGGAATATGCAGGCGGGGTATCTTCTTCGATTTTGCTTTGCAGGTGCTGGTGCTTCTTTGTTCAGGTTCCGGCGTAGGCGACATTTGGTGTTTTTGAGAGTCCTCGTTACAAAGTCAGAGATTTTGTCATTTTGTGGAGTTGTTTTGGATTGTAGCACTACGGGGTCAGGTGTCAAATCAGAGTGCATGGAAGTCACTACCTGGCCATGGGGAACGAAGGAGCTAGAGGCTCGTCCCCCAACGGGTGCCATGATTACGGGCACCAGAGGTCAGCAGGGGAGAGGGGTTGACGATGTAGGAGAAGGGGGAAGTGGTTGCAAAGCTTGGTCAGGGAAGCACACATCTCCAAGATCGACCGTATATATAATTCTATATTACTACAGTGGTTTCATTATTTTCAAAAACTGTATATGTTTCCATCTATTTTTTGTTTTTGATCAAAGTCTTCTTGGTTTGGAAGGAACTTGTGAGCGCATTCTTGGCTAAGCAACCATACTTGGGTTGCACCTGTTTCATCAAAGTCAACCAAGGATTACACCTGGTCACCATCCACTTGAGATAACTTCTTGTGGAGCTAACTCAATCCACAAGGAGCAAGCAAGGGAGCAATTCTTGTGGAAGCACGACTACCCATGAAGGCTAGAACCAATTATTATGGAAGCACGATTACCCATGAAGGGCACATATGTTCTGATTGAACTAGGATGGGGTGCTTACCAACAATTCACTTTTACTATCCAATCTATCCCCCATTTGTTAGTTTTTTCTATGCAAAGCAAAATGATTAATGTGCCAACAAATTTTTAGATACCCAGAATTTTATTTTTAACGAAAACTCGGAAAACTCAAATATGAAGTCCATGCATAATTAACATAGCTTAACTTCTAACAAATTATGCATAGGACAAACAAGGAATCCAAGCACAAAATTTTTACACAACTCTTATCCTATAAAACCCTAGTGTTGGGAAAAACTAGCAAAGAAGGAATTTATTAGGCTTCAGAAAAAATAATCAGGAAATAATTACACCAGCAGATCCAGAGAATGTACAGCCAAGAACAACGACAAAAATTGGCCTTTTTTCCTCTGCAATGGTACGACTTCTCTCCAACAAAGTACAACCTTTATTTATTTATTTATTTGGGTCAACAGATCTTGACCCGTGGTTCGGCCTCTCCTCCAGCAGGAAACTCAACCCCAATACTCAACCTCTCTCTCCTACAAACACGACCTAGGATTTGGCCCCTCCCTCGTTGCTTAGTACGGTTAGGCTACGATTCCTATTTCTGTAAACATGACGATCCCTTCTCTCAGCTGCTCGACCTTCCTTCTTGTCACCCAAATCGACCCTCTTCTTTCTGTAAACATGACGACCCCTTCTCTCACCTGCTCGACCTTCCTTCTTGTCACCCAAATCGACCCTCTTCTCTCTCACTCGATGTGTTCTCTAATGTGCCCTCCACCCACTCATTCCAATAATTTATAATTTCTCTCATAACCCTATTTCCTCCTTGAGATCTTCAAAGAAAAGATCAAAGGCCAAAATTTGATCTTATCACTGATGCTAACTAATTAAATTAACTATCATGCTTTTCCTAAATTTGGACATAGGAAGAATAAAAAAATGCCGAAATAAGTAAATATTCAAGATATGTTCTGCATGCCTGGACACAAGGCCTATGTAGAGACACATATCCGAGCTACAATTTTAACACCCCCTCTTAGCGAGGAAGGTGTTATGCACCACCCCCAACTTGTCCTTGGAAGAATGCAAACTTACCTTTCATTAAGGCTTTCGTGAGGATGTCTACAACCTTCTCATCTGTTGTTACATATTTTAGCTTTACTGTGCCTTTTTGCACATAGTCCTAGATGAAGTGGTACCTACTCTCTATGTATTTCAACCTATCATGAAACACTAGATTTTCTTAGAGCTTGATGCAAAATTGTCATAATGTATGACGGTCGGCTCCAACCCTTGATCAAACAACCCATGATTAAATTCTGAAGCCAAATGGCCTCACATGATGCCAAACTTGTTACCAAGTACTCAACCTCAAGAGAACTTAGTGCAACTGACTTCTGTTTCCTATTGAACCAAGAACCAACTCTAGACCCCAAGCTAACAACAACTGGAAGTACTTTTCCTGTTAACTGCGTTGCCTTCCCAGTCAACATCAGAATAATCCACTAGCTTCACTCCATCTCCCTGGACATAACTCAACCTATACTCCACCATAACACACAGATACTTGAGTACTTGAGTATGTGTTTTTTTGCCACCCAACTCGCTCGCTTTGGCTCAACCATAAATTGACCGAGTGTATTGACAACAAATCATATATCCGGTCTGGTGTTGACCAGATACACAACAGAGCAAATCAATTACCTGTATGAAGTGGGGTCCTCTGTCTTTGACTTAGAAGCATTGATTTTCTTCCAATTGGTCACCATTGGTGTAGCCATAGGCTTATAGTCCTCCATCTCAAATTGCTTCAGGATCTCCACAATGTACTTCCCTTGACCAAGGAAGATCTGCCCATCTCTTTGCCACACCTTTAGCCCCAAAAGGTAGTGCATCAACCCCATATCATTTATCTTGAACTTCAAAGCAAGTTCCCTCTTGCAATTTGCAATGAACTTCTCTGAACTCGTAAAAACAAGTCTTCCACATATAACACAAGAATGAGTGGCTTTGCCCTGACCAATATGTAGTACACGTTTGAGTCAACATCACTCTTGGCGAAGCCCATCCCCAATATATAGTTGTCTATTCTAGGATACAACACGTGGTGCTTGTTTGAATCTGTATAATGCTCTCTTCAACTCGCAAACATGGGAATCCCTCCCATGCACCTCAAAGCCCTCTGATTGCTCTATATAGACCTCCTCCTCAATCACACCATTAAGAAATGCTGTCTTGACGTCCATCTGATGGATCTTCCAATGCATCTCTGCAACAATGGAAAGCACGACCCTAATGGAGTACTTGGTTACAAGGGCAAATGTCTCATGATAGTCAGCTACCTCTCTTTGAGAGAACCCCTTAGCCATGAATCAGGCTTTGAACTTCTCAACACTGCCATCAACAACATGTTTGATCTTATAGATCCATCTAGATCCCACCATTAATTTCCTTGGAGGTTGTGGCACAGCCTCCCATACGTCATTCTTGATGATGGAAGAGTATTCTTACACCATGGCATCCCTCCACATCAATGTTATCGGAACCGAACCGGTGATCGAACTGGAAAACCTTTTGAACCGGGAACTAGTTAGAGCCAGACTCGAACCAGTAGAAAAACCAAACCAAAAAACTGATTGACAAAATACACATAAATAATCAAATTTTAAAGAAAAACATATATATTCATGTGCATTTATTTGAATCCAAATGATTTCTACACAAATAAGCAAAAGTTCGCATTTATATAACATGTAAGGGTGCACATATCCAAAATAACACCAAGTGCAATACATCTCTGAACCGAAAGTATATCAACAAACAAGCTCTAGATGCTCTCTTGTTAGAAAATTAGAAATGTCATTAGAAGAAATTTCAGCCTAAATGTGCCCATGAAATTTTCATGTAGTTTCCATGTCATAATATGTAAACCAATCAAAATTCTTTAAATTTAAAAAGAGGTACATGTAAATATTTTGGAGGGAAAAGAAGAAAAACCATGTTTTTTAATTGTATTTTTGGCTTATCTCCTTATAGTTTTACTCAAATTTCAAGTTTAAACACTCATTAGATGCGGACTTAAATTCCACATCCAATGAGTACTCTATGCATACTTTTGAGAATTTTATCAAGGTGGTTCTTCTCAAAAGTATGCATAATTGGTACTCGTTGGATGTGGAATTTAGTATCTGCAATTTTTGTCAAAGTGGGTCTTCTCAAAGTATGCATAATGGGTACTCGTTGGATGTGGAATTTAATTCCGCATTTAATGAGTGTCTAAACTTGAAATTTGAGTAAACCGATAAGGAGATAAGCCGAAAATACAATTAAGAAAAGTAGTTTTCTTGTTTTCCCTCCAAAATTCATAACTCTTATTTTATTATTTTAACTATTATTGTATTATTTTTCCTTAGGAGGCCACTTTCAGGCTAAAAGTTCCTGTAATGAGAAGCATTTCCTTTAACTTGATAATTACTTGTGATTACTTAGAGATCTTTATTAGCTTCTTCTTTTATATTTTTGTCATCAAGCAACTATCAAAACAAAATATGAAGATCAACACAATAGAAATATAGGATGCAAGCTCTCAGCTAGGGCTAAAACCCCTCGTCTAGGGGAAAACCCAAAAATTCTCTTCTTTTCCTTATAACCAAATCAAATGAGATAATCAAGACCTTTGACCAGACCAAAAGACCTCCTCCAACCTACCAAGTCAGCATCCCAAGATGATTAGCCAAACACTAAAAGTCAACTTAAGTCAAACTGCTTTGATCTTGCAACAACCTTGTATTTCGACTCTCCCGCATCAAAATTTCGGCCCTACTATAGACCTGCAACTTCGACCCTTCTTCTATAACCCAGAAACTCGCACGTGTGAGCCAGAGATAAGTAAGAAAAAATCAACTTTTTGACTTCGCTAGGGTTCCTCCTTCCTTCACTTGGGTTTCTTATCTTCTTTTAGGTATTTCACACTTCTTTTCTCTTCTTGCAACTGCAGATCGAACTTGCTTGATTGGAAGTCCAAATGAGGTCGAGTAGCTGCTTATTTATAATGAATATGTGAGGTCGAATTCCTTCAATGAGGCCGACTTGACTCGAGGGCAGACGAACTTGGTGGAGGAGGTTTAAATGACACTTTAGATTCAAAAAAAAATTTCTTTCTTGACATACAAATCCCAAGAAGGGTCTATTACATGATGACAAGGAAAATGATACATTACACAAACTCTAGAAGCCTTCAATGGAGGCTTTGACCTAGAAACAAAATAACAAAGCATGAAACCCATGCTTATAAACAATTTTCTTTCATAATAAATTTTCTTTTTCCTTTTATATTACATCATGACTCAAACACAATTATGAAGACTGATACTAGTTACATTTCTCAACACTTCTAGCATTAAAAAAGTCATGCTACAACAAATACCTATATGTCATCAAAATTATTGCTTGTATTGGGATCTTTGTCATGAAAAAAACGTAGAATGTTAAGTCAAGATTTTGTTTGAGTCATGGGTACATTTTTAGTAGGGTCATGATAGAAGAATTCAACGATCAACATGTTAAAATTGGAAATTAGGGCCAAACTCCACCTTGGAAAGCTCATCTAATGGAGATGATATTTTTGTTGGATTCCTCTTTCCGAGAGGTGCAAGATTGATCTAAAGATCATCTTGTTTGGATGCGCAAAAGTGAGATTTTGAATTTGATCTCTCACACGTGCAAATTGTCAAGGTCGGCCAAAATTCTAATGTAGGCTCATAAGCTCTAATGGATGTGTCTCCACTCTCAAAAAAGTGTATACATATGAGATACCTCTTCCTCATTTTGACATCATCACTCATCTCATTCTCTCTCCTCATTGGTTTGTACAAGGCGCAGCTTCTCTCTTCTTCACATGTGGCAAAGGTGCCTGGAAAATTTTGAAATCGCAGATCTGTTTTTGGGCTGAATCGCAGAGCATTGACCGAGGGTCAACTTCACTCCTTTTGTTGTGTTTTTCAGGCAGAAAGTTCGATCTTTTTAGGCCGCATCTTCTGGCACAAAAATCGAGAAGTTATGAGCAGGTTGACCAACGTTGATCGTAGCATTGACCGTGTTTGACTGAGATTTTCAGATCTGTTTTGAGTTGACTTTGACTGCCTTTGAAGGTTGCATTGACTGGGTTTGATCGAGCTGATTTGGAGGAGTATTCTTGCTGGTTTGACCAACGTTGACTTTCTGGTTAGGGCATCCTGTTGACTGCTATTTGATTGGACTATTTTGACAGTGATTGGGCAAGTGTATTTTGTATATTGTACTCTCTCTGTGTGCTAAACTTTTGAAGAATAATAAGAAGATTTGATCAAATGGTTTTGCCCACATTGGGGTTTTTCCCTAGCATCTGCCAAATATTATGTCCTCTTGTCTTGGCTTGTTTTCTACTTATTGTTTATGTTCTATTTGCATTTGCTATCAAGTTATTGTGATTGCTAATCTGGAAATTGATATTGGGCTAATAAGAAAAGATTGAAGTAAATTGCTCTTAAGCATAGAATGTTGATTTTGTGGTAACATCAGATGTGCTCTAAGTCTCACAATTTGCAGGGAGGCTTAGACACATGAATTCCAGATAACCCAAAAATCGTTTGGTGAAATTCCATCGGGATTGTATTCTATAAAAATAATTAATTATTTTTAAAGGCACCCTAAGTGTAACTTAGGAAAATAAAATAATTAAAGTGAATTAATAGAATATGGGTGTGAATGTTCTAGAAAAGGCGGATCAAGTCAAAATTTAATCTTAGCCATTGATTAGAGATCTAATCTGGGCCATTGAAGTTTCAATGGCTTGAAATGTCATTTGGAAAATACATTTAGAGGAGTAAAGATCAAGAGATCGAATTTCTAAAGTGAGCAGTGTTTAGAGGAAATATCGATTAAGAGATCTTTTGCAGATAGGGGCAGTGATTCCGGTTGGAAGGATTCCTGAGCGTGAGAGTGCATAGTAGCAGAGACAGAGAGAACCACAGAGGCAACGAAGAGCCAGTGACGTAGTGGTTATGCAGTCACTGCGCACAACTTGAAGGGAGGTTGTATTTTTGCTGAGGAGACAGCGTTGGGCCAGTGCCAGATCCCGGAAAGATTTTCCGAAGGCCAGAAGGCCTCAGTTTTGTTAGATGATCCAAATATCATACTCTAAAGCTAGGATAACATATTTATTAAATTAGAATATTTAAATTAATATTGGAGACACTTAAAAATAGAATATTGTTAAAAAAGTTATGACTCTAGAAAAGTGTCGTATCTTAAGTTCTAATATAGAAAAAAAGTTAGTAGTTTTGTTAGGAGGATATTTATTGTAAATGGACACTTGTTGTTTTATTAAGTGGTCCATAACTAAAATAAGTTAGGACATGTAGCTTATAAATAGGTCATTTTCCTAATTGCAAGAGTGTTGGAGTCTATGTGTGTAAACTCTTGCAAATTTCTCATGTAATTTCTTTTCCTATTAATAAAATTATGTGTCTGAGGACACTTCTGCCATTAAGTTTCCAGCCAGCAAACAGATCAGCGCAGAGATAGATAGCAACCGTAGTTGTGACGCAGATACTGCGCAGATTGACGCAGTCACAACGAAGAGGCAGCGTAGCGCATTCTAGTTTGGGTGCTGATTAGTGCTGGGTTCCCGTGGAGGAGTGAGGTTTGTCTCACAAGATCTCTTTTGTCAGTTTCTCTGCATGATTTGACGGATGTGTCAATCATAGACTTGTACTCAAATATTTACTGCATAATACATAAACCCTCAACTGCTGCACCGATTTTCCCTCATTGGGTTTTTCCGGGGACATTGGTCCAAAAATAACTATGTCAGATGTGTGTATGATTTATTCTTGTTTAGTTTTGTTTCCACACTTGTATTTATTTCCGCAGTTTATTTGTGTAGGTTACAGTGTGATGTATTTAGTGTTTGCCGTAGTAAACTGCAAATAGGTTGTTAAGTTAAAATTAACAAGTAGGTGAATATCTTCCAGTTGTTGCAATAGGATTTCAGTGTTTCACGGAATTTTCACATGGTATCAGAGCTTGTTTAAGCTGAGTTCAGGATGAGAAAATAATAGATTTAGCAGATTCAACATTGGTGAAGCTGGGATCAAAGAGCTGCGTAAGCAGCAGATCGATCTCCCAGTTGATTGTGCAGTCTAAGCCAAGAGGGCTACATTGGAAAGGAAGATCTCTCTCTGAGTGAGCCGACAAAGAGGTAGGATTGTTCCAGATTACTGTTTGTCCAAGGTAGGGAGAGTAGTGTAGCAGATCTACGCAGATCAACAATTAGAGGGACACAGTTAGCTGTGCAACAGTGATTGCTGGTGCAAAAGCGTCAGGAAGAGTAGTTGAAACACATTTTGGGGATTTTTGACCTCAGTGAGTTTCTTGCCCAAGAAACTCAGATTTCCCGTGCAGTAGCAACAGATTTCGTGGCTTGCTCCAACAGGGAGTGCATAAAGCCAGTTGCTTGAGGGTGAGAGGCAGCAGATCGACAAATTTGGGTGAGATAGCCACCAGTGGATTGCGTGACCAGGACCGGTTGGATGGTGCATCCAATTATGTAATCTAGAAGGCAAGGATCTCCTTTCTTCTAGATGAGCATGACCTCAAGCACTTTATCGATAGTGCTCAGGCTGAACCGGTGGATGCAACACCATTAAGGGCCTTCAAGAAGAATATGGCAAAGGCCAAAAGGCTGATTCTCGATGGAGTTAAGGATCACATTGTGTCTCACATTTCTAGCAAAGGGACAACAAGGGAGATGTGGGAAGCCTTGGCTACGCTATATGAGGGATCTTCTAAGCAGTGGAAGATGTTTCCGGAGGAGAAAATGCTGACCACCAGGATGTAGAAGGGAGAACGCATTGATCCATTCTTGTCTAGACTTAAGGAAAACTGAGATCAACTGGTAGCTATGGGATCAGCTCCTAAGGCCACAAAGATGGTCAGATTAGCCCTCAACCCAGTATCTGATGACTATCAAGTCTTTGTCCAGAGCATCCTAGGTAGAGAGACTTTGCCAGACTGGGAGTCGATGTGGGCAACTCTTCAGCAAGAAGAGATGAAGAGGGACTTACTCAAATGTCAACTTGAAGGCATCAACAGCAGTGGTTCAAAGGTCAAGAAGGAAGAGGAGGAGAATGCAGCCCTTGCATCAAAGGGGCAACCAGAGCAACGCAAGAGGAAGAAGGATCTTTCCAAGATCAAATGCTTTCGGTGTGGCCAGATTACGCCACACAGTGTCCTCTCAGGAAGAAGGACAAGGATGAGAAGCATGATCCTCAGCCCGGAGTAGCGAAGATAGAGGAGGAGGAATTCATGATGATTGCCCATATACCTCCAGTAGGGAGGTGGGGTGATTTGGAGTTGTAGACCCAAAGATCTACAAGTTGGGTAGGATCCTTGAGAAGTCCACCTCTCGGATCATCACCTTGGTACAGGAGCCCAAGTCAGAAGTAGCAGGATGGACGAGTGCCAGTTGGTGCAGATGAGTGCAGAAGTGACAGTGCCGTATTTAGCAGTGCCAGAGTTTGAGCAACGCAGAGCAGAGTAGGCAATAGTGCAGGAAGTTACAGTGCAAAAGCCAGTAGCAGCGCAACAGCTTCAGAGGGACAACGCAGAGGCTAGCAACAGTCAGACCTTCATCACTGAGATGCATTATACTTGTCCAATTTTGGATGTTTTTCAATTGCAGTAAGCAACTGTGATGCAATGCAGTAGCAGTTGGAAGTTGCAGAGTTAGCAACAACACGGATGCAAAATTCAGAGGGAGATGTAGTACAGATGCAATGTTGATAGTGGTCGTGTCAACAACAGTTCAAATGCAGCGTTTGGACAAAGTTGATGGGCAGCAGTGTCAGACATCAACAACGCAGAGGGAGATGTTACAGAGTCAGAGCAATAATCAGAGGATGTATTGCTGGAGCACATTCCTTGCTAAGAAGGAGCGTTGATTTTGGGGTAGCATTGAATGTGCTCTAAGCCTCAAAATTTGCAGGGAGGGTTAGACACATGTATTCTAGATAACCCAGAAATTGTTTGGTGAAATTCCACCTGGATTGTATTCTATAAAAATATAATTATTTTTAAAGGGACCCTAAGTCTAAACTTCGGAAAATAAAATAATTAAAGTGAATTAATAGACTATGGGTGTGAATGTTCTAGAAAAGGCTGATCAAGTCAAAAGTTAATCTTAGCCATTGATTAGAGATCTAATCTGGGCTGTTGAAATTTCAATGAGAAGACTACAAGAATATGGGTTGAAGGGTCATTTGGAAAATATATTTGGCGGAGTAAAGATCAATAGATCGAATTTCTGAAGTGAGCAGTGCTCAGAGGAAATATCGATCAAGAGATCTTTTGCAGAGAGGGGTAGTGATTCTGGTTGGAGAGTGCATAGCAGTAGAGACAGAGAGAGCCACAGAAGCAATGCAGAGCCAGTGATGCAGTGCTTACGCAGTAACTGCGCAGAGCCTGAAGGGAAGTCATATTTTTACTAAGGAGACAACGTTGGGCCAATGCCAGATCCCAGAGAGATTTTCTGGAGGCCAGAGGGCCTCAATTTCCAGCCAACAGACATACCAGCGCATAGACAGAGGGCAGCCGTAGCTGTGACGCAGATACTGCGTAGAGTGACGCAGTCACAGCGCAACGCAGTCCAGTTTGGGTGCTGATCAGTGCTAGGTTCCCGTGGAGGAGTGAGGTTTGTCTCACAAGATCTCTTCTGTCAGTTTCTCTGCATGATTTGAGGGATGTGTCAATCATAGACTTGTACTCAGAAATATTTACTGCATAATACATAAACCCTCAGCTGCAGCACCGGTTTTCCCGCATTGGGTTTTTCCGGGGAATTGGTCCAAAAATAACTGTGTCAGATGTGTGTGTGATCTATTCTTGTTCAGTTTTGTTTCCGCACTTGAATTTATTACGCAATTTATTTGTGTAGGTTGCAGTGTGATGTATAAAGTGTTTGCCGTAGTAAATTGCAAATAGATTGTTAAGTTCAAATTAACAATTAGGTGAATATCTTCCAGTTGCTGCAATAGGATTCCAGAGTTTCACGGATTTTTCACATAGAACATACCATTGTTATCTAAAATTAACATGGTATCAAAGCCCAGGTGAAGACCAAGCAAGAGTGAGATTAGAAATCACTGTGATTTGTTGGACAAGGACAAGGGTCAATGGCTTCCATATCTTACTTGAAATCTGATGACAAACTCAATGATAAGTCTGATTATCATGCATGGAAGATGTCCTTGAACTTGAATTTGGAAGAGCATGATGCTATGGACCATGTGCACGGAAAGATTGATGAGCCTCCTTCAAATGCACCAGCCGCCAGTAAAACGAAGTACAAGAAAGGTGAAAACAAAGCTAAGAAGATTATCAGGGATTCTATTCACAAACATTTAGTTGCTTACATCTCTGAGCTAGGCACATCTAAGGAGATGTATGACAAGTTGGCTAGCATGTTCAGGGCTAGCAATGTAAATCAAATTCCCTTTCTCAAGAACAAGTTGAAGGACGTCAAGATGGAGAGATAATAATCCATCCAATCCTACTTCATGAGGATTACCGAAATAAAAAATGATCTTCTATTTATTGGAGAGGTTATTGCCAACCGAGAGCCCACTCTTATTGCCCTTGGATGTCTTCCCCGAGCATGGTATGTATTCAATACCACTATCCTCAATAATGACAGGATTTCAGATTTTGATGAATTGTTGACTAGATGCACTCAAGAAGAGACAAGGATGATGGAGAGAGACATACTTTCAAATGGGAATAATCCTATTGCAATCTCCGCTCGTGCTAAAACAAAGAACAATGCTGGTCCAAGGAATCAAGGACAAGGAAGACCGGGATTCAAAGAAGGAAGAAGGGGTAGATGTTTCAATTGTAACAGGTTTAGTCACTATGCTAGAGAGTGTCCCAATAAAAGCGATACACCATGAGATGATGATTACAACAACAACAATTTCAAGGGAAATGAAAATCAAAGGAATAACAGGTTCAATAACAAAAGGAAGAGAGATGCTCCCGCTGCACGATATGGAAATGGTCAACCTTCTAAGAGATTGAGAAACTCCAGGTATGATGAATCTAATGTTGTAGATAACAAGCAAAAATAATTTCTTCTTATATCTGCCCTCTCTGTTATCTCTCCTCCCGACACCTTGGATAATTGGTTGATTGATAGTGGTGCCTCAAGGCACTTCACTGGGTACAAAGAGGCCCTCTCACATTTGATTAAAAAGGAAACCAATTTGGAAATCATACTTGGAGACAATACCACCTATCCTGTGAAAGGGACAGAGACAATTACACTTCACTTAAATCAAGGTCAAATCCTTCATCTATAAGATGTATTATATGTACCTGACTTGAAGAAGAATTTGGTGTCTATTTCAGCGATGGAAGACAAAGGATTCAAGGTGGCATTCATTGATGGAAAGGTACGTGTTTGGAAGAGGAATTTCAAAGAAGCGTTCACTCTTGGATTCAGGGTTGATACTCTTTATCAGATTGGAGGAATCACGTTGGGAGCCATGACATGCAACACTACTCTTCAATCAGAATTATGACATTGGAAGTTTGCTCACCTTCATTGTAAAGCTCTTCCCGAAGCTAGAAATATGGTCACAGGTATGCCTGATTTCAAAGTTGATCATGAAGATGTTTGTCAGGGTTGTGTCGAAGGAAAACATACAAGGGGACCATTCCCCTCAAGTGATAGCAGGACTACCTACATACTTCAATTTATTCATTCTGATTTATATGGTATGTTTCCCGTAACATCCTTGGGAGGATATTTGTATTATGCTATTTTTGTGGATCTCTTCGCTCGCAAAACTTGGATATACTTCTTGAAGAAAAAGGAAGTATTCAAATGGTTCCACTCTTTCAAAGCCTTGGTTGAAAATCAAACAGGGAAGAAGATCAAAGTATTGATGATCGATAATGGAACCAAATATGAGTCAAATGAGTTTAATGACTATTGTAGGGACGCTAGCATTAAGAGGAAGACCACTACTGCTTATACTCCCAAACAAAATGGAGTCGCCGAAAGGAAGAATCGAACCATCATTGAGCTATGCGTGCCATGCTTCATGACCAAGGCCTATCGACGTTCGCATGGGAAGAAGCTGCCAACAATGCCGTGTATGTTCAAAATAGATGCCCACATCAAGCTTTGGACTCCAAAACTCTCGAAGAAATCTTCGCCGGTAAGAAACTTGATGTTTCTCACTCTAGAATTTTTGGAAGTCCCGTATATTTTCATGTGCCGAAAGAAAAGAGAAGCAAGTTGGATGCTTCTGGAAAGAAGGGAACATTTGTGGGTTACAGTGAAACTTCAAAGGCATATAGAATCTATGTGCCTCGTTAAAGGGAAGTGGAGATAAGTTTTGGTGTCACCTTCGATGAAGATGTTGCCCTTGAGAAGGTTAGAGATCTTCCTATTTCAAAGGAAGACAAAGATGAAGATGCAAGAAAGCAGGAAGAACCGAAGGATGAACCGATGCCTGATATTGAAGGTCCGATGGATCCCATTGATCCACCTCCTGGTGAGCCCTCTTCAAAAAGAAGAACCTCATGGCTTAGAGATGCTCTTGAAGATGTCGAGAGACATATTGCACTGGGGGAGATTTCGTGAAAGCAAGAAGCTAAACAGGTACCAAGGGTATTTAGTAGCCATGAGCACGATTGTTCAAACTGAGCCTGGAACGTTCGAAGAAGTCGTGAAGCACCAAGTTTGGAAGGATGGTATGGAATCCGGATAGCGGAATTTTCATATGGTATCAGAGCAAAGAGAACAGATCCAGAAGAGCCAGTACTGAACAAGAGGGAGGAGACTGCGCAAACAATAAATTAGGTTCCCTCAAGGATTGCGCAGTCCAGCGAGGGAGCTATGTAGCAGGTTTAGCATAAGAAGTCTTTATAAGGGACACAGTTTGGAAGGGAAAATAACACAGATAAGTATGGAAAATTTAGATGTCTCTAAATTATCTTCTAGATTGGAAGAAGATTATGCATGTTTGTCAAGTTCAACATTTGCATGTGTCTGGTATATTGATAGTGGGGCTTCAACTCACATGATTGGAGTACGAGAATATTTCTCAAGCTATCAGGAAGAGCAGATGGACTTTCAGATCACTATGGGAAACAAAACCAAATGTACTCCATCAAGGAGAGGTACCGTAGTGTTTCATACGGAAGCAAGAACCAGCATCAGAGCCACCAATGTGTTGCATGTGCCAGGGCTAGGGATGAATCTGATTTCAGTGTCCCAGTTACAAGACAAGGGATATGATGTATACTTCATTGGAAAGTAGACATATGTCAAGCATCCGAGCTGGAAGAAGAAGCGGCAAATTGGAACTCGAAGCAATAGACTCTACATATTGAAACTCGAGTATTCAATGGCATTGATAGGCAACAATATTGATGGAGAGAGGAACCTGAATGAACTGTGGCATAGAAGAATGAGACATCTGCATTATGGAGCACTGAGGATGCTCAAAGAGACTATTACTAGATTGCCATTTCTTAGTATAGAGCATGATGATGTATGCAGATGATGCGTACTAGGGAAGTATGCTAAGGCATCCTTTCCCATAAGCGATAACTGAGTAGAAGGCGTATTAGGATTAATACACTCAGACATTTGTAGCCCCATGTCCACTAGAGCTCTCAATGGTGGCAAATACTTTGTCACCTTCATTGATGATTACTCCAGGAAAACCTGGATTCATTTCTTAAAGACCAAATATGAGTTCTTTGATCGGTTCAGAGAGTTTAAAGCTCTTGTGGAGAACATGACATGGAAGAAAATAAAGGTGTTGCACTCAGATAACGATGGAGAGTATACAGATAGAGAATTCACAAATTTCTGCGCAAAGGAGGGCGTCAAGAGAGAATGGACAACTCCATACAATCCACAGCAGAATGGTGTGGAGCAGAAGAATAGAACGATTGTTGGGGCAACAAAAACAATGTTATATGACCTAGATCTGCCTAGATTCTTATGGGCAGAGGCATATAACACAACTATGTATATCCAAAATAGAACTCCTCACAGAGCATTGGGGAAGAAAACCCCTGAAGGAGTTTTCACAGAGAAGAAACTAGAAGTAGGACACCTCCAGATATTTGGAAGTCTGGCATATTGTCACGTGCCATATGAAAAGAGAAGTAAACTTGATTAGACTATAGAAAAGGGGTACCTCGTAGGATATAGAGAGACCTCAAAAGCATATAGAATATACATTCCTAGCAGCAGGGAAATTGAAGTGAGATGAGATGCTAAGTTCATGGAAGATAGGGCCTTCCAGAGATCTCGTGAGATGGCAACAGAGGATCAGTCAGCTGAAGTTCCTTTAGTCCAGCAGCAGTAGCGCAGCAGGGAGGACAGGAAGGAGGACAGACACTAGGATCAAGTACAATGACTAGTATTAGTATCTCCAAAAGAGGAGAAGATTCTGGTAGTTCTCAACAGATGGAACAATAGGAACAGGAGGAGGAATTGAGAGAACCTCCTACCACCAGTGGTCGAACCAGTAGGGAGGCACAACAAACACTGAGGGACGCAAATGAGTTCATTGGAGCTCCCAGAACCGAGAAGAGGTAGCGTAGACAACCTGACAGGTACCAAGCATTGGTAGTGCAAGTAAAAGAACCCTCCAGTTTTCAGGAAGCTGTACAACACCAAGTATGGGTGGATGTCATGGTAGAAGAGTACAGTTCTATCATGACGAATGATGTCTAGGAAGTTGTGCTTAGATCGGAGAACAGATCAGTTCTAGGATCAAGATGGATATACAAGATCAAGTACGTTGTAGATGGTAGCGTGGAGAAGTACAAGGCTAGGTTCATGGCGAAAGGGTATGCACAAAAAGAAGGACTTGACTATGAAGGGACCTTTGCCCCTGTAGCCAGATACACTTTCATCAAATCTGTTGTATCCTTAGCAACGTAGATGGGATGGGAGATTCATCAAATGGATGTCAAGACAACATTCTTGAACGGGGTGATAGAAGAGGAGGTGTACATAGAATAGCCTGAAGGCTTCGAAATCCATGTGAATAAATCTCATGTATGTAGATTGAAGAAAGCCCTGTATGGGCTCAAGCAGGCACCCATAGCTTGGTATGGTCGGATTGATAGCTACTTGCAGCAGTTGGGATTTGTCAAGAGTGATGCAAATCCCAATCTCTATTATTTGATGGTGGAGAATGAGCCACTATTTCTGGTACTATATGTTGATGATCTGTTCCTTACAGGATCATCTAGGCTCATAAAGGACTGCAAGAAGAACTTGGAAGCAAAATTCTACATGAAGGATTTTGGGTTGATGCATTATTTTCTAGGGTTGGAGGTATGACAGAAGAATGGAGAGATCTTCCTAGGACAAGGAAGATATGCCACATAAATTCTGAAGAGATTCAAGATGCAGGATTGCCGGTCCATGACGACGCCCATGATAACCAACTGGAAGATGATAGATGCATCGGGAGACAAGGAAGTGCACCCCAGCTTGTACAGGCAATTCATTGGGTCACTCATGTATCTGGTCAACACCAGGCCAGGCATTTGTTTTGCTGTCAACACCCTTAGTCAGTTCATGGTAGAACCGAAGAGGGTACATTGGGCAGCAGCTAGGCACATTCTCAGATATGTGCAGGGAACAATCGAATATGGGTTGAAATACACCCGAGGAGATGATGTTAGATTGTGCAGGTTCACAGATGCAGATTGGGTAGGAAGTTTAGCAGATCGAAAGAGTACCTCCGGGTACTGTTTTAGCGTTGGATCAAGAAAGATATCTTGGTGTAGCAGGAAGCAGAAGTCGGTAGCACTGAGCTCAGCCGAAGAAGAATATATGGCAGCCAACACATCAATGTGCGAAGCCATATGGATTAAGAAGCTTCTTGTGAGTTTGTTCAGGAAGAAGATGGAGTCGACTAGTGTTTACTGTGACAGTGAGAGTTGTATCAAGCTCTTTGAGAATCCAGTGTGTCATGATCGGTCCAAACACATGGATATCATATGTCATTTTATCAAAGACTGTGTTCAGTGTGGGGCAGTACAGCTGTAGTATGTGCCCATAGGAGATAAAGTAGGAGATGTACTCTCAAAGGCTCTAGGAAGAGTGGAGTTCATTCAGTTCAGGGAGCAGATGGGTATGGTTGAGAACCTGTTCCGGTAGCAGAAGGGTTGTTAGTTACAACAATAACAGATATTAGAGAGTTCCAGTGCAAATGCTATGTTAATAGTGGCAGTGTCAATAGCAGTACAGATGCAGCGTTTGCGCAGAGTTGATGGGTAGCAGTGTTAGACATCAGCAGTGTAGAGGGAAATGTTACAGAGTCAGAGCATATTCAGAGGATGTATTGCTAGACCACATTCCTTGCTAAGAGGGAGTGTTGATTTTGGGGTAGCATCGGATGTGCTCTAAGTCTCAAAATTTGCAAAGAGGCTTAAACACGTGTATTCTAGATAACCCAGAAATAGTTTGGTGACCCAGATTGTATTCTATTAAAATAATTAATTATTTTTAAAGGGACCCTAAGTCTAAACTTAGGAAAATAAAATAATTAAAGGGAATTAATAGATTATGGGTTTGAAGTTAATCTTAGCCATTGATTAGAGATCTAATCTGGGCCATTGAAGTTTCAACGAGAAGAACATAAGAATGGCTTGAAGGGTCTTTTGGAAAACACATCGAGACAAAGAAAGAATCCAGAGATCGATTAAGAGGATTCTCACAGAGAGGGGTAGAGATAATTAACAGAAGGGAGAATTCCAGTTCTGGTGAGTGCATGGAGAGGTGGCAGCAAAAGCCACAGATAGCTGCGCAGAGCTAGTGACACAAATGTTACGTTGGGACTGAGCAAAGCTGCAAAGGAAGTTTCATTTCCTGTTGAGGAGACAACAGAGGGTCAATGCCAGTTCTCGGAGGGTGTTTTTGGAGGGCAGAAGATTCCAGTTTCCAGCTAGCAGTGAGATCTGATGCAGAGACAAAGAGCAACATCAGTTGTGACGCAAAGATTGTGTGGGTGACGCAGTCACTGTGCAAAGGCAGCGCAGAGCAACTTGTGTCAGGTGCAGATCAGTGTCGGATTCCCGTGCCAGAGTGAGATTTGTTTCACAAGACTTTGTTTGTCAGATTACTCTATATGATTTGTCAGATTCAACAATCATAAACTTGTACTCAAAAAAATTACTGCATAATATTCAAACCCTCAGCTGCTGCACCGGTTTTCCCACATTGGGCTTTTCTAGGGACAATTTTCCAAAAATAATGGTGTTATTGTGTGTATACTTGTGCTAGTATTTTTCCTTGTATTTTTATTGTGAAGACTGCAATGTATTTTATTTCGATATTTGACGTAGCATACGTTAATATTTTGTTCAGTTAAACAAATAGAAGAAATTTTATCAGTTGCTGCAGTAGGATTTCGGATAGGGGAATTTTCACAGAAAGAGCCACAGTGAGGCTGGCATAGGAGCTGTGCAGAAGTCTTTAGAGGGAATTTCGATTAACTGGAGGAAGGGTCGTTTCAGGTGCTAGTGGCTGGAAGAATTTCTAGAGAGCCAAGCCAGAAGACTTCAGACCAACGATAGTCAGTCAGAAGTAGTTCATAGCTAGTGTATTTCAGGCCTTAAGAGAGGTTGACACGGGGCCCATGCAGAGGTAGTTGGGAAGCTAGTTCGATTGGCTTGATTGAGCCAGGATTGCTTGTGGGGGTGAGGAAAATTCCTCACTATATTTTTGCCAGTATTTTCTCTGCAGGATTGCCAACTTTCGGCATCCAGATTGTACTTAGAATTTCTCGCAGCTGCTTAATAACCTAAAATCCTCGGCTGTTGCACCGATTTTCCCAAGTTGGGTTTTTCCAGGGACATTTGTCGAAAAATAACTGTATTAATTTTCTGTGTGGGTGCTAGATTTTCTCAGTTTCCAACGCTATTATTTTCTGCAGTGTTATTTGTGAAGGTTGTAGTGTGAAGTATTTGGTATTTGCTGTAGCAGATAAATTGTTAAATTAATTAATTAGAATAATTTATAGTTGCTGCAATAAGATTTCAGTTTTGAAATTTTCACAATCAGCACTTGAAGTAAATCATGAAACTTCCACACGCATGATAAGGGAAAATCAAACCACAAGAATTCCTTATCAACATCCGAATCACAAGAGCAAATAACACAATCAATCTACGAATCTAAATCACTTAGAACATAAACAACAAACTTATGTTTCGAAGAACTATGAAATTTGCACAATTCGATCTGGTGATAACAATTCATCACAAGTTTCCAGTCACTGCAAGATTCCACAAAAGATTAACTTATGATGGTCTTATCTGTTCTCAGTTCGACAATTTTATTTATCACTCCAAGGATCATATCCTCTTGTATCAACAAAGATGAAGGTTCCGAGACGAGAAGATATTCAAAACAAGAAAAGAGATCAAGCCCTTTCATCTGTAAGCTTTGAGGACAAAGCTTTTTAAAGAGGATGTGAAAATTTCTGAATCTTGACATACAAATATCCTACTGCAATTAACTGATTTGCATTACTACTTTTATTTTCCATTTAACAAGTTATTTTCTGAATACTTCAGTAAAATAATAATGCAAATACTAAGCAGCCTACAACGATATACAGATCAAGTACTGAAAAATAAATGAAGCGATCACACAAAGGACACTTATTTTTGGACAATTGTCCCCGGAAAAACCCAATGTAGGAAAACTGGTGCAGCAGATTTGAGGGTTGATATTATTAAGCAACAATATTTTGAGTACAACTAGCGTTACAAAATCTGGCTCACCCAACAGAGAAATCCTCGACAGACAGATAAAGTAGTGAGTTTTACCTCACTCTGCAAGTCCTAGCTGATCCAAGATCGAATTGGTGAAACCCCAGCTCCCTTTGCGCTGCCTATGCGTAGTAGATGCGTAGGCCTACGTGGGGATGGCTGAAGTCTGCGTCACCTTCTATTTGCACTGATCTGTCTCTCAAAAAATTGAGTTTCAACCCTCCCGGCTCAGAAACCCTGATCCCAGCTAAATCTCGGACTGTCTCTCGGAAGCTTTGCGCTGCCCCTGCGTGCGCCCTGCATGGGCCTGCACCACCCTCTCTGGGGACTGCGTCACCTCTCCTGGTGGCTGCATTGCTTCCTCTGCTGTCTCTGCTGCCCTTGCTCTGCTATGTACTTTTGGTCCTCCGACTAATAATTGCTTCTGCCCCTCGTTGCAACTGAATCACTTAGATCTTATCTTTGTCTGAGCACTGCTTTGTCAGAAGAATTTGATCTCTAGATTCAATCTCTGTGTGTATTCTCCAACTGACCCTCAAGCCTTCCTTTATACTTTTCCTGTTGAGAAATCAACGGTCGTGATCTAATCCTTAATCAACGGCTAAGATTAAATTAGACTTGATCCTCGTCACTTAGAAGCTTCTCATCCACATGTTAAATTAATTCACTTCAATTATTTTAATTCACTAAGTTTTAACTTAGGTTCCATTAAAAATAATTAATTATTTGAATAAATTTCACTCTGGGCGGAATTTCTCCAAACGATTTCTCGGTCTTGGAGATCTCATGTGTTCTAGCCCCTCCACAAAATTTCGGAGTTAGAGCACATCCAATGCTACCCAAAAATCAATACTCCCTCTTAGCGAGAAATGTGCTCTAGCAATACTTCTCACCAGAAGCATCACTAAATCACTTAGATCTTATCTTTGTCCGAGCACTACTCTGTTAGAAGAATTCGATCTCCAGATTCAATCTCTGTGTGTATTCTCCAACTGACCCTCAAGCCTTTCTTTATACTTTTCCTGTTGAGAAATCAACGGCCGTGATCTAATCCTTAATCAACGGCTAAGATTAAATTAGACTTGATCCTCGTCACTTAGAAGCTTCTCATCCACATGTTAAATTAATTCACTAAGTTTTAACTTAGGTTCCATTAAAAATAATTAATTATTTGAATAACTTTCACTCCGGGCAGAATTTCTCTAAACAATTTTTGAGTCTTGGAGATCTCATGTGTTCTAGCCTCTCCACAAAATTTCGGAGCTAGAGCACATCCAATGGTACCCAAAAATCAACACTCTCTCTTAGCGAGGAATGTGCTTTAGCAATACTTCTCACCAAAACATCACCCTGATCCACGACATCGATCCTTTGCGCTGCTGATGCTTGGCTTGTTGCCCTTCATTCACTACGTTGCTGCTATCTGTACTGCTGCCCATGACTCTGCCACTGTCACTGCTACATCTGTATTGCAACTACCTCTCAAAATGCTGCATCGTGCTGCCCATAGCACTGCCACTGCTAACTGCTGCACTGCAACTTAGTTGGGGAGAGTTAAGAAATTGAAAGACATCCCAAAAACTGACATACTGGTCAGTCTGGATGCACCTCGATGCTGAAACTACCTCTGCTGCTAATTTGCGCTGACCCTCTGATGCTACTGCGCTGTTGCTGCTTTGCACTGCGCTTCACCACTGTGTACTGCGCTGTTGCTGCTACTCTGCTACTGCCTCTGCCCTGTGCTGCTTCAGACTTTGGCGCTCTAGCTCTGCCATTGTCGCTCCATCATCCCTCGCTCCAACCGACTCCCGTCATTCTGCTACTGTCATTAAGGGCTCCTGTAGCCTTATGTGATCCAAGAGTTTCGGCACCTCGAGGATCCTGCCTGTCATGTAGCTGATCTACGACTCCATGTCACCCCACTTCTTAGGTGCATGAGAACTCATGGCACATCCATCATCATCTTCCTCATCAGCCTGAGTTGGAGCAACCTTCGAGTCAGATTCCTCCTTGCCCTTCTTCTTCAAAGGGCTTTGCGTGGCGAAATGTCCCAGTTCCCCACATCTGAAGAATCTGACCTTTGAGAGGTCCTTCTTCTTCCTTCTTTGCTGCTCTTGCTATCCCTTAGATGCAAGAGCCGCATCTTCCTCTTCCTCCTTCTTGACTTTATTCCTGTTGAAAAGTGTAACTAGGATCAGTCTTCATAGTGACTGTAATTATGTATTTATGTAAAGAAGAAGACAAAGATAATAAAATGTATTTTTGGTGTACTTCTTCATGGGTTTCATCATTCATGAGCAAGATTTTTATTATAGGTCAATAGACTTCTTCTTGATGTCTATTAGGGTTGTCTTCTGGTTACAAGTGTAATTAAGTGTTATATGAAGTGGCTAAAGAATGCTCCAAGACCTTGTCATAAATCTGTGGAGGAATGGCTTATGTCCGCTCTCATTCAACGCTGGAAGATAAGCTCATATACATTGTGATCTTGTTGGCCAATAAACAATGGTTAAAGTCGGCCTACATGCTCGCTGTATGGTCGGCCTAAAACAAAGGAGATGCCTCTATATATATACTCAGATCTGCGGTTCATTTGGCACTCACAAATTTGTGAACAACTCTGAAATAAAAGTGCGGATCATTAAGAAGATACTTCGGACAAGCCTGTATCTGAGTGCAGACTTTAGGATAAAAGAAAATACGAGTTTAAGGACATAATCATATGTAGACAGCTCTGAAGTTAAGTATGCGAATCTGTGGTGCGGACTTTAGGACAAAAGAAAATATGGGTTTAAGGACATAATCATATGTGGACAACTATGAAGTTAAGTATGCGGATTTGTGGTGCGAATTAGTGTGCAGTCATCTTGAGATACATGCGGAGAAGTCTGAAGATAAAGTTTGTGTCTTGTGCATCAGAAGCATTCTGATGTCATGTAATGCGAAAGGCTAAGATTGATGATCATGATATAATACGAAGTCTAAGGGTTATTGCAGTGTGAGAAAAGAGGAAGGTAAAATTGTGATTTACCTTCCTAATTACAGTCTATAAGAGATAGTAATATATCTTCAAGGATATGTGAAGTGAAAGATAAGATCTCGGATGATTTTGTATATAATATTTGAAGAAGTGTTTGAAGACAAACTGAGAGATCGAGTTCTCTAGTGTTGGTACAAGTCAGTGCAAAGTGGTGTAGAAAAGAAGGATCAGTGTTGGAAGCAGTGACAAGGTCTTGGAGGCATTCATAGGTCAAGGGTCTGAGTCTTGGTCATGGTACTTGTCATTTGAATATCTATAAGAAGAATTCCTTACGGGTTTTCCTCTCCAAGAGGGAGAGGTTTTTCCCTGGCTCGAGGAGCCTAATTTTTGTGTCTATTGTATTTTGATAATCGACTTGATGAAAGACTAAATAAGCTAAGAAGAGAAGACATAAGTAAATCAAGTAAGTTCACAAGTAATTATCAAGAAGAGAATTTGTATTAATCACCGGCCCTCTAAATTCTCAACATGGTATCAGAACTAAGGTGCTGATCACAAGGGCTACTTGACAAGAAGACGCTCCAGGAAGCAAAGATCAAATTTTGGGTGAAAAATCAAATCAATGTGCAAGGAAGACTCTCAAGCTATTTCAAGAAAGATCGTCATCTCACTCAAAGGATCAACTCATCAAAGATTTATATTCAAAAACATTGTTGGAAGAAACATCATCTTTTGAAGATATACTTTATCATCAAGGATCCAAGAACACCTTCATTGGAGATTTCAATCTTAGAAGAAGCTCTTGATTTCATCTTCATCATCATCAAGGAAGCTGCAACGCACTCTACTCAAGTAAGTATCTTTGACCTTACTTAAATCTGTCAAAATGACTTGTTGTGAAGAGAGCAACAAATTGGTTGGGTCATCAAACTTTAGTGCATGGAAGAAGAGGACAGATTTGAATTTAATTGAAGACAAAGTTATGGATTACATCAAAGGATCTACAATTCCACCCTCAAAAGAAGATGCTCCCGCTCATGCCAAGTACATGAAAGGAGGAATCAGAGCCCAAAGGATTCTCATAGAATCCATTAAGGACTCACTCATTCCCTATGTATCAAAACTGAAGTCTGCAAAAGAAATATATGAGAAACTGGTGGAGCTATTCTCAGTGAGTACTGCAGGAGAAGCAATCTCTGTGAGACAAGAACTATACAAAATGAAATTGTTAAGATAAGAAGGAATCACTTCATACTTTATGAGGATTTCTGAAATAAGAGACCAACTGCAGGAACTGGGATAAGTAATGTCTGACACTGAGATGACTACAGTGGTGCTGAATGCTCTACCAGAAGAATGGGGAAACTTCACTTGAAGTTTATATAGGAAGAAAGAAGCAACACCATTCCATGATTTATGGTCTCTATGTAAAATAGAGGAAACAAGATTGAAAGCCAAAGCTGATATAGGATCAAGTGAAGGGAATCAAGCCTTTGTAGCTATATCCAGGAAGAAAGGAAGATTCGGAAAATTTGGTCCTCAGAATAAAAGAAGAAATATGGACAAAGTACGATGCTTTGGATGTAATGAACTTGGGCATTATAAAAGAGATTGTCCTAAATTTGGAAAGGACAAGAGGAAAAAGGAAGAAGCCCATGTCACAGATGAAAAGGTAGAACTTGATATTAAGAAATCTAAGAAAGAAGAAGCGAAAGATCTCTATTATGATTGAGATCATCTTCTTCTTTAAGAGATTTCTGTTGGTTAGTATGATAGGAAGCAATGTATATTAATAGCATCATGATAGAAGCATGGTAGGATCTCTTGGTGAATCAGCTCTTGAAAAACCTCACTGATAACAATACTAATGGACGATAGTCATCAGGATCAAGGGTCATCATGGAAACACGTGCTGAAATTTTCTAATGGAATTCTCTATGAATTCACTGGTTAGAAAGAAAGAAGAAAGGTTTCATCAAAGAATTCTATGCTACAAAATTCCGGGATTAGGATGTGATGATATATTGATGAAGCAGGTCAATGGAATGAAGATCCTCATTCTAGTAAATCTGCTACAGGATGACTCAAAGGAAAAAGTTATGAGGTATATATATTTATATGCTGACACTGGATGTTGTGAAGTCATGTCGTATGGTTGCAGGTAATTGTCTTCTATATTTGGAAGTATGATCTATGGAGGAGGATCTCTCTTGGTACACTGACAAATGAAATCAACATAATATATCCTCATATGGAATATGAGGTGGTTGTATATGAACAAGGAGTTGGAAATTGGAAGTTCTGGGAATGAAGATGTGCAGAAAGGAAGAGATCATGAAGTGCAACCATGTCAAGAGGCAGTTATCATCTGGAAGCCAAGAAGATGTGACTAGAATATCTCCTGGAAGGATATGTAGACTCTGATAGAAGTCTGGTAAAGAGGAGGACCCTTGACAAAATGTATCATTAGGAGATGTGTCAATCTGAATAAAGGATGCCGATGGCTACAGGAAGATGTCATGGTGAAAGATCATCACTAAGGTAACTTTTGATTTAAAAGTTCATATGTATATGTTTATCTGGATGGATTTATGCAGAACTGCCAATCTTGTGAAAGGATGTAAGATCCGTGGAGATGGTTCGAAAGAAAGCAGCATGGCATAAAAGGTGGACCAGATAATGAAGTTAGATGAATCACTTTCTGGTAGCTGACATGACTCTTGGATGAAAGTGATGGATGATCTGTGCCCTATGAAGCCAAAGGTTGAAGATTCCTCAATATCGAAATCCATGACATCGAGGGGAGGAATTTTTCATGAGCAGCTGGGTGACTCATCATTGCTGCTGTAGGTCCTGGATTGAGAGGGAGCCTGGTGATAAGTTTCTTGCTTAGAAGAAACTTGGAGTATGTCCTTCCTGGGTTAAGAGGGAGTGACATATATGATTCTCTAATACGTGTTATGCACTAGACCAGGACTGACAACCGTAAGTCTCACTGTAGGCCATGTGGAGAGAATGGATAGACACATCATTCTGGTCTTCACTTGGGAAGACAGAATGGAGGATTGGGCAATCATCTGGCATTCGATACTCTTTGAAAATGTGATAGGGCATTCAAGATAAGAGTAGTTGGGGACCGATATTCTTCGAGGGCTAGCTACCCAAGAAAAGAATAGTCCAAGGTCATACTCTGGGAACACCTAGGTGGGGTATGTACCTTGGAGAGACAGTGACTATTGTGTCTATAAGTCATGTGTCTTGCCAGCATTGTAGCCCATTGTCTCGTTGAGAGATGGGGCTGTTAGTCAAGGCCTTGCACTAGGACAATGCTGGTTGATATGATGCTATATAGATGCGATTACCAATTCAATTCTTCTTATGAGATTCTTCAATTTGAAAGTGACCATGCACTTGTATGAATACCTCCCTAGTTAAGAGGGAGTGTTGAAAATTGTATCTAGGATCGGTCTTCATAGTGACTATGTAATTATGTGTTGAGATTTTGTGTATTTGGGGTAGCATCAGTTGTGCTCTAGGTCCCAAATTTTGAGGAAGGACTAGATTTCACCTGATCTACAAGACCCAAAAATGGATTTGGGAAATTCAATCTGGTTTAGGAGATATTAAATCAATTAATTATTTTAATGTATTTCTTAAGTTAAAACTTAGGAAAATAAAATAATTAAAGTGAATTTAATTAAACATGTGATGAAATTGTCTTAAGTCACATGGATCAAGCTTTCTTTTAATCTTAACCATTGATTAAAGATTTAATCTTGGCCGTTGATTTGTTACCGAGAAAGGTATAAAGGAAAGGCTTGGGGTCATTTGTAAGACACGCAGAGGTAGAGCACTTAAGCTAAGCTGAGATTCTAGGAGGGGTTGCTAAGAATTCTCAAGTGTTTCAGTTGCAGAGGGGAATTTAGACCAAGGGGATGATCTGATCCGGGGGTCTAGAATACACAAGAAGCAGAGAAGAGATTAGGAAAGACAACGCAGAGGAAGGCAGCAACAACAGCAGCAGCAACGGCAGCAACAACAGACGGCAGCAGCAGCAGCAGTAGACGACATCAACAGTAGCAAGGACAACGCTGAGCATTTAGAGGCCTTCAGAGGCTGACGCTGTGTCTTTCAGGGGCAGATCTGGGGTTTCTAGACCTAGATATGGCTGAGTTCTGTAAATCCCATTTGAGGGTGTGGATCAACCAGTATTGTTGGTCTTAGATCAGCCAGGTGCTGCAGATCTAGAGTTTTCTCTGTAAGGTTTTCCTGATCTGGAACCCAGAGTTGTGTATTCAGAAATATTCTTAATAATAGAGCCCTCCAGCAGCCAGAGACCGGTTTTCCCACATTGGGTTTTTCCGAGGACAGTTTGTCCAGAAATCACTGTGTCACTTTGTCTATGTGTGCATGCGCTTATTCTAGATCTGAATTGGTAGAGATCTGTTAGGTGTTTTGCTTTGATGTTAACTTGAATTTATTAAGTTGATAACTTGTATAAGTAGGAGAAGCTTAACCGGATTAACAAAAATAATTTCTGCATAAGAATTAAGATTTAGAAATTTCTACATGGTATCAGAGCAATTGCAAATCTAGAAGGGTCACCAACTGAATTATCTGAAGGATCTAGCTGCAGAAAGCAGCTGGAAAGGTAGCAGAAAAGCAAATCTGAAGGGACAACGCAGTTTTTAGGAGGAGATTCATGCAAAGGGAAGGGTGACGTTGTCCAGCGCTGTGTCCTAGCAAGAACGCAATTATTGTGTAGAGGCAGCTTAGAAACAACGCTAGTTGGGTCTGAAGCCAACTAATGTGATTCATATCTGAATATGTCAGATCCAAAAAAAGTCTGCAGAAAAGTTGCAGAAATTCAGAAGAGCTGGTGGGGTTAAACTTCTGAAGTGTTCAGATTTTTAACCTTAGCACAATTGACAAAGTTTGGGAAGAGATCAGCGTCTCAGAGAGTTTCTTGCCAAAGGAAACTTGCAGTTTGGTCAGAGGATCAAAGAAGAAGCTGAATCATAGTTGATTTGGTAGATTTCCAAGGAGGGAAATCAAGTGCCAAAGGGAGCAGAGGGTTCCCAGTTCGAAAAGGACCCTAGATCCAAGATCATAGAGAAGAGGAGCTCCGACACATTCTGAGCAGATGGCTCTTCATGGACTGCGTGATCAGGATAGGCTAGAGGGCCTCTCAAACTTTTCGGTATGGAAAGCTAGGATCCTGATTGTCCTAGAGGCATATGGTCTAAGAGATCATGCAGAGCAGACCCTGGCCACGCCGACATATGTGGATCTCCTACGAAAGCATAGAGAAGCTGCTGGGCATGCCAAGCGGGTGATAATGGACAGTATCAAGGATCATATTGTGCCACACATAGCTGAGAAGAGGACAACTAATGAGATGTGGAAGGCCTTGACTTCCCTGTATGAGGGAAAATCAGTCCAATGAAAGATGTTGTTGGAGGCCCAAATGAGATCATTCATGATGACCAAGGGAGAAGACATCGAGCACTTCCTCTTCAGATTGCTGTCAATTAGGGATCAACTGATTGCAACAGGTGCAACCGTAGATGATGTAGTGATAGTCAGGATTGCCCTCAATGCAGTGACGGATGAATGGGAAACCTTTGTCCAAAGTATCTTGGGCAGAGCGGACCTCCCAGATTGGGACAACTTGTGGTCGATCCTGCGGCAAGAAGAACTACGAAGGTTCACCAAGAAGCAGCACAACCCTGCATTGAGCAAGGTTAAGAAGGAAGAGGAGGAAGATGCAGCCTTGGCATCAAAGAAGCAGCCGAAGAAGAAGAAGGATCGTTCTAAGATCAAGTGCTTCCAGTGTGGTGAAATGGGACATTTTGCTAGCCATTGTCCAGAAAAGAAGAAGCATAAGGAAGCATCTTCTTCCAAAACAACGGTGGCAGATGATGGGTCAGGAGATGATGTAGCCATGAGTGTTCATGAACCATGGAGGTGGGGTGACATGGACATGTAGAGGAGCTACATGGAAGTAAGGTGAGATCTTTGAGTAGCTCATCTCTTGGATCACAAGCAAGCTACGACAACCTTAAGACAGTAGTGGGACAAGTGGAGCATTGGGTGCATAGACACAGATGAAGCAGAGGCAGAGGCAGATCTGGAGGCTAAGAGGAGCAGTGCAGAGCATAACAACAACAACGTAGAAGCAGTAGCAGCGCAGACGCTGATGCGACTTAAGCAGCGCAGCGCAGTACTGCTTACGCAGTGCAGAGCTGTAGCAGCGCAGAGAGCTTCAGAGGGACAACGCAATACAATAGCAGCGTGATAGATTTCAACACAAGGAGCTGATGTAACTTCAGTAGTGCAGAGGGAGTCTGATTACGCAGGCAGAGCTGTCGCTGTGCATCGTTCTTTAGATGCCGACACAGATCTGTAGCCTATGGAACTTCAGTGATGAGGATGCAACCCATCTGACTTGCCTGTCAAAGATTGGGCAAGAGATTCAGTTGTTTCTCTCAACAACTAAGGTTGCAATGCAGCAGATCAACAGTGGCAGTGCTATGAGCAGCACAGATGCAGCGTATTGAGAGGGAGCTGCAGTACAGTGGTTGCAGTGGCAGTGGCAGAGTCATGGGCAGCAGTACAGAATGGAAAAAGTAGTGCAGAGTTGAGTGGTAGGAGGCCAAGCTTCAGCAACACAGAACTAGTGCCCAAAATTATGTAATGCATAAGTGTGATGTATTGCTAGAGCACACCCTTGATGCTAAGAGGGAGTGTTGAGATTTTGTGTATTTGGGGTAGCATCAATTGTGCTCTAGGTCCCAAATTTTGAGGAAGGACTAGAGTACACCTGATTTACAAGACCCAGAAATGAATTTGGGAAATTTCATTTGGTTTAGGAGATATTAAATTAATTAATTATTTTAATGTATTTCCTAAGTTAAAACTTAGGAAAATAAAATAATTAAAGTGATTTTAATTAAACATGTGATGAAATTGTCTTAAGTCACACGGATTAAGCTTTCTTTTAATCTTAGCCATTGATTAAAGATTTAATCTTGGCCGTTGATTTGTCAACGAGAAAAGTATAAAGGAAAGGCTTGGGGTCATTTGTAAGACACACAGAGGCAGAGCACTGAAGCTAAGCTGAGATTCTAGGACGGGGTTGCTAAGAATTCTCAAGTGTTTCAGTTGCAAAGAGGGGAATTTAGACCAAGGGGATGATTTGATCCGGGGGTCTAGAATACATAAGAAGCAGAGAAGAGATCAAGAAAGACAGCGCAGAGGAAGGCAGCAACAACAATAGACGACAGCAGCAGTAGACAGCAGTAGCAGCAGTAGACAGCAGCAACAGCAGCAAGGATAGCGCTGAGCATTTGGAGGCCTTCAGAGGTTGACGTTGTGTCTTTCAGGGGCAGATCTGGGGTTTCTAGGCCTAGATCTGTCTGAGTTCTGTAAATCCCGTTTGAGGGTGTGGATCAGTCAGTATTGTTGGTCTTAGATCAGTCAGGTGCTGCAGATCTAGAGTTTTCTCTGTAGGGTTTTCCACATCTGGAACCTAGAGTTGTGTATTCAAAAATATTCTTAATAATAGAGCCCTCCAGCAGCCAGAGACCGGTTTTCCCACATTGGGTTTTTCCGGGGACAGTTTGTCCAGAAATAACTGTGTCACTTTGTCTATGTGTCCATGTGCTTTTTCTAGATCTGAATTGGTAGAGATCTGTTATGTGTTTTGCTTTGATGTTAACTTGAATTTATTAAGTTGATAACTTGTATAAGTAGGAGAAGCTGAAATGGATTAACATAAATAATTTCTGCATAAGAATTAAGATTCAAAAATTTCTACATTATGTATTTATGTAAAGAAGAAGACAAAGATAATAAAATGTATTTTTGGTGTACTTGCTTCATGGGTTTCATGAGCAATGTTAGATGATCCAAAAATAAAATATTATCATAGGTTATAAAGTTGGAATAAAATAAGTATTAATTTAAGATATTAAATTAATAATTATTATTCTAGAATATTTAATTATTTTATGGAGACTTTTAGAATTAGCTTTTTGTTGTAACAAGATATGACTCTCCAAATGTGTCGTATCTTAGGCTTTTTGTTAGCTAGTTATTTGGAATAGCATTTAATGTAAGTGGACACTTGTTATTTAATAAGTGATCCATAATTAGTGGAAGTTAGGACATGGAGCATATAAATAGCTCATTGCAAGAGTGTTTTTGTTGTTTGGGTGTAAGCTCTTGCATAATTCCAAATGTAATTGTTTTTCTGATTAATAAAATTACGTGTCTGAGGACACTTCGGCCATTATTGTGGTATTAGAGCTACGGTAATGCTGCAGTAGATGTGAGGAGGAGATTCCAGCTCTACAAGTTCTAGGAAAACTCCATTGAATTAATCAACATATAATTGGTATGGAATTTGTCAAGTTTTTTGTTTAAAAAAACAGAAATTTTATTATTGATTTTAGATTTGTAAATTCTAAAATCAATTTTATTATCAAGAAATTTATATGAATAGTTTTTAACGAGAGTTTCATCGGGAGTCCTGGAGTTTGAAACGACCAAGAGAGCCGAATAGCGTAGAGGCCTTCTTGTATTTCAATCTATAAAAAAATCTGCAGATTCGCTTTTATAGTTCAACACTGCTTCTTATTACACTGTTTGGGAATCCGCTTTTATATTTCAGCACTGCAGATCCGCTTTTATCTTTCACGAAATTTAAAAAAAAAGCTTTCTACACAGGAATTTGTTGTTCGAAATGATATGCCTTGCGGATCTACTATAGGTCCGATTTTGGCAAGTGGAGTGGGCATTCGTACAGTTGATGTTGGTGCACCTCAATTGTCGATGCATAGTATTCGAGAAATGTGTGGTGTAGATGATGCAGAGTTCGATAAACAAATCAGAGTTGACCATCAGTAAGCTATTGCTTAGATTGGAGCGATTGCTGAGTGTAAAAACTGCAATGAAAACATTAAATATATATATTATTAATGATGAAGATAAGAGGTGATTACAATGAGGGATCGCCTAGGCTTTAAATATAGCCTCAAGGTGTCCCTTGGCGAAGAGGCATGATCTTTGATCATGCCTTTTCAGTTAATAACCTAAGATAACTAAATCTAATTAATAAATAATAAATTATACATAACATTGCCCCCCTCTTAAGATGCTTTGTCCTCAAAGCATACGTAATGATGGGTGTTGCTGGCGAAACGCTTCAGACTCCCAAGATGCTTCTTCAATGGGCAAGTCCTTCCACTTGATTAAATATTCGGTAATAACACGAGAGCGCAGCTTCTTATCACAAGTAGATAGGATACCCTCGGGCTCTAGAACGAGCTTGCCTTCATCATCCAAAATGGGAAGTGTTGTTTGAACCTTCTGATGGGTATTTCAGCCTTTTAGCAGGGAAACATAAGAACATTGTGAACCCAGTACAGTACTTCCAGAGCTCAACCCATAACGGCTTGGTGATCTTTGCTCATTGATACGGACCATAAAACTTTGGAGCTAATTTATTTTCCTTTTGTGTAAGGGACAGCTGTATGGTTGAAGCTTGACAAACACCCGATCTCAACCAAATGATCTTCTCAGTGCGATTACGGTCGGCTTGTTGCTTCATACGATTACGTACAACACTGGAATTTTCTTTTAAATTTGGGCCGACCTTTTTGGTGTTCTTCTAGTTGATTTTTCTTTGCTTTTGATGGTTGGCCGAATAAGTACCCAAGGTTTGTAACCACTGAATTCCTAAGACCACATCTACTCCTCCGAGTGGTACGACATAGAATGGAGATTCTAAACTAAAGTCTTTAATCTGCAATTTGACTTTATGGCATTTTCCTACCTGTTCAATCTTCTTACCATCGACCACCATTACCTTCATATTCGGCATAGGAAAAGTAAAGAGGTTGAGTCTTTTGGCCATGATTGAATCTAGAAAATTGTGCGTGCTGCCTATGTCTATGAGAACCATTACGTTGTTTTTCTTAATATGTCCCCTTAATTTTAGTGTCTGCGGTTGTGATATACTTGTCATGGCTGATAATGACACTTGCGGAGTGCTGTCATCATCTACTTCTGGGGAGAATTCTGGGGTATCTTCTATCCCTTCTATGTCTGAATCATCATTGTTAGAATCATTAGTTGCTTCACAGTTATACAGATTTTTTTCTTTCCCATTAGCACATCTGTGCTTAGGGTCCCATTTTTTGCCACAACGTTTGCATTTACCTTCCCTCATTCTTTGTGTTTCCAAGTTAGATTTGTCTCCTTCGCGAAGGCGTGGTGGAACATATTTCATGTTATCTTCTTTTGTAGATTGAGGAAACCGTCGCCTTGAATATACTTTTTCTGGTTTCGATATCCTTTCAAATTTCTTTTCAGCAGCTTTTGCTTTTTGCCTTGCTACTTCTACGGATGTAATTTCATGTAGTTCGAGCTCTTCTTGTATGTGGATTTTAAGTCCTGAGATGTAAGACTGGATTAGACGAGATTCCGACAATCCGGGTACTCGTGTTGCCAAGGTCTCCCATTCTCGCGTGTACTCATCCACATCTCCTTTTTGGCGTAATTTGATAAACGTTGAAAAAAACTTTTCTTCTTTTATGCCTTGAAACCTTTTGAAGAATGCATCTTTAAATTTCCTCCAACTGATAGCGAGCGTCGTCTTTTTCCACCACATATACCAATTATATGCTTCTCCTTCCATTTTCATGGAAGCATGTTTAATTTTTTCATCATCACTAGTAATGTCATAAATCTCAAAATATTCTTCCGCTTTATTAAGCCATGCAATGCTATTCTTTTCATTACCATCAAATTTGGGTAGATCGATCTTGGCTTTGCGCTGATATGCTAATGGTGGAACAAGAAGGGGATATTGATTAGCGAATGCATTCCAGAGCTGCTTATTTTGAAAATCTGCATTACTATCTTCTTGATGATGTGGGGAATCGGTTTTTTCCTGATGCTCTTCCGAGTTCCCTAAATCTGCGGAATTGTTTTGTTGATCTTGTTCCTTGTTAGGAGATATTGGGGATTGTGTCTGACTTAATTTATCTAGCTTATCATTTAGCTTATTGAAGAGTTCGTTCTGCTTTTCTGTGGCCTCGTGATGATTTAGCCACATTTTTCTTTCTATTCGATTTGTTGTATCATGAACCTTTTTGATGTCGTTGGAATGCCTGTGCCATTACCTTCAGATCCATTAATCGTTTCGAATTCTTGAGGTGTTATTGATACATTTCTCGAGATCTACCAATTTCTTCTGGAATTCAGCCATCGACATCGAAGAAGACATTGAACGTGTATGAGGTGGAGAGTATTTTTCTGCCAGTGTTCTCCTCTTTTTTCTTTAAAATTAATTAATTAATATTTAATTAATTATTTTTTTTTGAATTAATTAATTAATTAATTAATTAATATTTTTTTTTTATTTTTTTTAACTATATAATTATTATATATATATATATATATAATTTTTAATTAAAAATTATATAATATATATAATTTAATTATATAATTATTATATGAAAATTATAATATATATATAAATAAATTATATAATTATAATATATATATATATATATATATATATATATATATATAATTATCAATTTGAATTATATATTATATATTTTATATAATTAAAAAAAAATCGTATTTAAAATTGCCCGTTCCGAATTAAAATACGATGCCACCTGGAGTTAATCGATTTCCTGTTCATATAATTTTAACAATTCGATTTATTTATATATCGATGCAGCCCGTTTAAACGACACCCTGTTTCCAAATTGCCCGTCCGTTTGACACGCTGTTCTTATGATTTAACAAATCGAGTTTTTTTATTATTAAATCCGACAGCGGGGTTGCAGCAGCCAAAAGACCGCGGGAGGGCCGACGGAGAAGGTTGCACAGGAATTAAAAACGAGTGGGAATGCGTTCACGTTACGGCGCTGCTGATTTGAGACGGCAGGAGAGAAATGATTGACTGCGGAGGCGGAAGTGTTGTCGGGGGCAGGTGTGATAGGCGGCGGGGACGACTGGGACAAGCAGTGGATACGCACGACGTGGACTGGTGATGACAGAAGAACGGTGGTATGGTCGGGCTTCAGAAAATGGTGGCAATGGTGATGGGGTGGGGGATGACAACGGTTTTGCGGCAGATAAGAATGCGGGTGGGACAAGCGGTTGTGTGTGCATGTTGGAACAACGGGTAAGGAGTTAAGGGATCAATGCAAAGGAGTGAAGGGTGGACGGGGAACCGGGGCAGGAGAGAAGAGCGGTATGTGAGATAGGGGAGGGGGGTAAAATCACAGCGAGAAGGGGGGTCCTGGAAATGGCAGAAATGAAATGGTGGCGAAGGCACGTAATAATGAGTGTGGGCGGGTGGAAAAGATAAAGACTGCTGACATACGCGCGGTTAAAAAAAAAAAATTTCTGAGCTGCCCGAAATACTGTATGATGATCGAAACCAACAGTAAGCTATTGCATGAAGTATTGCATTTCGGTTGACCATTGCCCCCACCAGTTGAGAAATTGAAAAATTCGAAGGTTTGCGTGTACTGTGAATACGCTCGTTGCCAACTTATGTTTTTTATTATCGTGGGTTTTTGAGTTTGTGAAAGTGGAAGGACGCAATCCAGGTTGCGAGCTTGATTCATCTTCGACCCTTAAGGAGGAGCAACTACCTTGTAAAGGGAATGAGACGGGTGATCGTTTCTCTTAACCTTTTCTTTGCCATCGCTGGATTCACATTGGCTTTGTTCAAATATATGAGAATTTTTTTAATTCTTTTGTGAAGAAGTTGTTGGTGGAATTATGGCTATGCGTCGTTCTTGCTGCACATATTTATCTAGTTACTAATGATAATTTCACACGAACATTGTTCCCCAGTGACTTGGTCTGAACTTTGAGTTTGCTGCTTCGGATGGATCTGCTATTGCTGTTTGGAACCCGACAGCTTGCCAGCGTAAGAGCCAGCCAGCCAGCGTCAGCCAGTCAAGAACTAGCCTGAAGAACAAGTAAAAAATTCAGCGTTTGATAGTGTTTGCCTTTCTAAAGATAAATTTGAAAAGTATTTGCTGGAGAGATAAGGTATATATTTTTTTATGTAATGTTTTTTATTGGAGTAATAAGGATTTTGTAAAATTTGTTGAGTAATAAGGTTATTTGTAATATTTTTGGAGTAATAAGGAGATTTTTCTTTGTAATTTGTTTCTGGAGAGATAAGTGTGACTCAAAGTAATTTTACTTTGAGGGGGGGTAACATTTTTTTTTTATCAGATTTTGCAAGAGCATCATTGTAAAAGTCAAATTTTGAAAGCTACCTTGTAATATTTGAGAAATTGACTAGAACCAAGTGCAAAGCTCAGTCATTTTTATCCTGTTTCAACGACTAATACGAGGGTCAAGGCCAAGCCCTGATAGATCGTTTTTTGTGTGGCGTGTGTCATGGCATGACGAGTTGCTCAATTTTTTGTGCTTGATTCTTTTGGTACACTGCTTCAACACTCCAATGTCGAAATTAATTAATCTGTTCTCTGAAACTGATAAGCTAGAAGGAGTGAAATCCTATAAGACATGGAGACGTCTAATTGAAAACACTCTTATTTTTAATGAATTATGGCATGGCATTTGTGATGGCAACATTAAGCCAAATAAACCAACAGATCCAGCTTCACTTGCAAAATGGGAAATAAAAGATGCCAAGGCATTAGCTCTTATAAAAGCTTCAGTTAGTAATGAAATGTACATACACATTAAGAATTCTTCAGATGCATGGGCTGCTTTACAATACATTCAAAGATCTCTTTGATACACAACCTGAATCAAAGAAAGTTGATCTTCAATTGAAATTGCTTCAACAAAAATTAATTGAAGGTAGTGATGTCCTTGAGTACATTTCACGACTTAAAAACATTAAGCAAGAAATCATCAATGCTGGTTTTCAAGCTTTTGATGAAAGCTTCTTAACTACAATTTTAATTGCTGGATTGCCATCATCATATACTCATTTTTTGGAAACTTTGCAAGTCATTGGCAAGTTGGAGAAGATCAAATTTGATGAAATGAGTGACATGTTAGCGCAACATGATAAAAATTTCGGGAAGTAGAAACAGATCGGGGAAGATGTCTTCCTCACCGAAGCCAGTTCAAGCAACTCCTTAGCTGACAGTTCCAGAAACAAAGGAAGAGGTAATTTCAATCCAAATCAAGCAGTGCAAGGTCGTGGTCACAGTCAACACAGAGGAAACAATTCCAACAGAGGCTCCAATTTAGGCAGAAACAATTTTCAAGGCAGAGGCAACAATCAAAACAGAAGATATCATCAAGGCACAGGACAGAGTCCAGGAAGAGGACAAACTCAAAACGGAGGACAAGCAGAGGTCGAGGACAGTCTCAGGGAAGAGGCACCGATTTGAGTCAAATTGTTTGCAGGCGATGTAACAGAGTTGGTCATTATGCAGCAGATTGTAGAACTTCTATTGAGAAATTTTCTAAGTTTCATCCAAACTCAGCGCAGTTTGCAAATGATGAAGATGATCCTGATAGTTCCAAATATGTCTTCACCAACACAGAAGCAACAGCTCTACAGGTTTCAAGCTTTCTCCACAGTGATTATGAAGATGCATGGATTCTTGATACAGGCACAACTCAACACATGACATTTCGACGTGACTTCTTTTGGAGTTTCAAAGAATGTCATCTGAATTCAATCTATCTTGCTGACAAAACCAAACATACTCCTTCAGGCAAAGGTGTAGTTAAAGTTTTTTTACCAGACATCGGAGAAAGAATGATTTCTAATGTATGGTATGTCCCAACATTCAAGCAAATTTTGTTGTCCTTAGTCACAATTCGACAAGCAGGGCATACAGTGATTATGGAAGATGGCTCAGTTAAAATTAACTCAGTCAAACAAAACATGCAAATAGTAATGACAGGTTATGAAGATGGAAAACTGTTCAGGATGAAAGGGACAGTTATTCCAAGATATTCTGACTTTGCAGGGGCAACAAGTACAGATATTTCACCTATCAGATTATGGCATGTCAGATATGGCCATGTCAACTTTGACAGTCTCTCTTAGTTACAAAAACAGGGCATGGTTAAAGGACTTTCAACCTTCAAAAGGGAAAATGCAAAGTGTGAATCTTGCATTTTTGGAAAACAACATCGAGAGACTTTTCCCACCAGTTCTTGGCGAGCAGACAGGCATTTGCAGTTGGTTCACAAACCCTTCCCAACTTCACTTGGAAGTTGCAGATATTTTTTAATTTTTATTGACGATTTTAGCAGGATGACATGGGTATATTTCTTGAAGCAAAAGTCAGAAGCATTTGAAAAGTTCAAAACTTTTCATAAGCTTATTGAAAATGAAGTAAAGGAGAAGATTGGCACTCTTCGAATTGACAACGGCGGAGAATTCACTTCAAATGAATTCAAAAAGTATTGCGTGGATAATGGCATAAAACGACATCTTACCAATGTCTACACTCCGCAGCAAAATGTAGTAGAAAGAATGAATCGTACCTTGTTAGGAATGGCGCAATCTATGTTAACTTTCAAAAAGTTAAGTCCTTCATATTGGGCTGAAGCAGTTCATACCGCTGTCTACTTGAGAAACAGATCTCCCACTGCCTCTTTAGACGGAATCACACCTTATGAAGCATGGTTTGGATTCAAACCTCGCGTTAAGCATCTCAGAGTTTTCGGGTCAGTCTGTTATGCCTTAGTTCCAAAGGAAAAACGAACTAAGCTTGATGCACGAAGCTTGAAGTGCACAATGATCTGGTATTCTGATGAGAAGAAAGGGTATCGACTTTTGTCGAATGGGAAATTTATTGTAAGCAGAGATGTGATCTTTGATGAAAATGAAAGTAAGAGTGCTGAAGAAGTTGAAAGTATTCTTCAAAAGTTAGAAACAAAAACTGATAAAAGACATGGAAATTTACAAAGTCAACCAAATTCACCAAGTTGGTATGAACTTGAATTTCCTTCATTTGACGATGATTCATCCAGTCCGTCTTCTTCATCAGCGCCATCCAGGTCTTCTAGTAGTTCATCCAACTCTCCTAGTAGCAGCAGTTCTTCTGATAATGACTCTCCGCCCCCAGAACCTGCAGTTGATCAATGGACATCAGTTTACATCAACCCTCTTTTTAATGATGGTGATTTTTCACAAGCTCAAACCAGTGAACATCAATTGCCGAAATGGGCGGTTCAACTTTTGAAAGATGTAAGGCCTAATGAACAAAATAAAACATGAACAAGGGGATCAAAACAAAATGAAGGCAATTTTGCTTTGATAGCAAATGATTTTACTGAACCTTCTTCTTATCAAGAGGCAGTAAAACATAATGCATGGCAATAGGTAATGGTTGATGAATATCAGGCAGTTCAAGACAACAACACTTGGCAACTTGTTGATTTTCCTCCGCATGTTAAACCTATTGGATGCAAATGGGTTTATCGAATTAAGTACAAGAAAAATGGTGATATTGACAAGTATAAAGCAAGACTTGTTGCTAAAGGTTTTGCGCAGCAGGAAGGGATAGATTATGAGGAAACGTTTGCTCCTACAGCTAAATGGAACACCATCCGCCTCACACTTGCCTTAGCAGCTCAACAAGGATGGAAAGTTCATCAAATGGATGTAAAAAGTGCTTTTCTCAACGAAGATTTATAGGAAGAAGTATACATGACACAACCACCAGGTTTTGAAATTGAGGGACAAGAACATAAGTCTGCAAACTGATAAAGGCTTTATATAGGTTAAAACAAGCTCCTCAAGCTTGGTATGCTAAAATGGATGAATACCTTCGCAAAGTTGGTTTTCATCGCAGTGAATCTAATGATACCTTGTATGTATGCCAACAAGGTAAAAATCTGGTGATTTTGGTTATGTATGTCGATGATTTGATCATCACAAGCAACAATGATGATCACATTGAACAACTGAAAAAGGAGTTACATGCAGGTTTTAAGATGACAGATTTGGGACTACTTCACTACTATCTTGGTGTTGAAGTATTCCAACGTCCACATCAGATCTTCATTTCTCAGAGTAAATATGCAACATAAATTCTTCAGCGATTTGGAATGCAGGATTGCAAGCCTGTCCTTACCCCTATGGAACAAAACTTGAAACTTTCAAAATTTGAAGGGGGGAAAAGGTGGACAGCACTACTTACAGACAGTTGATTGGCAGCTTGATTTATTTAACAACCACTTGCCCTAATCTATCTTATGCAGTCAGTATTCTTTCACGTTTTATGCAGGAACCACTAGACAACCACTGGAATGTAGCCAAAAAAGTTCTTCGATATATCCAAGGAACAAAAGATTTTGGTCTTCTTTACAAAAAGACTAAAGTTTTTGTACTTGGTGGATTTTCAGATGCTGACTTTGTTGGCAATATTGATGACAGGGCATCAACCTCAGGTTACTTAATGAACATGGGGTCAGCTGCAGTTTCCTGGAGTTGCAAGAAGCAAGCTACAGTGGCCACTTCTTCAGCAGAAGCAGAGTACATTTCAGCATGGGAAGCAGCATGTGAGATTGTTTGGTTACGTCGAGTTTTACAGGACTTAGGAATTCCTCCAGCAGAAGCTACTTCGTTATTCATCGACAATCAGTCAACAATAAATCTTGCCAAGAATCCAGTTTTTCATTCAAAGACAAAGCATGTGGACACTAAGTATCATCATATCAGATCTCTCATTGCAAAGGACGTCATCAAGCCAGTGTATTGTCATTCAGAAGATCAGACCTCCGACATTTTCATGAAACCTCTTGGCAGAATAAAATTTACTAAGTTCAAGGATGAACTTGGTATCTGTTGTAATGTATCTTTGGATCATAGGGGGGAATGTTAGATGATCCAAAAATAAAATATTATCATAGGTTATAAAGTTGGAATAAAATAATTATTAATTTAAGATATTAAATTAATAATTATTATTCTAGAATATTTAATTATTTAATGGAGACTTTTAGAATTAGCTTATTGTTGTAACAAGATATGACTCTCCATATGTGTCGTATTTTAGGCTTTTTGTTAGCTAGTTATTTGGAATAGCATTTAATGTAAGTGGACACTTGTTATTTAATAAGTGATCCATAATTAGTGGAAGTTAGGACATGGAGCATATAAATAGCTCATTGCAAGAGTGTTTTTGTTGTTCGGGTGTAAACTTTTGCATAATTCCAAATGTAATTGTTTTTCTGATTAATAAAATTACGTGTCTGAGGACACTTTGACCATTAAGCAAGATTTTTATTATAGGTCAATAGACTTCTTCTTGATGTCTATTAGGGTTGTCTTCTGGTTACAAACGTAATTAAGTGTCATATGAAGAGGCTAAAGAATGCTCCAAGACCTTGTCATAAATCTGTGGAGGAATGGCTTATGTCCGCTCTTATTCAACGCTGGAATATAAGCTCATATACGTTGTGATCTAGTCGGCCAATAAACAATGGTTAAAGTCGACCTACATCCTAGCTGTATGGTCGACCTAAAATAGAGGAGATGCCTCTCTATATATACTCAGACCTGTGGTTCATTTGGCACTCACAAGTTTGCAGACAACTCTGAAATAAAAGTGCGGATCATTAAGAAGATACCTCGGACAAGCTTGTATCTGAGTGCGGACTTTAGGACAAAAGAAAATACGGGTTTAAGGACAGAATCATATGCGGACAACTCTGAAGTTAAGTATGCAGATTTGTGGTGCGAATTAGTGTGCAGTCATCCTGAGATACATGCGGAGAATTCTGAAGATAAAGTCTGTGTTTTGTGCATTAGAAGCATTCGGATGTCATGTAATGCAAAGGGCTAAGATTGATGACCATGACATAATACAAAGTCTAAGGGTTATTGTAGTGTGAGAAAAGAGGAAGGTAAATCTGTGATTTACCTTCCTAATCACAGTCTATAAGAGATAGTAACATATCTTCAAGGATATGTGAAGTGAAAGATAAGATCTCGGATGAATTTGTATATAATATCTGAAGAAGTGTTTGAAGACAAATTGAGAGACCGAGTTCTCTATTGTTGGTGTAAGTCAGTGGAAAGTGGTGCAAAAAAGAAGGATCAGTGTTGGAAGCAGTCAAAGAAGCAGCGACAAGGTCTTGGAGGCATTCATAGGTCAAGGGTCTGAGTCTTGGTCATGGTACTTGTCATTTGAGTATCTATAAGAAGAATTCCTTACGAGTTTTTCGAGATCGAACTGGCGAAACCCCAACTCCCTCTGTGTTGCCTCTGCGCAGTAGATGCGTAGGCCTGCGTGGGGATGGCTGAGTTCTGTGTCACCTTCTCTCTGTGCTTCTACCTCTCAGAAAATCGAGTTTCAGCCATCACGGCTCAGAAACCCCGATCTCCAAATAAATATTGGATTGTCTCTCGGAAGCTATGCGCTGCCCCTGCGTGAGCCTTGCGTGGGCCCGTGTCACCCTCTCTAGGGATTGCGTCACCTCTCCTGGTGGTTGCGCTGCTTCCTCTGCTGCCCTTTCTCTGCTATGTACTCTCGGTCCTTCGACCAATAACTGCTTCTGCCCCTTGCTGCAACTGAATCACTTAGATCTTATCTTCGTCCGAGCACTGCTCCATCAGAAGAATTCGATTTCTAGATTCAATCTTTGTGTGTATTCTCCAACCGACCCTCAAGCCTTCCTTTATACTTTTCCTGTTGAGAAATCAATGACCGTGATCTAATCCTTAATCAATGACTAAGATTAAATTAGACTTGATCCTCGTCACTTAGAAGCTTCTCACCCATATGTTAAATTAATTAAAGTTAAATTAATTCACTTTAATTATTTTCGTTCCCTAAGTTTTAACTTAAGCTCCATTAAAAATAATTAATTATTTGAATAACTTTCATTTCGGGTGGAATTTCTCCAAACGATTTCTTGGTCTCATTGATCTCATGTGTTCTAGCCCCCCCACAAAATTTCAGATCTAGAACACATCCAGTGCTACCCAAAAATCAACAGAGGAAGGCAATGTTATGAATATAATTTATAGAAAAATAATTAAAAATAATGGGAACAATAATAATCATAATTAAGGATTAATTAACTAGTGATTAGTTAATGAAAAGGCATGTCTCTAAAGACATGGCCATTCGTGAAAGAGTACCTGCCTGGCTATATATACAAGATCCTCAATTGTAATCATCATCTCACATCAATTTTTTAATATAATATTCAATACATGATTACTTGTCCTACAATGGATGTCTTTGTCTTCGAAGTATTCTGAAGATTACTCCGTTGCATATATGAAATTTGTTCGTTGCATTGGTATCTAAATATACCTATGAGTAGACGAACTTTGTTTGTTACACTAAATATAGTGATCCTTAGGTCAATTTTGGTCCTCTCAGAGAGAGGAATTCAATCCAATAATCATATTCTTCAAATGAGCTTCCCAAAGTGGAATTTGGTCCTAGCTGCACATTTTAACAAGATATCTACGATTGCTTCCCTATTGGAATGTACGGTAGCTTCACTATCCCTTTCTGCACACAATATCTGAGATGATGATACCTGATCTCGATATGCTTTGAGTGATCGTGAAACACTGGGTTCTCAGAGAGCTTGATGCAACTTTGATTATCACAGTGCATCACAATAGGCTCCATCCTTTGTCTGAAAAGTCCCACAAGCAACTTCCTCATCCAAATTGGATCGCATGTTTCCAAACTAGCAGCCATGTACTCGGTCTCTGCTGAACTGAGTGTAATTGATCTCTGCTTCCTGCTATACCAAGAAACAACTGTTGACCCAATGTTGAAGACGTCACCTGAAGTACTCTTCCTATCCAATCTGCATCTGTGAAGTCCTCAAGCCTCACTCCATCAACTTGTATATAACATAATCCATAATCTACTGTACCTCTGAGATATCTCAACACATGCTTCATATCAACCCAGTGAACTTTGGTCAGTTCCAACATTAACTGACTCAGCTGGTTGACTCCAAAACAAATATTGAGCTACTTGTATATTGTAGCATCCACCTTCCTCTAGTTTGTGACTAGAGGCGTGGCCATAGGCCTGCAATCCTGTATATGAAATCTCCAGAGAATCTCTATAGTGTACTTCCCCTGTCCCACGAAAATCTCACCATCACCCTGCCAAACCTCCAAGCCAAGGAAATATAACATAAGCTCCATATCCTTTATCTCAAACTCCCTTACAAGGTCCTCCTTGCAATCCTGGATCAAGCTGCTTGCTACATTCAATATAAGGTCTTCAACATAGAGCGCTAGAATGAGCGGAAGCCCCCCAACCATGATGTAGTCTAGGTTGGCATTTGCCTCACTCTTAGTGAAACCCAATCCTCGAAGGTAGCTATCAATATGAGTGTACCATGCTTTCGGAGCTTGCTTGAGCCCATAAAGAGCTCTCTTCAACCTAAACATATTTTTGACTCTGCTAAACTGCTCAAATCCCTCTGGTTACTCCATATAAATCTCCTCATGAAAATTATTGCAGCAACTGGAAATTATTCTCATAACTGTAAATTTAACTGTGCAGTTTATTTGCTACGACAAACAATGAATAAAATCATAACTACAATTTTCACCACAAAAATACCGCGGAAAATAAAATATTTGAAATTGAGAAATTATAGCACACACACACAAGAAATTTGACATAGTTATTTTTGGAAAATTGTCCCCGAAAAATCCCAATGCGGCAAAACCGATGCAGCAGATGAGGGTTTTATTATTATTCTTCAGCAACAATTATAAGTACAAAAATTTAGATGGTCAACTAGCAATCTAATCTAAGGAGCAATCTAATCTAAGGAAAATACTGGCAAAATTTTTGTGAGAATTTTCTCTCATGTTGAGTCTCCTGCGTCACCCTCTGCGTAGTGCTTGCGAAGATCCTGTGGGGATTTCAGCCTTCCTTCCTTTGCCTTTTCCTAGAAGTGGAAAACTTCTTCCTAGAATGCTGCTACCCTCTTTTACCACCTTCTACTCACCCTCTAGTTCTATCTTCTCAGCTGAATCACTGCCACTGAGAAAATTGAATTGCCTGGGCAACTGAGAAACTCCACTGGTGTGTCCTCCATCTACCCATCGACTTCTTCTTATAATCTCCGTTGGAACACCAACGACCAAGATGAAAACATAATTGATGGCCCAAATTATTTCGCTGTCGATCCGTGTGAGTTTGTACATGATTCTCACCTTATCTTAATTAATACTGATAAATTAACCATATTCCCTGAGTTTAAACTTAGGAAATATTTAAAAAACGGTTAATAATCTAATTGAGAGACTTCTAGGCAGAATCTCCAGAAACGATTTTTGGGTTTTGGAGATCTCATGTATTCTAGCCTCTCCACAAAATTTTGTGGCTAGAACATCCGATGCTACAAAAAGTAATTCTCCTCAACCACCCCATTGAGGAATGTTGTCTTCATGTTCATCTGGTGGATCTTCCACCCCATCTGTGCTGCAAGTGCCACAATAGTCCTAATGAATGAATACCATGCTACTGGGGCAAAGGTCTTATCATAGTCTATGCCCTTAATCTGTGAGAATCTGTTGGCCACAAAGCTGGACTTGTACTTCTCCAAACTTCCATCTGACCCATGCTTTTCACCTTGTACACCCATCTTGGTCCAACTACTGATTTTCCCTCAGGTCGTGGTACAATGTCCTAGACATCGTTCTTCATGATCTTGTGAAATTTGTTGAGAATATGCCTCCTTGTAAGAAGAAGGTTCAATGTCCACCAACTCTGTCATCACTGGCATATAACCTTTGTACCTCTATGGCTGTCTGCTATGCCTGAACATGGTGCTAGGAGCTTCAACCTGCTCATATAGACACATAACTAACAAAAATAACTACATAATCACACAATTCAACAACACAATTTTTCTAGGGAAACCAACTGGGAAAACGCTCTGCTTGCTTGAGAATTTTATTGATATAAGAATGAGCAGCAAATCTCTTACAATACAACTTTGTCTCAATAGAAATCAATCTGATTTCTCTGCTAGTACTAAGCTTGAAACACTTGCAAGTAACCTTGATCTTGCTCCTAAATCCTTGCACACTTCTGGAGGCCTACTTCCTTGTGCTGAATCCCTATTTCCTAGCGCAATAGGTGCTCCTATTAAATAGGGATGCTTCCTATTTCCTAGTGCATTCCCTGCAAGAATTCTTCCTCTTCAATAATTCACACAAGCTTCTCTTGGCATCCTTTCTCTCACAAGCTCACACACAAACTAGTGCATACAAAGTTATGATTACAATTGTGCCTTCGCTCTTCCTTATAAGCACATCGAATGGCTAAATCTGGCAAGTCTTTATTTTAGGAAATCGAACTGGTGATTGAGTTGTTAACTGAGTTAAGTGGCTCATGCAACTCTTCCTAAGTCTCAATCTAGAATTAGAGACTTGTCATTCGTCCTTTTCCATGTTAATTCGCACTAGAAGACAATAACTAAGCCTTCTACTCTAGTACATCAGTCAAACTGCTTCATAAATTGTCCTAATTTGTAGGGACCCATCCTGAATCATAGGAATTCGTCCTAACATATAGGGAACTCGAGCATGCTAAAGAAGAACTCGTTGAGGTCTCTTTGACTAAGGCACAAGTCAAAGAAACATTTCTCGCTACCATTTTCAACAATCTTTGTCACATCCAATATTCAGAACTTTGACATCAATGACAAATACTGTCCAACAGTACTTCGGAAATTGCTTTCAAAATCACAGCATTAACTTTCATAGCAGATCAGTTTCAGCCATAGGTTTTATCAGTCTGTGATTCAGGTGGCTTCATAGAGCATTATCGACTTTCATATCATTCAGAATGGAATTTGGGTGTGGATCTGAACAATTGTTGTAAATGCAGGTGTCCTTGATACTACTTAAAAACTACAAAGCTCCTACTAGTGCGTGCGTAGCCTACGAAGTTCTGAAGTTCATCAAATCAAAAGCTTCCACACAGTCATTGTCTTTCACAGTCATATTTCCTTCTTTTACAGTTATTGCAAAATCCTTGCAAAATCTAAGATGTCTACAGCTTGAAGACATGGAGCAGTCTCTATATGCAGCTGAAATCAATGAAGGGTCTGATTTTTCAAAGGCTGTCACAAGGGGTCTTAAAAGACTGCCACCAACGACACGCATATCTGATGATCTTGTGGCTTCCTTTCTGCATTTTGTTCACGTTTTGAAGGTGTCTGCAGTGCTGCTGCTAGCTCCAACTACCCCAAACAGCCGTTTAGACAGCAAAGGAACCAGAATGCAACAAGTGGAAGACTCACAGGTATAATAATAATCTGCAGAGGGAACATATAGAAGACAGATATAATAAAAGAGCAATCGTTTAACTTTCTGGAATCAGTGTAGATCCATGATTCTGTTTGCAGTTGTACAATGTTATTCATAAAAAGTCTATTTGTACAATAGTTTTGCTATACATGTCAATTTACCAAATAAAAAGTCTATTGTATAAAATAGTAAATACTGTTCTTACAAAATGGCCAAGAACTACTGTAATTCTCTCATTATGCATTTAGATGTGAAAGTTTCTAGACAACTATATCTGATATTAGATCTAAGACTTTTGTGATCCATAATGTAGATAAAAGAACTTTCTGATTAATCACATCATTAGACCGTCTAATGATGTGATTAATCCGAAAGTTCTTTTATGTATATATCTGATATGTTGATCTAATTTGAACGAAGTTTCTGTTAATTGTGCTATGTACTAGAACTAATTCTGGCAGTTTTTTTTTGCTTTCTTCAGATGCTTTGCAAGCTTGGCGATCTTTTGGCGAGTCACATGGAACTTATATTCTCAAAAGAATTACTGGAAAATCAGAATACTCCCATTGAGATTGAGGAAAATGTAGAAGATGACTGGCGTAGATTGTATGGATGACACTTATCTTCATTCCTGTTAAGAATTTTGTTTTGTACAATGTAACCTTTGAAAGTTTAGACTGAAAGTGCTTAAATTGATGTATGTTTATCAAACATTACAAAAATTCAAATTCTTGATCTGGAACAAAACATGCAATGTCTTGCTGGAAATTATGTTTCAGTGAATAGGAAATCTGTTTGTTGTACGGTAACATACAGATTATGTTCTATTGCTGAAAACTATAGAATTTGGAAACGGGCCACAAATCAAGTGAGATTTTATTGATTGTGGCTTCAATCTGCGATAAATATCCGATATTTTCCTAATGTTATAACTCACTACGACACTAAGCTGATAGTCTTTTAACAATGCAGCTGAAAGGTTGATTTGGTTGACATTCAAAGGATCAGGGTGACAAGCTGAGTAGCCCTTTAAGTAAATGTTGCCACTGTTTAGCTTGACACCGCATTCTTTTGCCATATGCTGTCCTCGACATAGTAACAATACTGTACAATTCTACCTTTCAGGAACTAATATCATGATGTTAGCTGTTATGAACACAATTTCTGAAAATAGCTAGAGAAACCATCTATATGCCAAATATTGAATGGGACCATATGTCAGTTGGATATGTTAATTTTCCATGAAACTCTGCAACTACTTGGATGAATAACTGAAAACTGAAACCAAATTTACTTTCATCAAGAGACAGAGTTCCTTTACAATTTATAAGCAGTGGAATAAAACACCAGAGATAAAAAACACAATCACACAAATTGACATGCTTGTTTACCGAGGAAACCCAAAATGGAAAACCTGCTATCTTTGTTGTGGTATTTTATTGATTGTTCTTGAGAAATTTTTTCTATTACAAAGCATTCTTCTCTGAGAAAGCAGTCTACTTCTTCTCACTAATCTCAGCTGATACAATCTATCTTGGCCTGCCTTGATCACAGCTTGATCTCAGATCTCTAGCACATAATTGTTCCCTGCTGCTTGCCTTGACTTGCCCTGCCTCTTGCTGATCCTAGTCCTGGATCTTTGTGCACTTATCATCAAATAGCTACCAAAACAAGAAGATCAACAATACACAAGAACACGGTGTAGGCTGCAAGCCAGGGCCAAAACCTCTCCACTTGAGAGGAAAACCCAAAAATCTCATCTCTTCTTCTATGTTCTTCAAATGACGAATTCCAAGACCTCTAGACCAAGACCAATACCCTTCCAAGACCAATACCCTTCTTGATGATGTGCGACCTTTGTCCAAGTCAAACCCAATCAAATCTCTTCCAGTTGCATAACTTCAACCCCCAGCTACAGAATTTCGGCCTCTATTGCATGTCTGAAATTTTCGGCCCCTGCAACAACTGTTGTCTCCACACGTGTGAGAAAATCTAGGGATTCCAAGGCTTCCTTTGATATTCACTTGAGTTTCTCCTTCTTCTATGGCTTGAAGGTGACCTAATAGACCTTACTTCGACCTTCTTCCTGCAATTTCCCCAAGTTCGATCTTGCAACAACAAAACCCTAACCTTGTTCTTCGTCCTTCTTCCTTTTTCCCTAGCCTTCTACTGCTTATCCTTAGTTTAGATGATGAGAAGATGAGTGAGTGTCCATAGGAGGTCGAGTTCCTTCCTATATACAGGCTTCCAAGGAGGACGACCTGCCCTAATGAGGCCGACTTCTTAGATACGAGGCTGACTTGGTCTTGGAGGGTATTTTGACACTTTTAAATACAAAAGTAATTCTCTATACTAGTTACAATGTGCCCGATGGGGTCTTCTTCATATGAAAATGACCCTTTTGACTTCTTGACCCTAGGACAAACCCTAGAAACACTCAATGGGTGCTTGACCTCTAAATAAAAGACTTGGAGCATGAAACCCATGCTACAAAAAATAACAATAATAATTTTTATTTCTTTTTACAATATACAAGAATCAAAAGTACATTTCATATTTATGAAGACCAAACCTAGTTACACATTTCAACACTCCCTCTTAACTAAGGAGGTATTCATAATGGTACATGGACATTCTCAAACTGAAGATAAGAGTAAGATTGGTAAGCCATCTCATAAGATATCATTTCAGCTTGTCTCTTTTCATCATACCAACCAACATTGTCACATAGAAAGGCCTTAACTAACAATGCTATCTCTCCACAAGATCAGAGCACAATGTTGGCAAAATCAATGACTGATAGGCACCATCATCATTGTCTCTCAATGCAGATATCCCACCCGGGTGTTCACAGGGTATGTCCTTTTAAGACAATTCCTATCTTGGAATAACACATCCTCAAGGAATTTCCTCTTCAACTACTCTTATCTTGGATGCCCTTCCTCATCCTCAAAGAGTATCAGAAACCAAATGCTTAGCTAATCTTCCACTCTTTTTTCACAAAGTGAAGACAAGAGTGTTGTGTCTATCTCTCCCTCTCAACTAGGGAGGACATATCAACGAAGGCAAGCTTGTCTCTCAAATATACAAGCTTCTTATTAAGAAGAAATTTTGTCAAGATGTCAGCTACTTGCTCATCAATGGAGATATACTGTAGTTGCAACACTCCATCTTGTACCAACATTAGTATGTAGTGATACTTGTTATTTATGTGCTTTGTCTTTCCTTGGAACACTGGGTCTTCAAACAACCTTATACAACTGGTGTTGTCACAGTGTATCACTTTAGGGTCCATCGGTCCTTTGAACAGGTCGGATAACAACTTTCTCAACCAGACAACTTCTTTGCTTACTTCACAGGCTGCAATGTATTCAATCTCAGCACTCCTCAAATCAATGATTCTTGCTTTCTACTCATCCATGATATCATGGAGGATCCCAAACTAAAACATCCGCTAGTAGTGCTTCTCCCATCCATTTTACTATCTCCCCAATCAGAATCTGTATATCCAATCAAGTGGACATTATTCCTTTTATCATACTTCAGGCAATAGTGGATTGTTCTTTGCAAATATCTCAATATATCCTTGGCTTCTATCCAATGATCATGCTTGGGCTCTACTTGGAACTGTATGAGAATATTCACTGAAAAACAAATGTTTGGTCGAGTATTTACCAAATACATCAATAAGCCAATCAATTGTCTATACCTTGTTGGATCCACTGGGCTTGATTCAGAACCTCTTAGCCTTTCCAAATTCGTGACCATAATGTTTTTCATAGGTTTGCAATTCATCATGTCAAACTTTGTTCACATTTTGATCACATATTTTTCTTGACATAGATATATCTCATCAGGTCCTTGCCACACTTCGAACCCCAAATAATAGTGCATCAACCCTTGATCCTTCATATCAAATTCTGCTCCTAGTTGCTTCTTGCACTCTTGAATATGACCTTCTACACCTGACATGAGAAGATCATCCACATATAGAAGAATGGTTACATGTTCATCCTTCACAACTTTGATATAGAGATTTAGATCAACATAACTCTTCGAGAAGCCCAATCTATGTAGGTATGTATCAATCCTTGCATACCAAGCCCTTGGTGCTTGCTTAAGGCCATAAAGTGCCTTTTTCAACCTGCAAACAAAAGTCTCTCTATCTTTTATTTCAAATCCCAAGGGTTGTTATATATAGACTTCTTCATTGATAGTACCATTTAGGAATGCTTTCTTGACATCCATTTGATGGATGTTACATCCCATCGATGCTGCCAAAGAGACCAACAAACGTATAATGATATACCTTGTTGTAGGAGCAAATGTCTCTTCATAATCAACATCTACCTGTTGGGAGAAGCCTCTAGCCACAAATATTGCCTTATATATATATATATATATATATATATATATATATATATATATATATATATACTTCCATCTGTTGCATGTTTAATCTTGTAGAGCTACTTGGAAGTTACCACAAATTTGTCTTCAGGCCTAGGTACGATCTCCCAAATTCTATTCTTCATTATTAATTGATATTATTCATTCATTGCATCTTTCCATTATTGGTGTTTGACAACCTCTTCAAAGGTGGATGGTTCTACTTCTATTAACTTCGTCATATAGGCTGCACACCCTAAATATCTTTTGGGCTTTTTACTTTCCCCGAATGTGCCTTTGGCTGCCCCATGTTCTTCTGCATCTAGAAGAGTAGATTCAACCAATTAGGTCTCTTTATGCTTTCAGGGATGATCACTTGTTGCACAAGTTCACTAGGACCTTCTTCATGCTTTAAATTCTCTTCCTTCCTAGTGCTTTCTTCCTCAAATATTGGAAGTTCTTCATCATCAGAGTCCATCGGGAGGTCTTTTGATTTCTTGAATGCAATACTTTCATCAAAGATCACATCTCGACTCACTCCTATTCAACCTCCTTCCTTTATGTAGATCCTATATGCCTTTGAGGTGTTACTGTAGCCAATAAATATACCTTCATGCTTGTAGGATCCAACTTCGTTATCCTATCTTTCAGAATGTGAATATAGCCAAGACAACCAAATATTCAGAGATGATCTACACTTGGTTTCTTCCCAATGAATGCTTCCTCAGGAGTCATGTTGTCTAGTGATCTATGAGGACTTCAATTTTGAATATACACAACAGTTTTAGTTGCTTCACCCCACAGAAATTTAGGCAAGTCTTCATCATGTAACATGGCTTTAACACTTTCCTCAATCGATTGATTCTTTCGTTTAACGGCTCCATTTTGTTTAGGATTATATGGAACTATCAACTCCCTCTTAACCCCAACCTCCTTACAAAAAGCTATGAGTTCCTTTGATGTGTACTCTCCTCCATTGTCATATCTTAGTACCTTTTTTTCTTCTTTCTCTAAGGTTCTCTACTTCAATTTTGAATTCTTAAAATTTGTTGAATACTTCATCCTTGGACTTCAACAAATAGATCCAAGTATTCCTTGAGTGGTCATCAATGAATGTAACATAAGTTTTCCTTGAGTGGTCATCAATGAATGTAACATAATATAGATGACCTCCGAGAGACTTTGTAGACACAGAACCACAAACATCAGAATGAATGAGATCCATGGCTTCTTTTGACCTTCAAGCACTACTTCCAAATGGTCTCTTAACATTTTTACGTAATGCACATCCCTTGCATACTCCTTCATGATCCTCCTTGAGTTCAGGGATGCCATTCACCATTGAATTTAGAGTTGGTAAGATTTTGCAGTGAAGGTGTCCAAACCTTCTATGCCAAAGTTCACATGGACTTACTTCAATGTGAACCAAAGTTTGAGAGAGAGGGGTCAACAATATGTAGAGTCTTCCTTCACGAATCCCAATGATCTTTGCATTTTTGATGCTAGATATTTTATCCCAAACCACAACTGTTCCATATATAAAAGCAACTCTATCTCCCTTGTCTTCTAGACATGAAATAGAAAGTAGATTCTTTTGTAAACCTGGAACAAATAGGATCATGTTGTTGAGATGAATGATTCCTCCATTCTCTAGCTCCAACGAGGTTGGTCCAATTCCTCTTACATGATAGCTCTTCTTGTCACCAAGTTCAACAGAGTAGGAAAATTTTCCTCTCGAAAAGGTTTTTAGTTGCTTGTGCTCACCTGCCATATGTCTTGATGCTCCATTGTCAATTACCCAAATATTTTCATCTTCAAATATGCCTGTAAGTGCTGAGAATAATCCTTTCTTTGTAGAAGTCTTGGTCATATTATTCTTGATGGATAACAAGAGATTCCACAATGCCTTGATACCTTGCTTCAGATGTCTTGCTACCATAGAACACTGTTTCAAATATTTCTTCAAGCATATAGTGATCTTTATCATTCCCTTAGCCAACCTTAGCTCTGATACCATGTTGAGAAATCTATAGGGTTGCAACTAGGATGATTTCTCTTAAACTTGATAACTGTTTGTGATGTATTTTTACATTTTTCTTACTTGTTAGCTTCTTCTCTTATTATTATGTTATTTTTATCATCAAACAACTACCAAAACAAGAAGATCACTAATACACAAGAACAGAAGATGTAGGCTGCAAGCTAGGGCCAAAACCTCTCCACTTGAGAGGAAAACCCACAAATCCCTTCTCTTCTTACATATTCTTTAAATGACGAATTCCAAGACCTCTAGACCAAGACCAATACCCTTCCAAGACTAAGTTTGACCTTCTTGATGATGTGCTCTCTTTGTCCAAGTCAAACCCAATCCAATCTCTTCCAGCTGCACAACTTTGACCCCCAACTACAGAATTTCGGCCTCTATTTCAAGTCTGAAATTTTTGGCCCCTGCAACAACTATTGTCTTCACATGTGTGAGAAAATCTAGGGCTTCTAAGGCTTCCTTTGACTTGATTTTCTCCTTGTTCTAGGGCTTGAAGGTGACCTAATAGACCTTCCTTCGACCTTCTTCCTGCAATTTCCCCAAGTTCAACCTTGCAGGAGCAAAACCCTAGCTTCCTTCATTCACACGTGTGAAAAGAGAGAGAGAAATAACCCAAAACCTTGTCCTTCATCCTTCATCCTTTTTCGCTAGCCTTCTACTGCTTCTCCTTCATTTATATGATGAGAAGATGAGTGAGTGTCCATAGGAGGTCAAGTTTCCTCCTATATATAGGCTTCCAAGGAGAACGAGATTCCCTAGTGAGGTCGACTTCTTCGCTGCCAGGCTGACCTGGTCTTGGAGGCTATTTTGATGTTTTTAAATACAATAATAATTCTTTTTACAAGTTAAAATGTGCCCGATGGGGCCTTCATATGACAATGACTCTTTTGACTTCTTGACCCTAGGACAAAACCTAGAAGCACTCAATGGGTGCTTGAACTCTAAATAAAATACCTTGAGCATGAAACCCATGCTACAAAATATAACAATAATAATTTTTCTTTCTTTTTACAATATACAAGAATCAAAAGTACATTTCATATTTATGAAGACCGAACTGAGTTACACATTTCAACACTCCCTTGCTGCTCAATGCTGCACCTGTCTCAACCTACAACCTATACAAATTCTTCATCCTCACACCTATCTGCTTCATACATCCAAAAACTAAGTGTTTGAGGCAAGCATTATCTCTGCTAAAGATGACATCATAACCCTTATCATCTAGGGTAGCAACAAAAACATGATTCTTCCTTAGTCTTGGAACATAGAGGACATCTCTGAGATGGAGAGAGCTACTTGACTCCCTCTCAAAAATGATAGTACCAACTCACCTGGTCACAAACTTGCCATCATCTCCTAGCTTAATGCGAAATTGCATTTCCTTCTCCTTCAAGTGTTTGAAGTATTCCTTGTTCTCGGTCATATGGAAGGATTCTACTGAATCAATATACCATGCACCACTACCTATTGAGTTTTCCATGCAAGCTATCAGTGAGAAATCTTTCTCGAATTGAGAAGAAAACACATCTACCTCAGCTGATGCAACCACATGATCTTTATTGGACTCCTTTTGATTATGACACTCAGTGGCATAGTGCCCAAACTATTGGCAATGGAACCACTTGATCTTGCTTAAATCCTTCTTCTTGCCTTTCTGACTGGACTCTACCTCTTCTTAGCCCTTCTTGCCCTTGGCTTTGCTACCTTTTCCTGTGAGGGAAAAGTTCTCCTCGTCCTTTGTCGGAGATGATCTCCTAGCTCTCGGTGCTCTCAAGATTTCTTCTTGGACGTAGTTACTCCATAGCCTTTCCCAATTGGAAATTTATCTCTCTGCCACTGACTGCATCCTAGAAATTCTCCCAAGATTTATGAAGTCCAAGAAGCACAAGACTTACAAGGTCACTGTCTGCTATAGTATAACCCACTCCAACTAACTCATCCCAAACTTGGGTGAACTTGGAAAGATACATAATGACGGGCTCTCCCTTGCTCATCCAAGTACTTATTAACTTCTCCTTCAAGGAAAGGTTCCTGACATCACTGGAACCTTGATACAGATCTAAGATGGCTTTCCACTTCTCATATGTTGTCTTCTTCCCATGGAAATGAGGGATAATATGATCTCTGACCCCCTTAAGAATGATCCTCCTTGCCTTAGTGTCATTCTTGCTATGTTGGATCAACTGTTGGACATCTTGAGGTGGCACTATTTGATTCTTTACAAATTCTAGCACCCCATTATCTACCAACACCGCTAAGACCCGCTCCTTCCATGAGCAGAAGTTTGAGGTTCCCTCTAAATTGTGATTTTCACTTAGTTCTAGGAACGCCATATTGCTATCCAAGGACTGATATTCAAATCTCTAGCGTAAGTCTTTTGCTTGATTTGCACTCTTTATTACTGATCAATCTGGTGTTGGTCTTTATGCTGATATCTACTCTGATACCATGTTAATTTTCCATGAAACTCTGCAACTACATAGATGAATGACTGAAAACTAAAACCAAATTTACATTCACCAAGATAAACATTTCCTTAAAAATTTATAAAAAACGAAATAAAACACCAGATATAGAAAGCAAAATCACACAAATTGACATACTTGTTTACCCAAGAAACCCAAAAGGGAAACATGCTATTTTTGTTGTGGTCTTTTATTGATTTTCCTTGAGTAATTTGATCTATTACAATGCAATTTGTCTCTGATAAATTGTTCTACTTCTTCTCACTAATCTCAGATGATACAATTGATCTCAACTTGTCTTGATCACAGATTGATCTTGGCCCTTTAGCATACAACTATTCCCCATTGCTTGCCTTGACTTGCCTTGCCTCTTGCATGATCCTGCTGCTTGATCTTTGCGCACTTAGAAGCCCCTATTTCCTTGCGCACTAGGTCACTATTTCTTAGTGCACATGAGCTCCTATTCTCTTGCGCAAATATCCTATTTTCTAGCGCACAAGTCTCCTATTGCTTAGCACACTTATGACTCTTATTCTCTTGCACACTTGTGACTTCCTACTTCTTAGGACACGAGTTCTCAAATATGTGCAACTCATAATCTCCTAAATCCTTGCGCACTTGTGATCTTCTATTTCTTAGGACACAAGCTCTCAATTCTGTGCTCTCCACAATCAAAGATGATCTCACAAACTTGTGAACACACTTGTAATTTTCTATGCCTTCATCCTTCTCTTTATAGACCCAATTCGAGCATGCAAGGAAGGCCCAATTCAATTTTCGAAGTCGAGTACTGATAGTGAGTTAACTGAGAGTGATACTCTTTCTCTCTCCAATCGACACTTGGAGTCTTAAATCATTCTTCCTTCAATTAAGATTAAAGACTAACTCACTCTAACTGAACTTGTTACTGCGATTTTGTAGTAAAACTGATGAAGACTCCACCTAACTGAAGTTCCAACTCTACGCATGCCATCCTGATGATTATTGCAGTAAACTGGAAATAGACTCATCCTGATTAAAGTCTAACTTATGAGCTCGCACGCCTTCTGAAAGAAGGACAAATCGAGTTCCACTCTGGCTAAGGCACAAGCCATAAGACCTTTACTCGCTACATTTTCAACAAGATCTTGGCTGGTTTATTAAGCAGGGGTGATTTTATTCATGTATTTGGCATGTGTAGCCCTCCAAAAGGTGAGGGATGCCATGGCTACTAACTGGTTGGGTGTAGGCGACAAAGAAAGTTTCTAGCCCCTAGTGTTGTTAGTGCTTTGTAGTGGTGTTGATTGGACAACACTAATATTTAGAGGATCTAAGAGTATTTTATATTTTTTACTCATTACTCATGTAGGCTTGGTCCCTCACTGATGCACCATTTGTGTACAAGTGATTCCTATATTTGGCTAGAGGGATTACAATTGGACAAAACATTGCCACATCTAAATTTTTTGAGACGCTTTGGGACTATAATGAAACTAGAAAAGCTTCGTTAAAAGTAACATATTTCCTAATAATACTGATCTAGGAGGATACAAAAATAGAAGTGGCCTTGAAAATAGCTCAAAAATCAAATTCATCAGATGGAAGCGAAACTGGGACCAGATCATAGTGCTCGTCGTCTTGAATCCAATGGTGCGAGTGACACTCAAATCTCAGTTCGTATGTTCAAGTTATCGCTGGTCAAAGTTTTGGTCAAAGTTGGCCAAGTGACAGCCTTAACGAGGCAACAATTTGGTAGAATATCGGTGCACAAAATCTGACCACCAGAACAAGCGAATTTGTCGTGTCTTTAATTTGTCTAATATCCCTTATTTTCTGGCGGAAGATTTCTAACCATACGTTCTAAAAAAAAATAAAAAAAAATAAAAAAATATTGGGTTAATGATGACATTATATTATATATAGTGGGAGGGCGGGCCACCCCCGATAGACCCGCCCAACCCAATGGAACCTTAACAAACACAATTCCGCATATGTATTAACTTCCAACCCCGTTGGGATTATGGTTATCGCAAACCCCGATTAGTTACGTTAAAAAACAAACCGTGTTGCATTTAACAAACAATTAATCCTTATATGGGAGGCGCGAGACTCGAAATGGGGACTGTCGCCAACCTAAACGACTCCGCCACCGATGAGCCACTGGCTCGTCCTTTAGCGGTTCCACCCCTCAATTGTATGTAAACACTCATTTTCCCATTCGAATGGGAACAACGGAGGGCGTGAAACCTTGAGCGGCTAGGGGAACGAAACCATGAGCGAGGGATTTGCAAAGATGTTAAAAAGATTCCCTTAGAGGGCCAAAGGTGCCAGTGTCATAATTTGACAAGTTTATAGTCATTTTTATCCGATTTCGCGACACAAATCCAATCGTGCAGTTTGTTTCTCCAACTGAAGTCTCCATTTTTAGGCCATCATCCGACTTGGAGGTATACGGGTCATTTTTGTAAAGTTGCTTGTATCTAATTTATTTGATGCCACTTAATGAAAGAAGGCCTCCCCACTTTTGAGTAGGGCTCGGAGACGTAGCCCACATTGAGTGAACTCCTTAAATCAAATCGTTGTGTTTTTCATTTCGTGTTTTCTTATGATTTCCGCTTCTTTTGTATGTGGTTTAGGTTACTTGGTTAATATGTTCTTTTATATGCAATTTTGAATGCATCCTTGAAGTTAAAAGATATGGATCAAGTTTGGTATAAGAGCAAGTTGTCTTGATGCGAATTGCATGAGTGAATGCTAACCAGGAACAAGCTCCAAAAAGGTGAAGGAAAACTTAAACCCTTTGATCTCGAAGTGGGGCGTGCACCACGAAGACGGAACGTGGCAAGTGAGGATGCACGAGAGGAAGAAGAGTGAAATTATCGCAAGATATTCTTCAACATGGCAGCCAAAGTTGACAGGTTGTTTGTAGAATATGGGAAGACAATCAAGCATGAGAAGAAAGAACTCGAGGATCAGGCATCGATACACCATGAAGGTGGAGGAGGAGAGCCTCCTCCCTCTCCATCCACCAGTGAAAGTTCTTCTTTTTCCTCTTCTCATCATTCTAACATGCACCATAAAAATACATCTAAGAAGCCATTTTTTAATCTAGATGTAAAGTTTGTTTTGACCACATATAATGGAGAATGTAATGCAGATAAACTAAACAATTGGATTAGACAGATCGAGATTTATTTCTGGATTCAACAGATCGAGGAGGATGAGACAAAGATCCAGTTAACATCCCTTCGACTGAGTGGCACCGCTCTTGTTTGGTGGGAGAGAAAGTTGCAGAAAGGCAACAAAAATTTGGGTAATCTCCTTTCTTCTCGGGTGACCTGTATGTTACCATTCAGAGACATTCTCCCAAGCTATTTTAAACTATCCCACATGACAAGGAGTTGTTTTCCTTGGTTCAAAGCGTGAAGAAGTGGAAGCACTACTTGATCGACAAGGAGACCATCTTTCACATAGATCACCAGCCCTTGTAGTACCTTCAGTCACAAACCAAGCTGCAGCAAGCATGTCATTTCAGATGGATGGGATTCCTCCAGCAGTTTCACTTGATAATAAAATACAAGAAGGGAACCAACAACAAAGTGGCAGATATGCTTTCTCTCCCTCCTATTTTTGCATCTATAGTTTTGCAAAATGTTTCTTTATCTTTTGAAAGTTATGCTGAACAATGTGTTGATGATGATGATTTTAAAGAGATTTATGCAAAATTGACGCATGGATCGCAAGTGGATAATTATCATTTGCAGGGAAAATTGTTGTACCACCTTGGCAAACTTTGTATTCCCACCAATGAAAGGATACATGTAATCAAAGAGGCACATACCTCTCTGTTACATAGCAATTTGTCACCGTCCCTGCCATTCCCCATCCCGCACATTGGAGGACTCATTCCGTGACCTGTGAGCAGAGACAAGACTTGAAAATACTTTCATTGCATCCCTCTGAAGATGAGCTTTCATTGCCCTAAAGACATCTCCCTGCCAAAAACCCTAAAAATAGCTCTTTTTCCATTGGCGCGGTTCCACAGTTCAGCCCTCGCGCTAAGGGGGCAAATCCTCCAAAGAGGGCGTGCCAATTGGCGCTCTATCATAGAGCCACACCCGTGCCAACCATATTAAGAGGTGTTTTTTAAAAATAAATGGCGGAAGTTTCGTCCTAACAAATTCCTAGACTAATATCTATCTTGAGTTGGGAGGTTTGGCTACGGATTTCCATAGAGAGGAAGTGGTTTGCCACCTCTCATGGAAGCTTCCTTGATGATAGGGCCAATCCCATCATTATAGGGATCCCAACTCCCCTTCCTCCATCTATAAAAGCTTGCCCATCTCCTTTGCAAGCTAGTTCCCAAGAGCTTTCACATTCTTATGTTGCAAGAGCCTTCTTGATTCCCTTAAGGCCAAATCCAAGCAAGGAGACTGTTGCTAAGTATTCGGAGAGAGAGGCTTGTCCCGTCCTTGACAGGCTTTATCGAGACATGTTTTGCTGACGACCCGCCAAAGGAGAGTGCTGCGTCGAAGCTATAGTTGTATTCTTCTTTTGACTCATTAATGATAAGCGACTATTGGTTATGGTTCCACTCTTGTTCTTGATTATGTTCATGAGTTATTTCCTCTTCGACTGACATATATTTGTCTATACTGGATTTTATGCTTGCGTTTGTGTTGTTCCTTGCATGTGCAGGTGTCCGATCACGGAGGTCGTGAGGATTGTGATCTGCCAGGGCAAAGGAACGGGAGCACCACCTCTTCTACAAACGACATCGTTGGATTCCAGGTAAGCCCTCCTCGCAAGTCGGTTTATTTGCAATTAGGAACCTGCACTGTAGCGTGTTTGATTGTTGCTAGACCCGATCTGGGCTAGTAGGGATCGCCTCTGTCCGCAGAGGGGATTAACCTCTTCAACAATTTGGCGACTCCGCTGGGGACTCAGCTTGTTGTTTGATTTGTAAGCTATAGACGGAGCCTGAAGTGCAGCTAGATAGCCTTCGAAACGCTTTTGCTCTGCATTAGCGGAGTAGATCAACGCTGCTTTAGTCAATCTCCGGTTTAGTTTACGCACTGAACAACTTGGAGTATTGTCTTCTCTTTTCGGTTAATTTCTTGGCCTTCCTTGCTTGGTCAGCTCTTTGGACTGTTTTTCTGTTTGTTTGGCTTTGTTTTAGCCTTGTTATCACTTGTCTGTGTCTGAGATTGCTTGTTTTTCATTTTCCCATAGTAAACTCGGCTGGCGCGCTTTTCAGTGCGATAGTCGCGCCCATTGGCGCAGGTTGCTTGTGTATCACCCGCGCCATTGCCTTTCTGGCTCTAATTTCAAGCTCACAGTTGCGCCAATCCTGTGAGCTATTAGGGTTTGCTGTGTTTCATGCTTTCTGGGACTGACTTGTGATTTCATCTTGTTTTTTCAGTTGTTTGAGTGCACTGGAGCCTAGTTTCACTGATTGTAACCTCCATCCTTTGGTTGTTTGCCTATTTCTTTCGATTTTGCTTTCGAGCCCTAGGGCATCTAGGTGCTTTTGTGAGTCGAGCCTTCCTTAGGAGTTTTTGGTTTTCGTTCGTTCAGTCGACTTTGGGATTGCTTCCTTGCATTCGTTTGACAGTTATCTATCATTTTATTGTGCTTTTTGAGTGACTGTTTTCGTTTTCATTCAAATTTCGCTTTGCTTCATTTTGGGCCTAGATTACACGGCTCATTGGTGTCTTTGGGACTTTTCTCGGTTTTGAGAGACTTTTGGTCGATTTGAGATCTGATTGTTTGTGCCATTGAGTGAAATCTGCTTGTTTTTGCTCTCTTAACATCATTTCTCGAATTGCTTCTCATTTGTTTTCGGTTTGTTTAGTGCATCTAGCTATCAAACATTGAAAATAAAAAATCTCTTTTTCTTTGATTTATTAGTGCAAATTAAAATCTTTTCGGTGTTATTAGTAATTAGTGACTTTGAAGGAAATTTTTTTAGTTTCATTAGCTGCATTAGAGATATCACCGATTGTCTTCCGATCATTTTGTTTGTGTAAAAAGCTCTTAACTCTTCTATAGCTAGCTTTCATCGAACGAAATAATATACTGTGGCATGTGGTTTTGCATTTAGGATTTTTTGAGACATCACATTCGTTAGGGCCTGAAAACTGAAACGTAATTGAAGATAAACTTTAAAATTTACTCAATTTACACTAAGGCAGCATTGAAATCTAACGAAACACATTTAGAGGTCTAGGCTAAAGACGTGTTCCGGCGTCTTTAAACCTAGTAGCTGTCGTTCGCCTCTTGGCTTTAGACAGCACTAGTACGGACTTGTGCTCCTCGTACCGTCACGTATATAAAGGGAGACCCCATTAGGTTTCAATCCTTTATCCATAGGAAGCCGAGTCTGCCGCCCTATATCCGTGATACACCGAACACAGCATTCGGGGAGATTGCCTGCACGTACGGAAAGTCCTTGGTTGATTTCTTTTTCATTATTAAAACCAAGGTGTATATTGCAGTTCACGGTTATTTGGTACACCCTTTTGCCTAGTATTCCTGAGTAGTCATTTGATCTTTTCTGACTCCTTAAATTTGAAAGGATCACCAAGCGCTTGTCCTTTCACGCTTGTGTCAAATCTGAAAGAGATAGAGTCACCTTTTCGACCGTTTCTCGACTCTTAAAACATGAAACAGTGAAGTTTCTTATTTTTCAATGTGGTAAAAAATTAATCACCCACGATCACACGCCTTGTTAGATTCTGCTTGTTGACCGTTTGATTGTGTGTCTTGACTCTTTTTCAGCCCGTGTGTGTGTTTGATCTTTTTCTCTTATCGTTGCTACCACAGTGGCGAAACCCTCGGTTTCGTCTACTGGTAGTCCTTATACGGACGATTCATCAGAGGTTTCCCAATCCTCTGCTGAACCATAGCAACCCATTGTTTTCGAGTTTCCCGACGGGGGACCGGTTCTTGCTGAGCAACCCTTTGGAGGACCAGTTGAGTTCAATTGGCCCTTTTCCGACCCTTTGTCTGAATTGAGATTAGGAACTGATTTCCTTTCTCTTACATCGGGTTCACCTTTTATAGCTGCTGTTTTTCCTCCTAGTCCTCCATGTCTATTACGAGATCTAGCGGCAGGCTCAAACATGAGTGATTCTGGTGAGGAAATTCCAACGTCCGGTGAAGACTATCAGCTCTTCCCACGAAGATTATTTCTAGGAGACAATTCTGAACCAGCTGTTATGTCAACATCTAGTCCCTCATTACCACTTGGGTACAGGTCCTTGGGTCAGATCATTTCCGCCGCAGCCTCTATGGGAGTGTCAGCTCCTTCTCCGAGGCCGACTGCTTCTTCACTGGGGGTGTCTCCTCAGACACCCGTCACTTCTGTATCCACTCGGCCCACTGTCTGTGTCGCCGCCTCTACACCCGCTGTCACGGCACAACCTAGGGCTACGCCGCCTCCTGAAGACGTTTATTTAGCGACTGCTATGCCGGAGAATATTTCTCCGGAGGAGTATTGGTTGTCCCTACAACAGCCGAACCCTGAGGTTGGACCATCCTCCCAAGATCCCAACCACTCTTATTTTTCGCACTATGCACAGGATGGTACACCTGTGTATGCTTTTCCAGGTCAGTATGATGAGCACAGGGAAATTTTGCGTCTACTCGCTCCTGAGGCTCACCTCCATGCTCAAGGTTTACCTTATAACCAGGCTTATAACCCGCAAGGGCAACCTTTTCAAGGCCAACCTTCGGGCCAATCTGGCTATCCTTATGACCCACAGGGGCAGCCCGTGCAAGGCTATCCTGCGGGCTAGCAAGGGCCATCGTACGGTCCGCAAGGACAGTGTTATAACCCTTCCGGTCAACCTGTGCAGCCTCAGCCAGGGTACCAACCGGGACCGGTCTATGGTCCTGGGGGGCAAATCCAGCCTTCTCAGCCTATGCAACCGCAGTATCCTGTTGTTTCCAACGTTGCATATCAGCCGGGACCATCCTATGGTCCTGCTCCAGGTCAAACCGGTTACCAGCAACCACCTGGCTCTATTCCTCCACCAGGCCAACTGGCCCATCCGGTACAACTTGGTGTTCCGCCTCCAGGCCAACCGGCCCATCCGACACAACCTGGGGCTCCTTTACAGCCAGGTCAACCTGCGCAACCGGCCCACCCTGTCTATCCGGGTCACCCTGTTCACTCAGGGCAGCCCGTTCAGCCGAGTCAACCTGTTCACTCAGGGCAGCCCGCTCATTCAATTAACCTTGCCCAGCAGCCGATTTATTCGATGCCGCAACCAAATCAACAGCTGCGCCCTAGTTACCAGGCTCCGCAGGGTTCCACTTATCAACAGCTGACTCATCCTCAGGGCGGTTATTATCCTCATGGTCAATCTCAACCGAATTATAACCAGCCCCGAGGCTCTCAGTATTATCCTCATCAACTTGGTTCTACCTATACTCAGCAGCCAAATCCAAATGCTGCTTACACTAGGCCGACATATAATCAGAGTCCATACTCTGGTTATCAAGCCCCACACGTTGGATACCAGCAGCCAAATCAGTCTGGTTATACGACCTACACCCCCTACAGTCAGAATCCTACGGGACAGAACCCCTGGGGGCAAGGATATTCCCAACCAGCGTGGAGTACAGGTACCGGCCCTCATCCTGGGCCTGACATGCCGGTCAATCCACCATTGCCGTTCCTGGCCACCTTGGAGTTGCCGGATGTTTCAAAATTGACCAATGATCCGATTTTGCATAATCCTTATTGGCCTCCGGTTCCTACCAAGATACCAGGTGATTGCCCCAAGTTTGAGGGTAAAGCTGGGGAGGACCCCTAAGCGCATGTGATGACGTATCATCTTTGGTGTTCGTCTAACTCTTGGGTTGATGATTCAATTCGTCTGCACCTCTTCCAGCACACTTTGACGGGAGCTACTGCTAAGTGGTACATCGAGTTATCCCGTGGCATCTTCCAAGATTTCAATTCCTTAGCCATGGCTTTTCTGATGCACTTTCAGTTACCGGTTCGCTATGAAGCCGGGACGCACCTCCTGACTTCTTTGAAGCAGGATAAAGCCACTCACATTTCTGATCACATTCATGAGTGGCGGCGCCGTCGTAGACTGATCAAGTTTCATATACCTGATCAGATACTAACTCACTGGTTCACCACCTCCTTCGTGAACAAAATCGCCCAAGATATTGCGATGGGAGCGTGTGTGACAGAAGAACAAGCCATTGCGCGTGCCCAATATCTGGATCTTGTATATTCTCAGTCCGGCACGCTTTATGATATCTTGCCTGATGCTCCACGGACCGAAACCTCTAAGGCTCCACCTACCCCTGCAGTAGATGGTGTCATTGGTTCCGTGTCTCAGAATTCGAAGAAATCTTCGAATGGGAAGCAGAAGTCTAACTCATCCCATAATTCTGCTCCTCCCGCCCCTACCGATTCTGGCAAAACCGCGGAAGTTAACGCCGTTCAGGCCAATCCTACGGAGAAAACCTCTAAGGGGAAAAATAAGGGCAAAGGTAAATCCAAATCCGACGCTCCAAAGCCAGAATCCAAATCTCGTACTGAGGATGGTTCTCAACGTAAACCGAAGTACCCCTGCCTCATTTGTGAAGGAGACCATTATACTAAGGATTGTCCACGACAATCCGAAGTTAGTCAACTTCTCAAAGGCTCAAAAGGGACTCCGACAGTTCTTAAAGAGCCATTCTCGTCTCAGCAGACCCAGATGGTTGAACAACCTTCACCATCTGCACCATTTGGGTCCCAAGTTTTTATGATGAATGGTGCTGCACCTATCTCTGTCACCACGCGTTCAAAGGATTACAACGAATCACGGCAGGCACCGGGGAAGGCAGTTGCGGATGGACCACCTCCCCCACCTATCTCTGGTTCATTAGAAATCGAGAAGCCTACTCCTGAACTTGTTGTGAAGCCACCTTCTAAAGTTGTTTTACGAAGATCTTCTTATAATCCGAATGCCCGTGCCGCTCAGCATTACAATATTGTTGAGGATTTGGCACAGGCGCCTTCTGCTATGTATGCACTAGAAGTTCTTCAAATTTGTCCTTCGCAACGGAAGGCTTTATTGTCTACAATCGGTGGCATTGATCCCGCTGATTCGAGCCTTCTCACCTTCGATTTAGAGAATTTCACCCCCCGACTTCCACATCAGATCGCTCTTGTTATTCAAGTCGGGATTAACGGTCTTAACATCCATAGGGCCGTTGTGGATGAAGGTGCCTCTACCTGCGTCATGTCGTCCGCTTGCTGGAAGGCCATCGGCTCTCCGGCCCTCTCATCTTCTCCCAATGCCCTAGAGGCATTTGATGGTTGGGAATCCAAACCCCTGGGTGTTCTCGAGAGTTTAGAGATTACTTTACAGGGGAAGACTGTCAACGTAGAAGTAGAAGTGGTTGATGCCAGGCTCAACTACAACATACTTCTCGGCCGCAGCTGGACTCATGCCATGCTATGCGTGCCATCCACCGTTTTTCGACTCCTAAGTTCCCTCACGAGGGAAAAATCGTCACGGTGGATCAGTTGTCCTTCTTCACCTCTACCTCCGAGAACAACGTTCCATACGTGGATCAGATCCCAAATCCCCCTGACAGTGTGGGACCCGGTCTCTTCAAGGACCCCTTCCTCATGGGTATTTTTCCCGCACCACCACCGCACACTGCTCAAGTTAACATGATTTCCAGGTCTGATGACCCCTGGCTCATTCCTACGCCTGAGCAGGTGTTTGAGTTTGGAGAATCAATGCCCTTGACTCCAGTAGAGATTAGCTACTATGAAATTGTTGCCGCATCTGATCCTCCACCTCCTCAGCATGCTCCTTTGAGCATGGCTCTAGATGTCTACTCTCAATCCCCCTGGCTTGGTCAGGCCGATTCACCTGATCCTCTCAAGGAGACTTTTCCTTCCGATGAAGCCATTGTTGAAACAATATCTCTTGAGGAGCTGCCTTGGAGCGATGGACATCATCGTTCCTCTTTCATGCCTAGCTTGGGGGCAATGTCAGATTGTCTAGAGCGTTATGCATCTCAGGTTCCTACTCCTCTCCAAACGCCCATTTTGACGCATGAGGTTCTTTCGGAGGGAAACCTAAGTAATATCACTCAAACCATCTCGATCAACATCTCCGTTAAACCGGGGATCGTTGAGAATATACACGTGGGAGTGACCTGTTCTCCTGATGAGATACAGGTCTATACTGATCTTTTTAAAGAATTCAGAGATGTTTTCGCCTGGTCTTACGAGGAAATGCCTGGGATTGATCCCAGTATCGTAATGCATGAGATTCCAACCTACCTTGGTGCGAAGCCCGTGCGCCAACGCTTACACCCAATGCATCCTCGTAAAACCGCTGCAATTAAGGCAGAAGTTGAAAAACTTCTGAACGCGGGCTTTATTTATCCCATCCCTCTCACAGAATGGGTTTCCAACATTGTCCTTGTCGATAAAAAGCAGGGTACTATTAGGGTCTGTGTTGATTACCGCGACATTAATCGCGCCTGTCCGAAGGATAACTATCCCACTCCATTCATAGACCAGATCATCGACGAATGTGCCAGAAGTGAGATTTATTCCTTAATGGACGGTTTCTCGGGGTATAATCAGATCAATATTGCACCTGAGGATCAACGCAAGACTACATTCATCTGTCCGTGGGGTACTTTCGCGTATAAAAAGCTCCCGTTCGGCTTGAAGAACGCTGGAGCCACTTTTCAGCGTGCGATGTCTTACGCTTTCCATGACATTCGCCATATCGTTCAGCCTTATCTGGACGACTTGCCAGCTCATTTAGCTAGGCGAGAAGACCACCCTGAACACCTTCGCCAAATTTTCCTTCGCTGTAGGCGCTACAACATTAGGCTTAATCTTCATAAATGCGTCTTTTGCGTGGATTCTGGCCGTCTGTTGGGATTCATAGTCTCCAAAAACGGAATTCGCCTTGACCCTTTAAAAGTCGAGGCTATCATCAATCTCCCATCACCTTCCTCATTATATCAATTGCAGAGTCTGCAAGGAAAAGCAAACTTGCTTCGATGCTTTATCCCGAACTACGCAGAGGTGGCTAAAGGATTCACGCGCCTATTAAAGCAGAACGTTCCCTTCCATTGGGACGAAATTGCTCAGCAATCCTTTGAGAAGTTGAAGACGTTACTGGTTAATGCTCCTTTTCTTCGTCCTCCTGATTATCACCGCGATTTCACTTTATATCTCGCCGCCGCGTTTAGCACCATAGCTATGGTTCTGGTGCAGGATGATGATGATGGTAAGGAACATGTTGTTTATTATCTATCACGAAACCTTCTCGATACAGAAACGCGTTATGCTCACGTCGAGAAGTTGGCGTTGGCCGCAGTACACGCTGTGCAGCGTTTTCGCCATTACATCCTGTTTCGTACGATAACAATGGTTTCGGATTGCAATCCCATGACATATATTCTCTCTCGACAATTACTGGGGGGCAAATACTCCAAATGGATCGTTATCCTGCGGGATTTTGACTTAGAGTTCACTACTGCTAAGTCAACCAAATCACTTGTTTTCGCGGATCTTATATGCTCACTCCCGACAGACTCCACTCCTTCACTCTCCGAGGATCATATCCTAGATGAAACTCTTTTCCTCATCAGTACTCGTGACCCTTGGTACGACGACATAATCGTGTATCTTCAGACCTCCACATTTCGGTCTGAGTTGACTAAAGATGCCCGACGTCGAATTCGGCATCAGTCTCAACCCTACCGCATCGTAGGAGATACCTTATACCGCGTTGGAGTAGATTCGGTGCTCCGTCGGTGCCTAACCTTGGAAGAGGCTGAAAGGGTCCTAAATGACTGCGGATATGCTACTGCTCAGAAAATTCTAAGAGCAGGTTACTTCTGGTCGTCCATATTCAAGGACTGTATCGTCGCAGTCCGTAAATGTCACGCGTTCCAGGCATTTCAGCGCAAGATGCGCGCGCCGCCTCTCCCTTTGCACCTTGTTATTACTGTCGGCCCTTTTGCGAAGTGGGGCGTGGACTTTATGACGTGTAACCCTCGTTCAGCCGGGGGGCATGCGTATATAATCGTCGTTGTCGACTACTTTACCAAGTGGGCCGAAGCGATGCCTACACTTTCTGCCGACGGTAAGACGACTGCTCAATTCATCTTCAACCACATCATTGCGCGTTTTGGGGTTCCTCAAGCCATCATTACTAACCATGGTACTCATTTCCGGGATTATATGATGGCGGAGCTGACTTCAAGATTGGGCTTACGTCACGATAGCTCAACGCCATATTACCCTCAGGAAAATGGCTAGGTTGAGGCAGTGGACAAGGTTTTGGTCACTATGCTTCAACGAACAGTTGGTATTCACAAATCCAATTGGCATCTCCAACTGTTCTCAGCTCTATGGGCATACCAGACGTCTGCAAAGAGTGCAACTGGATTCACACCATTTCAGTTGGTGTATGGTCTCGAAGCAACTCTTCCGGTTGAATGCGAGATTCCTTCTTTGAAATTAGCTGTGGAACTTCTACCCGATACTTCTGTTGAGGAAGAGCGTCTTTTGTATTTGGAACGGTTAAATGAAACCCGCCGTTTAGCTGCTTTAGTCATTGAAGCACAAAAGAAGCGGGTCAAAGCTCACTTTGATCAATCAGTTTCTCCACGTTCCTTTATCGAAGGAGACCTTGTCCTATACGATCAAGCACATGACAAGCTTGGAGCCGGTAAGTTCCAACCGATGTGGCATGGGCCCTACATAGTAAAACGTGTTTTGAAGAATGGGGCTTATGAGCTTATAGATTATGAAGGAGTTCCGCTGGCGCAGCCCAGAAATGGGCTGTACCTGAAAAAATACTACGCTTAAAGTCATTTTTGGTGTGGTGTGTGTATATAAGTGTGCTATTTCATTTGTGTGCATGTGTGGTGTGGTTTGCGATGTAAACATCTTTCTGCTGATCGTGTCTTCCTGATTGTGCAGATGTCCATCAATCCGTTTGTTGGTTTCGCGGATGGTGCCTCCCGCAGTACCAGGAATCTGTCTTCGGCGGCCTGGGTAATCTATGATCCTGTTGGTGAGTTGGTCAACCTGCAAGGTGTGTGTCTGGGGCGTACTACAAATAACATCGCGGAATATAGTGCTGTGTTAGAATTATTAACCGAGGCTGTAAACCTCGGTATCTGTGAATTACTTGTGTATCTAGACTCACAACTTGTAGTATTACAACTGAACGGACACTCTTCAGTAAGAAACCCATTCATTTTACGTCTGTATCTGCGTATTCGTTTACTGGAAAGAAATTTTGACTACATTACATATCAACATATACCCAGGCATATGAATGCGTTAACTGATGCAGTAGCTAATTTGGTTCTAGATAGACATTTGCGCAATTTGTAAATCATCATCACATGTAAAAGGAAAACCCATCCAGAAATAGATATGTATATATATAGATATCGAATGTTTGCATAGTGTGCATCACATTAAATCAAAATATACATGTTCATCTTAATACCTCTGGAGACGACATGTCTCTCAAAAAAATATGCACGATAAAAACCCTAGGAGTCTAATCCGCATGGTGCTCATGATAACAAGTGACTGCACGCACTAAGCGTCTTAGAATTCTGTGGAGGCGACTGGGCACTCCCATCGTGTGTCTCTGGTACGTCATCAGTACATCTGCCAGCCGGACGTAGTCTGGGATCCCTCGGGCAATACTCTCGAGATTCTGGATCAACTCCCCCCCTTCTGCACCCTCTGCCTGAGGATCAGGTTCGGGAAGAGTCCTCCGCATGATAGGAGACATATCGGCTGGTCTCTCTGGGCCCACGTCTGCATACATATAAGATGTGTCAGGAGAACATGTATTACCACAAAAAAATCATAAAACATAAAAATAAAAAAGAGAAGAGATCATACCCAACTCCTCGTCCCAATCATCTCCCTTCGGCAGTGGGAGATCGGGGTCTCCAGTGAAATCGGTTCCTGCATAGGGCCAGTCTTCCACTACAATCAACTGACGCCGAAACCACCCAAAAAACTTTGGCCTCCAGGACATCTGTTGGCCTCCTCCAGCTCTGGGCATCAGTGCCGCCCAGCGAGCCATCCTTGGCTCTCGTGGAATCGGATCAGCTACTATGGCCCTTGGCCTTGGAAGATTGGTAGTCGTTCCAGAATGAACGATACCAGGATAGAACCGTAGCCAAACTGTTTCAGTTTGGCCTGCTTACACTTCGTGAGCTGTCTCTTGATATTTATCGTCACTGCTGTGGCCCAGTCGAATAATAGGGGACTCATGCACTCTGAGGCCAGTAAGAGTTGGGCCTTTGTTGCCTCGTGTGGTGCCTGCGATCCCGCGGCCCGCGTGATGGTATGAAGCACTACCCTGAGTGCTAGGTCAGGAATAGTATGGATGTCCACCTTTCCACTTCCTGATACCAGTCGTGCCCCTCGGCACACTCGTGCCATCACTTGCTCCATCTTCTCACCAGACGGTTTGCTCCCTGTCAATATGGGTACCGGACCTCTACGCGATAATCCGGTTATAAAGTATACGTCAGAAACCTCCATTTCTAATACCTGGTCCTGCAACTTGAACACTTGTTCATGTTCATCCCATATGCTGATCAGGTACTGTAGGAGCTCAGGCTGAGCTCCTAAGCAAGGTGTTAGGAAGAACTTCTTAAGCCCACAGTTCTTGAGGGCATTCATGCAAGTTTCATTCTCCATGGCCTGTTCATCCTCTTCCCCGTGCTCCCTCTCTTTCCACTCAATGACCATTTTGATCGGTTGCCTGCATTCACATGGTCAATAAACTTCAATTAGACCTCTGCTATCTTTAAAAAATCATGCAATTCATTCATTGTATGAAAATTTCAAGCGGAAAATTGGATTGCGCCACTGGCGCGGGCCCTTTGGAAATAAAATGCCATTGGCGCGGGTCCGTGCCGGATACCCGCGCCAATGGGCGGAGCCCTAAAAATTCAAAAATTCCTCACAGAAGTCTAAATATACAATAAAAATTCATGAAAAACGGATTGAAATGGAGTACAAAGAAGCGCCTCTTACCTAGAATAGACAGGAATCTGAATGGTAGCCCAGATCGGTCGCAATCGCCGTCAGAAGTTCGCACACAAAATGGACCACTTCTGCTCTTCGGTGAGGTAAATAGTAAAAAGTAATTTTATTTTTACCATTTGACATATTTATAACCTTTTGAACTCAAAATAGGTTTTGAAAGTTATTTTTCTGAATATTTTAATATATTTTGTCAAAAATGGGTTTTACACTTGCTTTTTATGCAGCAACAGGTTTTTAACACGACTTAAACGGTGAAACGAGTTGTATTTTATACTTTTTCGGACTCGGTGAATACACGAAAAAGTCACTTTGGAGTCATCTTTCAGCTCTTTTCTAACTCTCTAAACATGAAAAGATTGCCGAGGCCCTTGTCGTTTCAATCTCGTTAAAATGGACACGAATCGACATCTACCCAGTATACGTTTACCCCTTTTTCGGGCTGGGATGGATTATTTACAAAAAAGGAATACCCTAGCCTATCGCGACTAGGAGGTTTTCTCAGATATTGTTTTCTACCTTTTCGGTCTCGAGAAACTATCTACGAAAAGCGGCATCGCCAGAGCTATTTTCTTTCTCATCAGTTTTTCAAACCTCTAAATATGAAAAGACACCGATTTTTTCCTTTGTCGACTCGTTAAACCTTGGACACATCGGGACCTGGCCGAAATGACGTTTTTCTAGGACGCTCCTTCCCAGGGCTCGTTAAATTTACTAGATGTACTTCCGCCCGAAGGGTGGATTTATATTACAAGCATATGCTATCCCCTTCAAGCTTGTTATAAAAAATAATTGGGGTACTCGCCAGAAATGGTGGGGGAAAATGGAACCAGCATCATTGTTGTGTCGGCAGTATGTCGCTCTCGAACATGGCACTTGTCTGCATTCGTGTTGGGTTGGGGACATCTCATCTCGTTTTTCACTTGCCTCCGTGGGTTTGGGTAATCCCTTTTGACCTCTCATCTGCTCTTTGCCTCGTCACCATGACCTCTGATCCATTGATGTCAAATACTGCCAAATCCACTATTGTGTCGTTATATGTTCAAGAGAAGTTGACCTCTGCAAAGTATCAACCTTCCTCTGATTCTCATATGATCTTGATTCACAAAAAACATCATGTTCCTTTGTCTCGTGTCGATGATGTGGGAAACATTATGGCCCACCTTCGATCAAGGTCACTTCCTGTCGACTTCAGCTCATTATCCGGGAAGCTGATCTAGAGACTCCTTTATGGTACCTTGGAGCCTACATGCCTCAATGGCAGGTTCGTCGCATTCGACGCGAGGTTTTCATCATTGGCCTCCGATCGAGTGATTCTACGGTTGTTCGACGCCAGCTCATTGATTCACATGCCGTAGATTGTACCTATAGTACCTTGAGGGCCATTGTCATTATTGGTGGTTCCTCTCGCGTCTGTTAACAACTTTCATCATTGGCTGGTAATCAGACGATGTTATTGCATGTTCGACTTCAGCTTACATATTCGCATGCTTGAACTTGTACTCTGTTCGGGTCGAGATGGAGTGCAAGACCCTGGATTTTGTCTGTTGGAATCCAGGCTGCGATTTTGTGGACTATTATTACATGACTCAGTGATTGGATGGCTGCGACCATACCTGAGTCTATTTACCGATCCTCTCTGGATGGCTGCGTCCATGCCTTGGATCTCAATTATTGTATACTCTGTTATGGATGGCTGCACCCATACCACGCATATATATCATGTATCTGAGACGTCAGTTGTACTTCGCTCCGCAGGTTTTCCAATGGCAGTGTTTTCAGTCGGCATGTTCTCGTAAAGCATTTCACCCCTCTCTCTCTCTCGGGCCTCATGCTTTAGGGGGCATCTGTTACACAACAATTTGTCACCGTCCCTACCATTCCCCATCCCGCACATTGGAGGACTCATTCCGTGACCTGTGAGCAGAGACAAGACTTGAAAATACTTTTGCATCCCTCTGAAGATGAGCTTTCATTGCCCTAAAGACATCTCCCTGCCAAAAACCCTAAAAATAGCTCTTTTTCCATTGGCCCAGTTCCACAGTTCAGCCCTCGCGCTAAGGGGGCAAATCCTCCAAAGAGGGCGCGCCAATTGGCGCTCTGTCATAGAGCCGCACCCGCGCCAACCATATTAAGAGGTGTTTTTTAAAAATAAATGGCGGAAGTTTCGTCCTAACAAATCCCTGGACTGATATCTATCTTAAGTTGGGAGGTTTGGCTACGAATTTCCATAGAGAGGAAGTGGTTTGCCACCTCTCATGGAAGCTTCCTTGATGATAGGGCCAATCCCATCATTATAGGGATCCCAACTCCCCTTCCTCCATCTATAAAAGCTTGCCCATCTCCTTTGCAAGCTAGTTCCCAAGAGCTTTCGCATCCTTATGCTGCAAGAGCCTTCTTGATTCCCTTAAGGCCAAATCCAAGCAAGGAGACTGTTGCTAAGTATCCGGAGAGAGAGGCTTGTCCCGTCCTTGACAGGCTTTATCGAGACATGTTTTTCTGACGACCCGCCAAAGGAGAGTGCTGCGTCGAAGCTAGGGTTGTATTCTTCTTTTGACTCATTAATGATAAATGACTATTAGTTATGGTTCCACTCTTGTTCTTGATTATGTTCATGAGTTATGTCCTCTTCGACTGACATATAGTTGTATATACTGGATTTTATGCTTGTGTTTGTGTTGTTTCTTGTATGTGCAGGTGTCCGATCACGGAGATCGTGAGGATTGTGATCTGCCAGGGCAAAGGAACGGGAGCACCACCTCTTCTACAAACGACAACGTTGGATTCCAGGTAAGCCCTCCTCGCAAGTCGGTTTATTTGCAATTAGGAACCTGCACTGTAGCATGTTTGATTGTTGCTAGACCCGATCTGGGCTAGTAGGGATCGCCTCTGTCCGCAGAGGGGATTAACCTCTTCAACACTCTCTTGTGTCAGGTCATTTTGGTGTAGAAAAGACTTTGTGTCATTTATAGAGGTTTTTTTTTTTGGTCTCACATGAAAAATATTGTGACTCAATATGTAAAGGGATGTGTTGTGTTCAGTTTGCAAGCCCACTAATAGAAAATTAGGGCTCTACACACCATTCCCTGTTCCGAATCGTCCATGGGAAAGTATGTCAATGGATTTTGTAGGCGGTTTACCTTTGTCTAAGAGAGGTCATGACTATTTGTTTGTTGTTGTGGATTGTTTTAGCAAAATGCGTGTATTAATGTCTTGTAAAAAGAAGGTCATTGCAGAGCAGATTTCTCATATCTTCTTCCAATTTGTATGGGTCCACTTTGGGTTGCCTACATCCATTGTGTTTGATCAAGACTCGCATTTTCTTGGAGAGTTTTGGATGAGTTTGTGGAGAATGATGGACACCAAGTTGAAGAGAAGCACGAAATTTCATCTGCAGACCGACAGACAAATAGAGGTTGTCAATCATACAATGATACACTTAATCTGAGGCTATTGTGGTAAGCATCCCAAGTTGCAGGACGAGCAACTTCCTTATGTACATCATGCATACAACTGGGCAGTGCATTCTTCCACTCAAAGCGCACCGTTCGAGACATGTTTTTGCTATTTACCAAAGGATCCCTTAGACATGGTATTTGGGAGTGATGCAAATTCCAGTGGGCAAGATGACAGGGACAAAGCATAGAAGTTCATTCAATAGATACGCGTGATTCACCAAGAAATGCTGGAGCAGTTGGAGAAAAGTCAAGCTTGATACAAAGCTCAACATGAGAAGCACTGAGTCGACCACCAATTCCAGGTTGGGGACAAAGTGTGGCTCCACATCATCAAAGACAGAATGAAAGGGGAAGGAAAGAAGTTGCGACCAATCCAATGTGGCCCATTCACCATATTAGAAAAGATTGGAGATAATGCTTTTCGTCTTGAGTTTCCAGTATACATGCAGATGTACTCAATGATGAACGTTGAATACTTGAAGCTTTATGAACCTCCTTTGATCATGGACATCGAAGAGGTTGGATATGTTCCTATAGTGGATGATTTTGCACCTGAATACTTGGACAAACTACCAGAGGACATCATCCTCGACAGAAAGACCAGGACTTGACAACGGGGAGACATGAAGTGCCTTCATATTAGTTTCAAGGGAATGCATCCAAGTAAGGCTCGATGGATGGAAAAGGAGAAAGTGAGGTCCCTTACTTGCCAATTTATTGATAAAGCTTTTGGTGGTTCAAAAACTCCTTAGTGGGGAGGAATGATCTAGGAGGATCCATAAATATAAGTGGCCTTGAAAATAACTCAAAAATCAAAGTCATCAGATGGAATTGAAACCAAGATCAAATCATAGTGCTCGTCGCCTTGATTCCAATGGTGCAAATGACACTCAAATCCGAGTTTGTATGTTCAAGTTATAGCTGGTCAAAGTTTTGGTCAAACTTAGCCAAGTGGCAATCTTAACGAGTCAACAAATTGGCATAATATCGGTGCATGGATTCTGCCACCGGAATAGGCGAATTTGTCGCCTCTTTAATTTGTCTAATATCCCTTATTTTCCTGCGAAAGTTTTTTAACCAATGTTCTAATAAAAAAAAAAAATAATAAACAAGTTTGGAATGGCGGGCTGCCACCCCCGACACCCCTAAACGGTGATGTTATGCAACCAACTCACAAAATAGAAGAAAAGATAGATCAACGACTTAAAAATTATCCACTTTGAGGGGGAAACCTCCTTTACATTAGAGAAATGAACAATCTTGGATGATTCAAATGATAAAACCTACTTTCTATATGTAGGAGTCTAAAGGGTCATAATATAATCAGAGCTTTCATAACAATAATAATGTAAGGAAACAACAATAACAACAATGGGCTTCTATGGGGCACAATAATAACAATATGGGGATTACATGGGCACAATAATAACTATAAGGGGGCTATACTAACAATAATGATAAGGGTCTACACTAGTATTATAGAGACCTAACATGCCCCTCTCCTTCAAAAATGTGTTGTCCTCAACGTTTGAGTAGTTATAGATGCTTTTGTATAAAATTCTCATCCTCCCATCTGTAATCTTCAGCTGGTAAGTTCTTCCACTTGACGAGATACTCTGAAATTGATTGATTTTGTAGATGTCGAGTTCTTCTTTCTGTGACTGCTTCAGGTTCCAATATGATTTTTCCTTCCTTGTCACGTTTTGGAAATATTGTTTGAACTGAGAGCTTGTCACCTGTAACTTTCTTTAAGCATGAAACATAGAAAATTGAATGCACTCGGGAAGATGCACGAAGATCCAATTTGTATGCCATAGTACCAATCTTTTGCACCACCTTGTAAGGACCAAAGTACTTTGGTGATAATTTATTATCCTCTTAACTTGCTTGAGGGACATTTGTTTGTATGGTTGTCGCTGTAAAAATACCCATTCCCCTACATCAAAACTTCTTTCGCCGTGATGTTGATCTGCTTGTTGTTTCATTCGATTCTGCGCCAAAGTGAGGTTATCCTTTAAGAGTTGCAGAGCTTGTTGTTGATGCTCGATGTGATCTTCCACTGCTTGAACTTTAGAATTTTCTCTTAAATATGATGTGATGGATGGTGGATGATATCAATAAAGTGCCATAAACGGGGTCATTTTGCTGCAGTATGGAAGGAAGTATTATACCACCATTCAACCAAAGGTAACCACTTGACCCATTATGTTTGTTTATTAGATACAGAGCAACGAAGATATCCTTCCAAACATTTGTTCACTATCTCAGTTTTCCCATCAGATTGAGGATGATAAGAGGAACTATGAGTTAGTTGAGTACCCAAACAAAAAAATAATTCCGTCCAAAAATTTCCAGTGAAAATGGGTTCTCTGTCGCTTACAATAATCTTTGGGTTTCCATGTAGCTTTTGAATTGTTTCCCTAAATGAAATAGCAACTGTACTGGCTTTAAATGGATGAGATAATGCACAAAAGTGTGCATACTTGGTAAGTCTATCAACTACCACCATAATGACACTTTTTCCTTCAGACTTGGGTAAACATGTGATGAAATCCATTGAAACCTTCTCCCAACATTGACTTGGAATGGATAAAGGTTGTAGTAGACTCGGGGTCTTAATTGTCTCAACTTTATATTGTTGGCAGATCAAACATTCTCCCACAAAATTTTGAATATCCGATTTAATTCCATCCCAATTTTTTTTTTCTTGACCCTGTGGTAAGTTTTTAAAAATCTAGAGTGTCCTCCTAAGGGAGAGGTGTGCAATTCCAAAAGAATATTTTGTTTTCGTTGGGAATTGTTACAAAGATATAAGTGATCTTTGTACCATAATGAATCATTTTTCCAACTAAACGTATAAGAGGTATTGGGATCTTGCTGCAACTTTTGAATGAGTGTCCACACTTCTTCGTCATTCTTCCATTCCTCCCTTGCTTCGGTTATCCAATCTTGTTGGATAATAGAAATGACACAAAACAATGCTTCCACATTCTCATCCTTTCTTGAGAGTGCATTTGCAACAACATTTAGCTTCCCCTTTTTGTAGATGATTTCAAGTCATAACTGAACATCTTTGTGACCCATTTTCGCTGGTCTTCTGAAGATAATCTTTGTTCCAAAAAGTATTTAAAACTATCATGATCTGGTTTTACCTTGAAGTGTCTTCCCATTAGGTAAGGTCACCATTTCTTTAGTGCATGTACTATTGCCAACATTTCGTTCTCATAAATAGGTTTTTGTAAATACTTTCCTTTGATTGGGTGACTTTCAAAAGCAATGGGTCTTCCTTCTTGCATTAAAACAACACCAATTCCATTTCCCGAGGCATCACATTCCACAATAAAGGTTTTTTTGAAGTTTGGGGTAGCTACGACCGGTGCTTGGGACATTGCCTCTTTAAGATGTTCAAAGGCCTTAGTTGTTTCTGGAGTCCAAGAAAATACATCTTTCTTCAGTAATGTTGTTAGAGGTGCTGATATTCTCCCATAATTCTTAACAAACTTGTGATAATACACTGTTAACTCGAGAAATCCTTGCAGATGCTTTATGGTTGTGGGGATTTTCCATTCCTTAATGGCTTTAATTTTGTTAGAGTCTACTTTAACACCCTCATGAGATAAAATATGAACTAGATATTCCACCTACTGTACTCCAAATAAACATTTGGAGGTTTTTGCATATAATTTGTTTTCCTCCAATAGTTTGAGCACCTTGTCAACATGTTGAACATGATAGTTCGAAGATTTTCTGTATATTATTATATGATCAAAAAATACTAACACCAATTTTCTAATTAAGGGTTTGAAAATGAAATTCATCAACCCTTGAAATGTAGAAGGTTCATTGGTAAGGCCAAAAGGCATGACCAAAAATTCATAATGACCTTCATGAGTTCTAATTGCTGTTTTCAGAATGTCTTCAGTCTTCATTCTAATTTGATGATATCCTGAATGGAGATCCAACTGGGTGAAGTATTGCTCCATGTAATTCATCAATGAAAGGAATGGGAAATTTATTTTTAATAGCGAGTTTGTTGAGATCCCTATAATTTAGACACATGCGCCACGATCCATCCTTCTTGTGCACCAATACTACTGGGGCAGAGAAGGAACTTTGACTAGGTTGAATTATACCGGCCTCTATCATTTCTGCAATCATATATTCAATTTCACTCTTTTGGGCATAAAGATATCTGTAAGGCCTGATATTTGGAGGAACACTTTCTAGAATCAAATGAATAGCATTATCACAATCACGAATAGGTGGGAGGCATTTGAGAGTCTCAAATACCTTGGAATGATTGTCCAATACGTTTTTTGGAGTTCTGGAGAAATAGATGATTTCGATGTTTAAAACTCTAATGAGCTTAATTGTGCAATTACGCCTCGTTGTTCTTTCTTTAGAAGTTTTGTCATGCCATTAGAGTTTATTATCTTTCTTGGTTTCTCTGTAATACCCCTTAATTCAACTTCCTTTCCTTCCTAAAAAAAATTCAAGAAAAGTTCTTGAAAATTAAAAGTTATCGAACCCAAAGATTGTAACCATTGAACTCCTAGTACCACATCAACACTGCCCATTGGAATGGAAAGCATTGGGCTATTCAATACATATTCCGCCATGGTTAGCTTGATATTATGGCACTTTCCAAAGCAATTTATAGTTCCTCCATTTGCGACCATCACTTGACACTTTGGTGCTGGATATAGGAATCAATTCAATTCATTGGCTATCTTACAATGAATAAAATTATGGGTACTACCTGAATCAATCAACACTATTACCTTTTTCTTCTTGATATGTCCTTCTATCTTGAGAGTTTGAGGAGTGGTAATTTCTGCCAATGCATTACAAGATATGGTCAGATTCATATCTTCTTTCTCTAAGGCGGTTCTTGGTGTATATCCTCTTCTTTTGAAGTTTCTTGTTCCTTTTCTTCCTCCTCTTCCCAATATATGTAAAATACTTTATTCTCAACACACCTATGACATTTAATGTATTTGCTATCACAACTGTAACAAAGCTCTTTTTCTTTTTTTTCTTCCAACTATTGTGGTGTCAACCCTATAGGTTGTGGAAGGCTAGTAGTAGCAACACTTACATCTTTATAGTTGTGAGTGGTAGGCTTCCTTGTCGCAAAAATTTTTCTTTCAATTTTTCTTGCCAACCTGAATGCCTTCTCTAATGTATCAGGTTCCCAAAGGCGAACCTCATGTTGGATGTTATCCTTTAAAGTCCCTATGAAGACATCAATCCTATGTTTCTCTGGAATATTATTTACCCTTATATTCAATTTTTGGAAGTCCTCAATGTGCTCCATCATTGAACCCTTTTGTTTGAGATTTATCAACTGGCTAAAGAAGGTGTTACTCTTTGTAGCCTCATAATCTGCTGTTATTTTCTCCGTAAAAATTGACCAAGTGACAAGTGGTTTACGAGAACAAAGCCATCAATACCATACAAACTAATTTTGTTCTAAATATAAAGTTGCAATGTGTACCTTTTGTGTGTTTTTCACATTATGGAGCTCAAAGTATTATTCCATTTGTAGTATCCATGTTATTGGATCCTTGCCATCAAACTTTCTCATATCGATCTTTGAAATATGGTGGGTCTTCAATCCAACGCTAGAGACTATGGAATTATGATTAACAATTTTATTTTATTTATTTTGTTTTGTTTTTTTTTTTTTTTTCTCATCATGAGTTTCATCTAATACCTTTTCGCCATTAGGAAGCATTTCTTGTAGCAACTTTGTCAAATCTTCTTTAAACCATTCTTCAAATATTCTATTTCTTCTTCTATACCATCCACATTAGCTTTCATGTTTTCTTTTAAACCATCTATGCCATCTTTCATTGCTCTTTGTGAGATCGAAATTTGTTGCACTTTGTCCCTTAATTTTGATATATCATGCTGCAAATCTTCCTCTTCATACGTCATAGTAGAGTTTTTTGAGGACTTAATGGGTGTAGAATATTTTTTTGAGGCATTTTAGAACCCAATACAGATATCTATGCTTCAATATGCCCTTGTAATCACTTCAACTAATCTTTCAAACATAAGTTATGCAATTTATTTATTTATTTTTATTTATTATTATTTTTTTTTAAATACACACTTTTTTACTTGCTTTTAGGAGCTCGGTCTTGAAACGGTTGTAACTCTGTAATTTCAAATCTCTAAGATCTGAAATTCAGTCCTCTGGTAGCTCTTTGAGTCTTCTTTCCAATACCACAAGCCAAACCTAATCTGGATTCTTCAGGCAATGTTATCCCGATCTCCGACAATGACCTAATTATCGACTAGTTTAGTAGAGCAAACTTGTACGATGTGCCATGTGTCACTGTTTCGACCTTCAGTCTTGAAATCGATAAAAAAGAAACTAAAATTCGTGCAATTTCAACCACTCACAAAATTCCAATCAGATGCCTGAAACGAAATTTATGATGATTTTCCCTCGGTCACCTATTTGATATGAAATTTTGGAGCCTGCAAAAAATCTAACTTACACAGATCATATCTTCGAAAATATTGCGAACCGTGGTCTAAATTTTTTACATGAAGTTCATCAAGAGTTCGACTCCATGTGGTAAAAATTTAAGCTTCTGAAGTCTCATAGAAAAAAATTATAGCGAAAATTCCAAGATGACTTGTTTGCAACAACGAAACCCTAGAACCCAAAGCTCTGATACCAAATGTTATGCAACCAATTCACGAAATAAAAGAAAAGATAGATCAACGACTTACAAATTATCCAATTGGTCACAATATAATCAGAGCCTACATAACAATACTAATGTAAGGGCACAACAATAACAACAATGGGCTTCTATGGGGCACAATAATAACAATATGGAGATTACATGGGCACAAAAATAACTATAAGGGGGCTGCACTAACAATAACAATAAGGGCTACACTAATATTATAAGGACCTAACATGTGATATTATATTATATATAGTGGGAGGGCGGGCCACCCCCCGCCAAACCTGGTGGAACCATAACAAACACAATTTCGCATATGTATTAACCGCTAACCCAGTTGGGGTTACACATACCGCAAAACTTGACGGGTCATGTTAAAAAACAAACCGTGTTGCATTTAACAAACAATTAATTCTTATATGGGAGGCGCGATACTCGAAATTGGGGCTGTCGCCGACCTAAACGACTCTGCCACCAACGAGCCACAGGCTCGTCCTTTGGTGGCTTTGCCCCTCAATTGTATTTAAAAACTCGTTTGCCCATTCGAATGGGACCAAAGGAGGGCCCAAAACCTTGAGCGGACATGGTAGCGAAACCATGAGCGAGGGATCTGCAAAGATGCTGAAAAGATTCCCTTAGAGGGCCAGAGGTGCCAGAATTTGACAAATTTATAGTAATTTTTATACGTTTTCGCAACACGAATCCGACCGCGCAGTCTGTTTCTCCAGCTGAGATCTTATTTTTCAGACCATCATCCGAATTAGAGCTATAAGGGTCATTTTTGTAAATTTGTTTGTAACTGATTTCTTTGATGCCTCTTAATTAAAGAAGGCCTCCCCACTTCTGAGCAGAGCCTGGAGAGGTAGCCCACATTGGGTGAAATCCGTAATCAATTCGTTGTGTCTTTGATCTCATGTTTTCTTGCGATTTCCGCTTCCTTTTAACATGGTTTAAGTTACTTGGTTAATATGCTCTTTTATATGCAATTCTGAATGTATCCTCGAAGTTAAAAGATCTAGATCAAATACTCTTGTTACTATAGAGTTAAAAGTTGTCATGGTCAAGTTTCCGCATCTGCCAGGAACATCTTCACACCCTATTTCATATAAGGTTAATATAATTTTCTTACTGTTGATTTAGACATTGGTTTTGGCTAGGAAACTTCGTACCAAATGAAATTACTTATCTGATTCTAAAGTTCTTTAATATTGTTTCCAACTCTAGGAATTAGATGTTCTAGAAAAAACATTTTTTCAGTGAGAACTAAAGGAGTGGGTTAATGGTACACCCATTCAACATCAATTCAAACCCTCACGGGCTTGAGAAGTTGCATTTATAGAAATTTGACATTATTCAGATTTTTTTGTATGATTTAGTGTTGGATCAATAGTTGTGGGATGGGTATAATGTGTTTTAGTTTTTGGAAGTTGGATTAGGCTTTTATTTTTTCTTGTGGTATAAATATTATTATATTTAACATGATAATGATAATAGGAGGGGAGCAATTGTTTCTAGCAATTTGTTCCCAGGCATGTTAAACTTCGTTCCCTTGCAAGTTGCATTGTTGAGTTAATGAGATCATTTTTTCTTTTCAAAAGTTGTTTTGAGAAACATGTAATGAGGTTGGGTGTTGCATTTGATATATATTGGATCATTATATTGTTTGTCATCCATCTAAATATTTTCAAGGTGGAAAAAGTGGAGGAATAAGCTCACATGACCATTTTTACCAGTATGACCCAATTTGGGAAATTGGGCTTTGAAACCATCCTGGAGCATTTTGAGGCATCAAATGATGTTTTTTGTGGGTAAAACTTTGACGCTTAAGTGCCACACATTTTTTCCTATTTTACACACAGAGACCTTTCCAACGATGAAATAATTGTCTTAATCAAAGTTCACATGCATAATTTATGCATATTGGTGGTTTGTGAATTTTTATTTCATTTTCTCTATTTTTTTCATAATTATAATTTGCATGCATACACAATTAGCAATAATTAACGTACCTAGAAATCTAGGGAGAAATAAACCCTTATAATATAGATTTAGTATTTTCTAATATATTTTAGTAGATATGTTGTGACGAACTGTCCAATGGAATATCCATGTTAGTTTACCGATCATATTGGTATTAGAGTAGGTTTCTTCAATTCTATTGTGGTGAGTTGTAGTGGATCCAAATTCGTTAAGCTGAAAGTCACAAAAACCCTGGTCATGGCCGACGAATCTGTGAATAACTCTCCTGATCTCATAAAGGAGATGATTTTACAGTTGGAAACACAAGTTGCAAATATAAATCATAATGTGATATTAGAATTATATGCACCCTATGTTTGATTTATGTTTTGGCAGTTTTATAAAATGGAACTCATAAACACACTGAAAATGGCCAACTTTAAAACAACTTGCACAACGGAAAATATGAGCAATTAGATCATGCATAGAACACAATATTTACTGCCCAAATATAATTTCTTATTATTCCTTTAAAAAGAAACACTAGGGCTCTTGTACTAGAGAAAGTGGCCCTTTACAATTCCCTGTATAATGCCAAACAAACAAGACAAAACCTTTGTCTAAAATACTTGGACTAAGGCTGAGTCCTTTCAACTCCCAGTTGCATTAATATATACTGATGTGGGTGTCTCTTTGCTACAATATCACCCAGAAACTGTGATGTGGTCACCTAGAGCTTTCCCAACCTTCCTATTGCCTACGAATCTCCTTTTCTTCCACAACTAACCCTCTGCCAACCTTGCTGTAGCCTTTACAACCCATGGTCCTTGTTAACTCAACCCTCTTGGCTGCAACTTGTCCTACAAGCCTTCCACAGAGGTTCACCCTCCTCTTCCTGCCTGCGGGTTGTGATTTAACACAGGTCCTTACCAAAACTAGGGCTTCGGCCTTCTCTATCTGTGAGTATGCTATAGGCCTGCAACCAACTTCTCCCGATCTGGCCTTCTCTTCCTTTCTGTGACTTGTGCCTTTCTCAACTGTGGCTAGACTGGATAGGCTTGCAAATTTTCTTTCCTTGCACATGCTCCTCTGCTTTGCGGTCCGTGTCTTTCTTGCAACCTATCAACCCTCCTTTGTTATATATTGTCTCACAAAAAAAACCCCCTTTCCTTTAAATGCTAGTGGCCCAAAACAAAAGAAAAACCTTGGTCCTAATTCACGACAGAAGAAGATGCGCTCCAAAAATCACCTTGCTTCCATAGTTGCAGGTTTGCAGATTCATTAGTCAATTTCAATGCTCAATCAAGAAGAAATACATGACATATTGTCCATATGAGTTTCTCCTTATGCCTTTCCATTGACCTATTATTTATACTTGACTATTGGACCCTTTGGAAACCCCTTTGTCCATCAAGAAACCTCCACAATGGCTTGTCTAGGGCTGAAGAAACCACCAAGAGTGGCTTGCCTTAGGACTGAAGAAACCACTAAGAAGCTTGTGGTTTGAAGAACCTACTGACTCTTGCCATTGAATAACCTTCCTATGTCATGAGTAATATTACTCTCCTGGTTTAGAGATGTGATTCTCTGTGATATAAGAAATCCTTGTGGTGAAGCTCACTGAGATCAGGCCCTATGTCATGACAACGAGAGGCTGTTGAGAATAGTTGAGGGTAATGAGTCCCTATGCTTTTGGTTATTTGCTTGGCTGCTGGGTAAAGGCAAGTTACCTTGGAGGCCTTGTTTCAACTAGAATTATTGACTTTACATGGTTTAGCACTCAATCCTCTAACGTTGGAATCTGGCTCGGGGGTGACAACTGCTAGAGATACTTGACTACAATTTGTTTAAGTTTGGGTGGAGAGTTAATGTCTCACTCTCAATTGGAATTTTTTTTTGTTGCATATGTATCCAATTGTGTTTTCTTTTGTTCAAATGCCCTGTACACGTGATTTTTACTAGTTGAGTGTTGTATTCGTAATATGAATTTGGGGCATCAATCATAAACGAGGAATACCAATACTCTGTGCAAGAGGAAAGATTTGTTTCCCTGTGATTAGTTTTGGATTTGACAGTAGTCTTGATAGCTGAGTAAAATGTATGGGTAATTCCTTTTCGTTAAAATGTTTTACGTGTAAATCTGAGGTTGGGATTTGAGTCTTGTGGCATGTATGCAACTTCTCCATGTGTATATATATGTATCTATTATCGCCTGAGGAATCAAATGTTTCCTAAGTCTCCTAAGCCTTTGAAATCATTTAAGTTGCTTGAGTAACTGAAAATGAGTAGAATTATGCCATATGAATGAATGTATCATAAGCATCTATACTAGGATTGAAATTCATAATAGAATTAGCTCAGGAGAAATAACAAAGCCATCAATATGTAAATATATAAATATATGTATATGGGACGCAAGCCAAAGAGTCGGGCCGCGATGGGAAAAGCTCAGAAGAGATAACGTAATTGCTTATATATATATATATATATATATATATATATATAGATGCACACGGGATTAATGGTCTTGGCCAATAGTAAGGATAACTTTGAGGAGCTGTGGAAACTACATTTACATGTATTCATTTATGTATGTGAGGGTGAAGCCTTATCGCCCTGGAGTAATGGCTTAAACCCCTTTTCAATCCTGTGACCAAGTGCTTAGGTAGGAGAAATCTGGGCCGTCAAATATCAAACACTTATGGCTGTTGGATGACCCCGAGGCGTTTTCCATGGAGGTTTCAAGGGAAGCCCCCAAAGGAAACTCTCGAGATTTTACTCATGGGGTGACTTGGCGCAATGGGGCCAGTTGAACGCTCAACACAAATCAACAAAGGAAAAGTCCCAATCAAATTCTAACAGGAACAATATCGACCACGATATGGTCGAGCATACATGTATGCCAAGGTTACTATTCACATGGCAGAACGCGATTCGGCCTTGCGGTTGTGTGGTCGGTAGGCGCGGGTGTGACATCACCCTGGGATGATGTTAACTCAAGGATTTTGAGTAGAGGCATTGACAAAAATGCCTAGGTAAATAGAGGCCAGGAAAAAAACTTGAGGTCGTAGTTCATGGGAAAACATTCCTATCCTGAGATTTCTTCCTTGGAAGAATAAGGAGTATCAAAGGAAATCCTCGGGTGTGATGTGGTAATAGAGGGGTCCCATGCATTATATGAATGTGTCTATATATATGGGGGGGCTAAAATTCCTTATGTGCCCTGTTACTGCTCAATCTAACAGGTTTCCTAGGAAGGGTTCCAAAGGGGAAACTACTAGACCAGCGACAACAATGGGACAAAGACCCACTGTCACCTCAGTTAATGTCCCCTGCTCTTTATGGGATTTCACCGATGGGAGGAGTCCCGGTATAAGGGAAATCACTATGAATGGTATATTAATGATGAAGAGATAATGATTTCAAGATCCCATTCACAGGAGAGACTCAAATGATCAGACTTTCTTGCTCAAGAAACAAGGTGTAGAGCTCTCCAAGAAAGGATTAAGAGGAAGCCTAGACCTAGGGATTGTTGGGAGGTTTAATTTTCGGATTAAACCTCTCAATATTAATTATCAATCCGAGAGTTGTAAACGTGAGTTGTACTGCGTCTTGGTTCAGCTTAATGGTCAGAGTATAAATATTCATTTGTAATGATAAAATAGGTACCGGAATGAAACACACATTTACTCACAAATAAACAATCTTGAAAAGGGGATCTACTTAACCAATTTTTATCAAGCCATCATATTCATGCTTCATGCAATCCTATAGCTAAATTCATTCTTCTAAAATAGAAAGCAATTTCACTAGTTGACGAGGCAAAATCAAAAGAAAAATTCGTAATTTAAATTATATCTAGCATTCACTACGAACACCATACTGCAATGAAACTAAAAGGGATACAAAATAATCCTTAATCACATGACATTCTCGCATTGTAGCTAGATAACTTTGGAATTCTACTTTGTATGATATCTTGGAAACCTTAACCTATTTTCTCCTTTCACTAACTTGAAACTAAAACTTGAGATAAGCAAAAAGGACGCACATTATAAATTCATACCTTAAAGTAACTAGAACTATTCCAGAAAACAAATTCAAGATTCAAATTAACAAATGACAGTTCTAACTATTGCTAGAAGAAAACCATTTCACTACATGTAAAATAACGCTTAAAAGATCCTATTAAAAATCACATTACAAATAATCAATGAGGAACCTTTAATTCAAAGATTTTAATCTAGATTAAATGAATTATTCAATAAACAAGCTCACTCTTCAAAATCAAATCATGGAACTAAATCACGCTGCATTTGAATTGTTATCTCTACCTGCACAATCAAATCCGCACTCAGACTTATAAAGAAATGATTATACTATGAAAAATAAGAGAAATTCTAATTAAAAGAAATCTAATTACTAAGCGAAGTCCTCAGATGTATAAACAAATCAAATGAACATTAAATCTGCAAACATTCAAAATAAACCAAGTAATGAAAATCTCGAATCAATATTCTAAATTGACTGTGTTAACATACCGAAATTCAAAGCATTAAAATATGTTTTAATTCCATCAAACTCAGAAATCATTGTGTTCTTATGCTCCCATTACATTCGATTTTAATAAGAGAAATGGGGTATAAATCTATGTTGCAACTCAAACATAGATTATGTAATGATTAATAATTCTTTAGTCCATTGATTTGCGCAATACGAAGATGATTGAAATGCTTTGAAATTGAACCTCACATTCACACAGAAACATGAAACGTTAAAATTGCGCACATCTAATTAGCCTATGTTACTGATCAAGCTTAGCTCCAGAGGTGGTGGGCCCTCCAACGCCCGGAGTAAGCCGAATTATTGCAATGGAGGAAAGCTTTAAAATATCCAAGATTGGAATTCAAAATGAATCATGGCACAACGCTACTACTCACAACTCGAAGGCGATGATGTATATTGAAAACATCCTTTGAAAATAGATTTATACAAATCACAGGCCAAACAATAATTCTACTCCGTTACACATCAATCCCTATCTCTATTACATTTCTCTGCAAACTTGATATCGGTTCTACATCTGAGCAATTCGACCTTACATCTGAGAAAATTCCCCGCCTTACATTTGAGAAATTATGTGCTTTACATCTGAGAAATTCCACCCTACATCTGAGAAATTTTTCCCAGTTCTACATCTCAGAAATTAATTAATTTCCTCTCCTTAGTGTGCAATGCTCCCCTTTATAACAACGCTGCTGCTCCTAATTAGATGGATCGATGGTTACGTGGGATATAATTTTAGGAGATTTTATCAATACAAATTAAACAAAATAAAAACAATGAGATTTGACTCCCAATTTTGGTTTGAGCTGGTGCGATTCAGCTTCTGGAAGTAATTCAAATTTATCATATTGTTGGTGCAAAACTGGAAAGCTCCAATCCATCATAATCCTTTCCTCTTACGTTCCCCATAAGCTCAAAGTCAACTTTATCGTGAAAAGGCTTGCTGCCATAGGATGACAAATAAAATGTAGTGATTGTTCCTGCAGAGTATCCACGAACGAGCGTTATGTTCATATTGATGCTGCCAAACAAATAATTGTGTTTCGACCCAAATCCAGAACCTGACATGTTGGTCAAGATGAGCTGCACCGTCTTGTTATCTTTTGAAAAATGGACGTTTTCATTGCCCCACTTAATGTAAAACTTGTCGTTGAAATTACCCGATTGGATTGTCCCCAAAAGAGAGAGAATCATCGTTATGAAAATATATATTGATCACTTCTGATTTTCAAAACCATGATAACTACCCATTCCGGCCTTGTTTTCACAAAGAAACATTTGTGGGAGTTTTCTCTATTTTTTTTGGAAAACACAACTATGGAAAACAAATTCTGTAACCTATACAAGAATATTCAAGAGCAAGGCGCTGCCTAGGCTGATCAAACGAGAAAAAATTAACAAATGGTATTCAAAGTGCACATCACAGAAGTAATTTTCTTGTTTTCATATCGTTTGTAGACATACGAAAGAATCCCATCTGGAAAATTGACCATGGGAAAACAAATACGTAAAAGTGTCAGACTTTGAACAAAGGTAGTACTAACAACAATCCCGTTTGACAGAGCACCTTCAGCTGGAACAACACGAACTTGATAAACCGATGAAATGTAGTGGAATATTGACCTGGTTTCACATGGCATTGTTGAGGGATTTATTACACTTGTAATCCCACTCGCTCGTGACATAAACGCAACCATCGAATCCAAATGTTTTTGTTTCCTGCAAATCCCCAACTCGCATTCAAATAGGTATGATGCGGTGGTTTTCTTTCATGGGTTTAATCACCAGAATAGTTCGTGGAAAAGTCACTCCTCTGCGTGACCCAGAAGAATATGACTATCATGGCACATAGGTGCCAGGTGCCAGTTGCAAGTATTTTCCTTAACTTCCAGCTATTAGGCACGGTCTTTGGATATTGTCACCATAAGGGAAGAGCGATCAAAAAGAAGCCAAGCATGAAATACCGGTGCCTTTTCTTCTTGTAAATCAATTACCGGAGGAGAGATCGTGCAGTCTCCCAAGCCAACTTTTCCCGAATTAAGAGCCCATAATAGAAATTTTATCTCTTTTTTTAGGAATGTGAAGAACAACATCACCATCTACGCCTTGTAAGAAGATGTCTTCTCTGATTAGGGGTTTTTCCCATCCAACTAACTTTGAATTTATTGAAGCTTTGCTTGGGATTACTTTGTTAATCAAGAACTTTGCTACATGAAGCCCAGTAGACCATGATAGAAAAGAAGGTGCTCCAATAATGAACAGAGACATAAGCAAACAAAATGTTGCAGTAGCTCTTGGTAGGTGAAATAGAAAGCTTTTCATCCATTCTATGAGTATGCTAATCCGGTTGTTAACCTTTGTTGTAATACACCTGGAAATATGATTGAAGTTGTTGGTAATCGATTGCATTTCAAGAAGGCCGATTAATTATCTTTTATTGGTGTTGCTGATGCTAGAAATATCATCTTGAAATGAGGCAAAGGGTTCAGAATATGGCTCTCAATCTTTGTCATAGAGTCGAAGATGTTGCTTCTTGCATGGGGTGAATCTGTACATGAATATGTTTCTGCCCCCGTGCATGAATCTGTACTTAAGTGCAGTTTTTCACTAGACTTATTCCCCTGCCACCAAGAAGGCATTTATTAAAAACACTCATCAGATTAACTAATAAAAAGAATTTATAAATTAATAGCCATTGTCTCTAAATGCCTCTAATTAACAACATAGCAGGTTTAATAATGATACAAACATTAAGTACAAGAAGGTAATTGTTTGATAAAAACTATAAAAATTCGGACAAAAAGGTGGCCCAACAGGGATTTAGAGATATTCCTTGATAAGGGATGACCTAGAACTAATATCCTTAAGGGAAAATGTTTTCCAAAGTGGTCTTGTGAAATAGGAATGGTGAATGTGCGGGACCAAAAAGAAGCTCACGTGGACCCAAGCAAGGCCTAGGGTTTCAGGTGAAACTTCAAACAAAATATCTAGACCATGCAAGGGAGAAGAAGAGGGTCAATGAAATTAGAATTGACTTGAGTTTTAGTTCAATGACCCTTAAGTAAGCCACTAACCAAGGAAACCTAGGGACAAGAACAAAGTTGAAGCTAGGGCTTGGGATAATTCCAAATCTACCCGTGGAAAATCCTTCAAAATTTGTGAGGGTCTAGAGAACACTCCAAAAAATTTGTAGCCCAACTTGCTCTTATAATGGATGGCTCTAATTAATTTCACTTGATTCCCTAAGAGACCTCTAGGGTGAAGGCTTAGGAAAGAAAAAAAAGAGGTAAAAAAAATATATTCTTTAGGGTAATCGCCAAGGATAGGATTAATGCCTAGCCTATTGGGAGAATGGAGTCAATGTGCTTTCAACTTTTGAATATCTTTTAGCCAATCAATGAGTCCTATGATAACTTGGCATGTCCTTAGAGGCAACTACTAGGTTACCAAAGGCGTTTTTACTTCTTATTGCAGCGATTTGATGACTTCTCAAGGCGATTATGGGGATAATTTACCCCTAGGAACATTCATTCACTATACCCAAATATGTAACATATGCAATATCCTCACAAGGTCAAAATTTGATAAATTCACATTAAATTAGGGAAAAATTTCATATTTAATGAGAGAAATCCATATGATATACATGTATGCGAGAGAGAAAAATAGACCATGAAAAAGAACTTACAAGTATAACGAGTATATCCAATCATCAAAGTGATACAAAATCGGAGCTCCAAGACCAAGAAAAGATATCCAAACATCAAAATGAATAAATATTCATCCCATCAATAGCTATAGCAAAATTCTCAAGAAGAGAGAGATACCAATCCAAGTGATGATGAAGAATAGAATGATCTTCTCATCAATATATATGATCCTCTAAGGGTTCAATTTGCCTAATTAGGCCTAATGATGCCCCTAATAATACAATAATGTTCAAAATAACATTCCTTGGTGACAAGCCCACCAAGATAGCTCCATAACATGAAAAATAAGCCTCTAAAGAGGGCGATAATAGTGATACAATAACTAGGAGGGCCATTTGAGAGGACTAGTCAATTCCTTCATGTGCCAAAATGAATGGAAGGGCCCCAGAAATAGTGATAAAGGGGATGGCCCCTTGATCTCCAAGCAAATGACTTGTGGTGCTCCCAAGTGGCTGTGGGGGCACAAAAACATCCTCATGGGTATCCAAGTGGATCAAACAAGCCTGTATCCCATCTGTAAAGGTTGGAACAATGATGAAAGCCCTCCCTTTGTCTCACATGGTGAGACACAACCTCATCTGGGCCTTGGATTAATTACCAAGTTTGTGGTTCAAGTGTGTAGCTGGCTGGGCAAGGTGGTCCAAGTGCATCGTCCTCAAATAAGTGGAACATGAGCTAGAAATGAGTGATGCTGAAGGATCCCATGGCATGGAAATCTTCTCTCTGTTATATTGGATGCCCATGGCTCTCAACGCACACCATATAAATGCTAATATGACCCTCTAGAGGGCTGAGACCCCATATAGGGAGACCAAACCCCAAGATGGAGACCCACATGAAATTATGCATAAGATCCAATGTGTCTCCTCCCCTTCCAGTACAATAAATCATTATTGTAATTGAGAAATTGTGCTTACAAATCGTGGAACCAAGTGGACTATTCATAGTGGCATGCCATTCCATAATGGGCTTTAGAGTGTACAAATGTCTCCAATTTCAAGAGTGAGGTTAATTAAGGACCTTATTAGGTGATTTCAACCTCTAAGGGAGTGACAAGTCCATAGTACATCCGACCTATGGCTAGTGGCATGTGATATAACGATGGAACAAAGTGGGGCACCATGGGGAGGCTCCAAGCCACATGATATGGTACAAGGGTAGCTGTGATGAGGTAACCCACACTTGGGTGTATAAATGTAGGAGGAAGAAATCGTGTTACATAAGTTACCCCGACCTTTGGTTTTCCATCCTTCTTCATATGCCTTTTTCCTTTTATTGATCTTTCTTTTTATAACTGCTTGGGGCTCCAGGAAATGAGAACATGATGTGTAAGATATAACAGTGATTATCCCCCTTAGGTTGCACAATTCATTGCTTATCCAAATGGATCTAAAAAAGCCAAAGATTCAAATTCATTGGATTCGAGTGAAACCTATTCCATCACATAGAGCTCAAAACAATGATTCCAACACAACATGAACATGCAAAATCTGACTCCGTATGCAGAAGTTATTCAAGGTCTAAGTTTTGGCCAAAGGAGGTCAAAAAGTCAAAGTCAATGCTCAAGTTCATGGTTCCAATAGGCAAGGTTTTGCTTCAGATTTCCAGCGCCAATGAGATTTTGACAAGTGGCAATCTACAATTGGAAGAATTTATGCCAATCCCAAGGAGCCACAAGGCCCAATGAGAAGGTTCCACGTGGCCCAGTTGGGAGAGGGCATGTTGCTTGGACGAATCGAATCTCACAACCTTTCAACAACTAATCTTGACGTTCACCCTTATACCACAGGTTGTTCATTGTTACAACAACAAACCCGCCACATTTATTTAAGGTGGTTATAATATTATTTGGCATAAAAAAAGGCGGAGCCCATCATTGTTGGCGACTCTACCATATATCGACGCTCCAACTATTATCTAAACTCCACCATTGTAACCTCCACCAACGAATTCTATGGTCAACAAATTATCCTTGGCCAAATCACATTATGATATGTGTTAATGTGGGTGGTCTATATTTAATATGTGACATATTTTATTAAAAGCCATGCATTTTAATTAACGTGAGCTTTTTAAGGATTATTATTACATGGAGGGATAAGGTTAAAAGGTTTTGGTGGATATGAAATGCTACGTGGGAGTGGAATGTGGGATATGGTGATAAACCATATCACAACTAAAAAAAGATTTATATTATAATGTACCACCACAAGAGCGTTTGGGATATGACCCTCGATCTCTCGTTTTTTTATTATAAAATAATGCCAATGCGCCATAGAGCTACAAGTGATTTTTAGGTAGCATAAGATGTTTTTATGCAGAGAAGGGCAACGCGACAATCGATTTTACATTGATGTAGGCTTGGAGACAATCGAACTCCGTTATCAACTTGCTGGTGTCATTTTTTCTTATGTGTTTGGTTGTTGCTCTTTATTCGATGCTATTTTCCTTTCAAGTTTCCTGTGTTAGTTAAATTGAGCTTTGTTTAATGGTGATTTTAAATATATGCAAAAACTTTTAAAAATTTAACAAACCAAGCATCAATTTCAATCGGAATTCAGATCAATTTCCCATCAAGGGCTAGGACAATCATGGGTTCCTTAATGATGCAGGGGGCTCATATTAGGGCCCTAGGAACCAATGTGATGGCCACGATGATAAGGGGTAGAGCTCATGATGGGTTTTCCCATGTGCTAAATTTGTATGTCTCGACCATCTTTTCAATTTAATGGTACATTTCCTATTGAGAGTGGCCAAATCATGGTTTATTTGATTTTTAGCTACATCAACCTCCGATCATCGTTCTAGGCTCGACCCATAGTGTGGAGAAGGGGAGGGGGAGGCTAAATCCTTGTGGACCCAATCGAAAAATGCGGACCCAAATGGGAAATGTGTGAAAATGGGCTATGATGAGTGGAGGGGAGTGATGTATGTGATGTTAGGAAGTAGGACAACACAACCAAAATCAAGGTTTCCCATATGGTGCCACTCTTAAAGCTAGTAGCCAATAAAGGAGATCCTACAGGACTAAGATACAAGTCTAACCACCAATTTGGACAAAGGGATACAAGTACATATCAAGCCCATTATTTTCTCTGAATCCCCCACCAGTCCATGCCCATAAATGTCCATGATAAGTAAGTAAAAATACCCAACTACATAATGAAAGCCATATCTTCAGGGTTGGAAGGCCCACTTTCAAACATACGATCATGAAAAATGGGCAAGGGTGCATAATGGTTGGCTCAGGCGATAGAAATGATGGCACATCGAGCTATCTCGTGGATGTAAGGGGCTACTGTCTACCGACTGAAGACAATATAGGAGAAAATTTTCTCCTATGGATGTCACCCACAAGCGATGGGTAACATGGAAATTGATTAGTCCTTCGAGGGAAGTGCTTGTATAATATGATGAGAAGTCATGAAAAATTCAACAACAATATTAGAGTTGCCATGTTGTGTGATGATATGAATCTAACTTGGGTAGCCACATGGGTGCTACGTGGCAGGTCAGGATGACACGGAAATACCTAATAGGCCATTGTTTAATTAGACATATATTTTAATTTTGAAACCAGATTGAGGCAAAATTATATATCCCTGGAATCGTCTTGATGAAACGAACAAAATGGTATGGTTTGTTCCGAGTTTTGGAAGAGTAAAGAAAGTGAAAAATTTAGACCCCATTTCCATAAGGATACCTTGGAAGTTGGTTTGACATAGTAATTTCCTCCTTCTACCCTTAGGTGGAGTTAGGGTTAGTAAGGGGTATGTTACAAAGTGGTATTAAAGCTTCCAGGTTCGACACTTGGATTGGATGGGCTCTATCGCAGAATAAATGAAGGTATAGTGTTTGTGACTCTATTCAAGAGTAAAGTGGTTTGATACTTGCTTGTTGTAGATGCTTGTTACAACACTATAATTATGGATTTCTTATTGATTTTTTCGTTGTGCAAGTAAATACTGGGTGTAGCATTGTGACAAAATGGTCATGAGTTGATTGCATGCATAATATTGATACATTTATAAATGTGGCAAATGTGTTTATTATAAGATGGTATATGTTTATGTAACATATGTTTGAGTCTAACTAACCCCCTTGAGATTGCATATGCCATGAATGATTGGCCTTGGCAAAGAGATTAACTATAATGAACGCTGATGGTTTTGGTAAAACACTGATTTCAAAACCTGTGTAAGAATTATTATAATTGAATTGATATGCTCATGTGCATGAAACATTTGATTTTGGAAATTATGTTGAGATATAAGTGTGCCTAATTATGTCTTGGATTTTGAAGACATGTGACTAATGAATAAATCGAGATATATGTGCAATTGCAGGACAACATGTTTGGTATAGCATGGCAAGGCAACAACTAATGGTTAATTTGCATGGATGATGCTAACAATTGAATGTACGTGGAAACACATAAATAATAATTGGTAAGAGCTCTCACACACTTGACACTACATCGTATAATGCTAGAAGAGGGGAATTACCTCAAGACCAATGATAAGTTTTAAAAATTCCTCCTAGGAGAAAATGGAGGGGTTGTACAAGCTCAAAATTCCACCATGAAATCTTGAAGAGGGATCATACTAAACTTTTATTCATGAACCATTGGAAACACCGAAATTCATGGGGATTGAGTTGTTGAATATTTTATGTTTTGTGTTCCTCGATTGATTTTATGTTTGATCTACCATTTTGGTTGTTGAAATGTGCATGGGCATGTTATTTTGTTTTTCAATTATGACTGTTGTCATGGATTTCTTTCTTGTTACCATTGCTGTCTTTTCCTTTGATTTTTTCATGCTTTGAGGGTCTTGCAAATTTTTTGGGGAAAAATAAAACTAATGGAGCTTTGGGAAAGATTTGAGTGGAACCCTGCAAGAAAATTAAACACCCAAATGAATCCCAACGCATAGATGAAGGGTAATTAAATAAAGAGAGGAAGAGTATGACAACTAAGTGCGCTGGTTTGGTCCATGCACGGGGATAATGGACAACAACATGGAAACCACGAAGATCACTCAAAGGAGGTTCTCTTAACCTTGAATCTAATTACATATGCAAATGTATGTTCACACACACACACACACACACACACACACACACACACACACACACATATAATGTCATTGTGTCTCACATTGTATTTTCAAGAATCAGTCTTGTGGAAGAATGATTGTGTAAAAAATTAATTTATACAAATGAAAATGGCTGGATGGGATGACATAATAAGTTGTCCAATGAGATTGTTGGCTTAAAGAAGAATCAATGGGGCAAGGAAATCCTCATCAAGAAAGACCCCTCCCAACGCTTGAAATGATTTAATTTGGTCAAGGAAAAACTTATTTTTAATGTGAAAACCCAAAAGTGTACAAAAGTTCATGTTGAATTTAAAGACGAATTGGGTCTCCTCCAACGTCTATAAATATAGTTCATTGGCACCTCATTTGGACACACATCTCACACATTCATTCTGCCTCTCTTGGAGGTTCATTTGATCTGAAAATTGTAGTTCTTCATTCACAAGTGCAAAGAGGAGAGAGAAAATTTCAAAAGGTCGAAATATGTCTTTGAACAATATATATATATATATATATATATATTTTAACATGAACGATTAAATTTTATTTATGGTAGGTTGGGCTGCGGCCTAAACAACCTCAGTTACATAGCCTTTTTTCCAAAATCCTCGAAGAGTCAAGATCTTATTATAAATAATTGAGCTTCATGGGATGGGTAACCAGATAGGAGTTTCACCATTTTTTGAGAGTTCTCCTTGAGCTAAAAGACAACCATCATTTTCTTTTGCATCCACATCCTTGTTTAGACTTCACAAAATATGATAGAAGGAGTTGGAGGTGAACCTTTGTAGTAGTTTCCTGAGCCTCTCTAGCGTCTTGTTGAGGGCCGAATTGTTGAAATGGTCTCTTGTGTTTATGATTTTAAACAGGATTTCCAAGTCTCTGAAGAACTGAATGTCTTTTTCTCCATGCTCCTGCGCGATATGATAGGCCTTGAGAGAATTTCTAATATTTCTGCATGGTTGTTGGTGTTCTGTCCAAGGCCCCAACTGAAGCTGATTTGGCTTTTCCTTGACTGGGAAAAACAACTCCCCCTGCTCCCGAAATTCCTTGGTTTCCCTTAGAGGCTCCATCAAAAAAGATTGTGGATCTGTCCTGGTTCTTCCACCAATTTTTAAAAATCAGTCTCGGGGATTCGAAGCCTCCACTCCGAGTTGTAACAAGGTCAAGAGAGGGTCTTGTTGATGGAGGCTATCTTCAGAGGTATGCCAATCCAACTGATCACATCTAGGGAGAGGTTGCTATTTGACTTGTGGGAAAGATTCGTCAAGGTCTCGACTAGCAAAGTTTTTTCTTTGGTTGCAGCATTGAAGGGGATTAAAATTTTCTATTGAAGATGGCTTCGTTCCTTGCTAACCAAATTTCCCAGCAAACAAATTTTGGGATGGCATACCAGATGTTAAACCATAGAGACTTCCGATTTAAATCGCGGGGAGAATTCCCTGACCAAGTGATGAAGAGATTGGTGGTCGAAATCTGCGAAGGGATATGAGCTTCCAGACCATCTAGTGCTTTCGCCCATACTTCTTGGGAATACACACAATCCAAAAAAAAGTGATCCATTGTCTCCACTGCTGCACAAAATAACGTGCATCTGTGTGGTCCAACAATGCCTATTTTTTCCAGATTTTCGCTGGTTAGAATGCACTTGTGGATGAGGAGCCATGTAAATAAATTAACCTTAGGAAGGCTGGTAGGGTCCTAAATTTGCTTCCACAACGCCAGAGAGTGTAGAGGAATTCTGTGTTGGAGAGATGCGTATCCTTGGGCAATTGAAAATACGCCTTTCTTTCCCTAGCCCCAGTTGTCATTTGATTTACGATGAATCAGAGCCAACCCACCAAGAGTTGCATGGAGGAGGGGTGATTGAGGAAACAACCGATCCGAAGGACGAGGTATACTCCAGTGCAACCAATTACCAACGACATTCTAGGAAGATATGTCCTCCATCTCACTGATGCCTATATTCTTTAAGCAATCACGCAACTCTGTGATTTCCTGAGCAGAGTTGAGAGGTTGAGGCCCCATAATTTTATCTTCCCAAAGATTGATGTTTTTCATGTTGCCCGGAATTCTATAGAGTTGCTCCTTGAAAAACTCCCAACTGTAACTACAAAGTTTCTAGAGGGAGGTTTCCTTACTAGCTGCTCCTTCCTCCATATTGTGCAAGGAAAGTCCATGCATATATTTTTTGATGAAGACTTGACTGACAGAGTTCCGGTGATTCAAGAAGATTTTCAATAACATATTTCCTCCCAAAGCCAAATTGGCCATACCGGGGTCTCTAACTTGCAGGCCACTGTCTTAAAGATGTTTTTTCACTATGTCCCAATTCACTAAGTGATTTTTTTTTGATTCCCCTTACCTTCTTGCCACAAAAATTTCTTAACATCTTGGAGAGCTGTTCAGTGATTGATTTAGGTGCCAATAAGAAGGTAGCTTGATATAATGGAAGGGAGGAAAGAACAAAATTTACGAGTATTAGTTTCCCAGCTGTGGTGAGCCACTATCCACCCCAAACTTTCATTTTTGCCTTGATTGTTTTGAGGATCTTAGCCCAACGGAGGGCCTTGTTGATGCCCAGGGTCAAAGGCAGGCCAAGGTAATTGATTTTATCCCAGCTTGAAAAGCCCACATATCCAAGAACTTGGGAAATTTGGTTCATGGCTTGCTGATTAATCTCCCAGCCATACATTGCACTTTTTCTCCTATTGACCAAAGCTCCAGAGACTCTGCAGAAGCTTTGAATAGTCTCCTTAAATTCCATTGCAATTTTTAATGAGGCTCCCCCCAGGAGAATTGAATCATCAACAAACAAGGCGTGATTTATTGGCTTAGTGCCTTGCACAACCCTTATGCCAGGAAGAGTTCCATTTATCTTCTTTGCTATCAGCTTCTGGCTAAGGGAATCCATCATCAAGATATACAAGAAGGGGGAAAGAGGGAAACCTTGTATAATGCCCCTCGTGGCTTTGAAGTAATTGGCTGGCCTGCCATTAACCAAGGGGGAAATCCATGACTCTCCAATACAAGCTTTAATTAGACTAATAAAAGCAAAGCTAAATCCGAAAGCAGTAAGAACTTGGAGGAGGAAAGAATGTCATACCCGATCGAAGACGTTTTCCATATCTAGCTTGATGATCATTCCTTTCTCATGGCGATGGAGGCTTGAGTGAATGGTTTCCTGCACTAGAGCCACATTGTCTAGAATGTGCCTTCCTTTGACAAACCCACTTTGACTGCTAGAAATTAGTTTTCCCAGAAGCAGTTTGAATCTGTTCACCAGAAGCTTGGAGAGGATCTTATAGGATGAATTGCAAAGCGAAATTGGCCTGAAGCAATCAAACGAAGCAGGGCTCACCTCTTTTGGGATAAGAGCAAGGAAAGTGGAGTTTGTGCTTCCTCCAAATTTGGCTTTCTGCTGGAATCCCTTTATCATTCAAATTAGATCAGTCTTTATAATATTCCAACATATTCTGTAGAAGTGTATAGTGAAGCCATCAGGACCGGTAGCTTTGTTAGGCTCCAACATCCAAATGATGTTGCTAATTTCCTCTTCCATGAAGGGCTTCAGAAGGCTAGAGTTGCCCTCCTCCTTTATCAGACTTGGGATGTGAGAGAGGTAGTCAAAACTTTCCTCTTCATTTTCTGATCCATTTTCTGTGTACAACTGCTGAAAGTGTGAGGTAGCAGCCTCACGAATCTCAGTTATAACTTTATGCACGGTCCCCTCTGAGGTGGTTATTTCTGCTATGTGATTTATCAAGAGGTGAGTTCTGATTTTCTTGTAAAAGAAGGCAGAGTTTCAATCTTCCGATTTTAGCTAGAGACTGCATGATTTAAGTCTCAGAGTCCCCTCCTCCACTTTGAAGGCACATAGAGTGCTTTGTTGGGCAGATTTCTCGCGCAACATATCAGAGAAGGTGATATCATGATGTTCCATTTCTATTTGCATATCTAGCAAATTCTTGGAGGCCATCTTTCTAAGGCTAGTGGGAGAGCAAGAGGGTTTTTTTAACTATTCTTTCAGGGCTGTTTTGGTGGCCTTGATTTTTTGCTCCCAAACATAACTAGTTGACCCACTGATTGGATTGAACCAAGATTTTGTGATTGTCTCCAAAAAACCTTCCCTTTTTGACCATAGAGGGATGAATCGTAAGGGGATGGGCACTAGGTTTTCCTCTTCTTCAATCAGCAGTAGCATGGGTTTATGGTCTGAAGTCATTTTGGGCAGAATTTTGGAAATGATTATCTTCTTCTTGGAGGGTAGGGTGCATTGTATTAGAAATCTGTCAAGCCTAGCAGAAATGTGGTCCTTTCCTACTCTATTGTTTGACCAAGTATAAAGCCCAGATTTGGGTTTGATATCCAATAAATCCCATTCTTGGATCAAGTCTTCTACAAGGGGAAGGATGCGATCCTTGATAATGTTTCCTCCTCTTTTCTCCTTTTGTTTGAAGACAAGGTTGAGATCTCCAACAAGGATTATATTATTAGGTGGGTAGGCTTCCAGAAAGTTAGAAAGGGTAAGCCAACAATCCTTTTTTTTTCGGCATAGAGTACCGGCACATAAAGATTAAAGAGGGCAAGGGTGGTCTTACTTGCAATATGCTGGAGTTCGGTGTAGATCCAATGCTGCGTTTTGAAGGAGCTAACAAGATGAAATTTTTCATCCTCCCATATAGTGGCAAGTCCACCGCATGTTCCCCTAGCACTTACTACTTTCCCAACTCTTGTTTTCCATTTGTCTTTACTTAGATAAAGAAGGGCTGACCCTTATATTTTGGTCTCTTGGAGTAGGAGGATCTTAGGGGTTTATGATTTTAATAGGTTTTTCACTGCTTCCGCTTTTGTGGGATTCCCCAAGCCTCTGCAATTCCAAGAGACCATACACATTATTTACTTGCAGAGGGATGGTCTTTGTGAGGCCTGGGTCAAGTGTTTCTGCCTATAGACATCTCGATCGTGGACTGGCTGCCTTGAATTTTTTTCTTCTCAGCCTCTTATTCTCTTGCCTCTCTGTGAGACTTCCTTCCGACTCTTTTGATGGGCCTCTCAAAAGTTTCTTCTTCTGAAGATCTAGAGGATTCTGGGGGATTCTTTCTTGTCATTTCTGCATAGGACGAGGAGGTGGATACTCCTTTGGGAGATCCAATTTGTATTGAGGCAGTATCTTCCTGTCTTTTATCTTTTGCTGTTGGATTAGGCTGCGATTCCTCCATTGCGGCTTCTGTAGCAGCTTGTGGTTCTTCAGGAGAACTTAGGATTTCAAAAAGGTTGGAGTTTGCATATGTAGATGGAGGGCCTAAGGGCCCCACCCCTTGAACCACCGATTTAGGTGTAACACTACCTGTTGGCTTACTTTTCCCTTTTGCTTTGTTGTTCTGTTTGTTAGGAGCAGCTTTCGGGACCTGAGTCTATTGATTCTCCTTTGAGGTGTCGGCCTCTTCCAATGTTTTCTTTTTGAAATATCTGGAAAAATGCCAATATCCAAGGCAGTACGTGCATTTAAATGGGAGCTGTTCATAGTCTAGCTCTTGGATGTGAGACTGGTCAATTACTGTGAGTTTGATAGCCTCGAGGAGGCCTTCTTCCAATCGACTTCTACAAAGATTCTTGCACAAGAGTACTGATCTCTCCTTTCTGATTTAATGTACTTCCCAAGTTTTTTCCAATGGTTTCTAAGGATTTGGGGTTCCAACAATGAAGAGGGAGGTAGGGAAAGCGAACCCAGACCAAAACAGTTGAGGGAACATCTTGGCTTGGATCAAAATCAGGGGTCCATTGATTTAGATATAGGACTTGAGGGCCCATGAAATACGAGCCATTTCAGAATATTAGATTCCTATCTTCTACTACTTCAAAGACGAAGACAAAGAAACCCTTATTGACTAGGAAACTTTTGATGCCTTCTTTGATAAGGGGAGACCAGTTTCTCTGGATCTAGGCTTTGACTGCTTTGGGCGAGGGCTAGAGCCCAGTGAACTGACCAATGAGCCCCATTTCGGCAAGATTTAGATCCGATCTATAGGGCTCATCAATTATAAGATCGAATGTTGGGATAAAAGCCATTCTTTTAACGATTTTTCGCTAGTTTTCGCTTGGTGGAAGCTTGGTGTTGCTGGCCGCTAGCTTCTTGAAGGTGGATAGCTCTAGCGGGAGTGAGGAAGCTATCTCAGGACCCCCTCCTGGGGCAATGGCTGCAGAACAATCTCAGAAGAGCGATTAGGGCTCTGTGCACGCGAGATCCTCCGAACAACTCTTGCTGCGAGGAACATTAGATCCAAACTTTGACCAAAATTTTGACCAATGTTGAATTTTTGAGTTTGGGCATAGTTTGACTTGGTTCGAATTGGTATTTTGGACTATTTTTGGAGGACGAATTCTTGGGCACAAATATCAAGGCTTTTTGGGCACTTTGACCACAATTGACTGCATATTTGATAGTTGAATTTCTCTCTCTATTGACCAGTTTTGACCGAGTTGGTTGTGCCAATTTTGAGTTCAATTTGATAAACTTGGAAGACTGAGTCTTTTGACCTTTGACCAAATTCTTTTGGAAGTTATATGACCGCCGACATATGACTAGTTAGGGCATCTTTGATTACTATTGACTTTGACCAGATTTGACTTTTGGGCTCATCTCTTGGATTTTTGGATATTGGTTATTGGAAATTCAAAGATTTTGACTTTTGAATCTTGATTGGTGATTTGGATCATTGTATTCTCTCTGCTGAACATTTTATGACAATCTAATGAGAAGAAGAATTTGAAAGGGTTTTCCCCGTTGTGGGTTTTTTCCTGGTCTTTGACCAAATCCTTTTGTCTCTTATTGCTCTTGATTGTCTTCTACTACAAATTGCATTTACTGTTCTATCTACAGTTGTTGTTGGTCATTGGAGTATTAAATTATTCTGAAAGCTTTCCAATTGAAGAAAATAATTGGGCTAAAGCGATTGTAACAACATAGAACAATGGAAATTCAACACCACTATGGTTTAACAACGAGGATTTGTTGAGGACACCTAAAAAAATGGGCTTTGTTAGATACATGTGAATGGTTGAGAAAAAATTCAAAGAAAAAGACACAATATATACTTAAAATTATTACAATTCCATTATGATGAATCTCATGAGAGATTGTATGCCATGTTACAAGAAAGCATGGGAATTGTCTATTCTGGGTGAAAGAAGCTGACTTAAAATAGGAATGCAACAGTTGGAATATATCAGAGTATGAAATAAAAAAACTAAGATGATTTCAAAGGAGCCACAAAAAGTGCTTGATCCAAGAATAATTTCATGTTTATTAGAACTATAATTGCAATCAAGCTGTGCATATAAAACTCCAAATCATTTATGCTTGGATGTTAATTTTGGGCAACTAGGTCCAAACTCCATGTTGCACTGCTAATATGACGATGTCATGTTTTTTTTGGATTCCTCTTTCAAATAGGTGCAAGATTGATCTAAATATCATCTTGTTTGGATGAGTAGAACGTTTAGTTTGAATTTATTTTCCACATATGCAAGGTTGACTAGATTTGTAATGGAGGCTCACATGCCTAATAGATGTGTCACACACCCTCATTGATGGATATAAATTGGAGAGACTTGGAGGTCATTTTATCATCAATTCATTATAAATTCTCTCAATTGTGATCTGATTGGTTCGATAGCCTTTGGAGGCCTTTTTCCCCTCACACATGTTGAGTGAAGCTGCTGTTTTCTGTGAATCTGTTTAGGGCTTGTTGCTGTAGCATTGGCCAGCGTTGACCATGGTCAACCCTTCGTCGTTTGACCTCAAACTTCAGCCAAAATTCCTATTTTAGGAGGCCGTACTGCTGGCCACTAAAATCGAGGAAATCAGAGCTGTTTGACCGAAGCCCTAGATTGCAGCGTTGACTTTTTGTTGCTGTCATGCATTGACTTTGGGTTGACCAATGTTGACTTGTGATGAGCTGTATTTGAGGGATGTGGGTGTGACACTTGGAGGATTGGCTGACCGAGAAAGACTTTGCTGGCTGAAGCATCCTGTTGACTGCCGTAACACACCATATCTCATATCTCTGCTCGACAAAAGGAATTGTAAATCTGATCTATATTATTTGCCTGTCTTCTGTTGATCTATTATTGTGTTCTATCAGCATTTTACTTTCATTATTTATGTGATTGCTATTTTTTATCGGGCCTAAGAAAGATTGAAGTAAAATTTCATCAAGAATAAAACACCATGGTTATCTAAATTTAACATGGTTTCAGAGCTAAGGTGAAGACAAAGTCCAAGTTGGTATTAGAAGCAATCACTAAAGGAAGAAATCCTATCAAGGAAAAATGGCCTCCTCAACCTACAAGGGTTTCAAGGCTGATGATAAATTGACTGATAAGTCTGATTATCATGCGTGGAAGATGTCCTTGGATTTGGTTCTAGAAGATCAATATGTCATGGACTATGTGCAGGGGAATATTAGAGAGGCTCCATCAAATGCAACTGCTACCACAAAGACGAAGTATAGAAAGGGGGAAATCAAAGCAAAGATGATTATATGGGATTCTATTAATAAGCATTTGGTTTCTTAAATTTCTGAGTTGAACACATCTAAAGAGATGTATGATAAGCTAGTGAGCATGTTCAGGGCTAGCAATGCTAATCAAATCATTTTCTTCAAGAATCAATTGAATAATATCAAGAATGGAAAGGATGAATCTATTAAATCCTATTTTAAGAGGCTCACTGTAATCAGGAATAACCTCCTAGCTATTGGGGACGCAATATTTGATCGAGAGATGGTTCTTATTGCACTTGGAGGTCTCCCCCGTGATTGGTATGTATTCAATACCACTATTCTTAATAATAATGTGATTCCTTATTTTGATGAAATATTGACAAGATGCACTCAAGAGGAAACAAGAATGATGGAATATGCCTCTAATGGAAATGGAAGTGACCCTACTGCCTTCACCGCTCATGCAAAGAAGAAGAGCCATCATGGCCCATGAAATCAAAACCATGGTAGAGCGGGGCCCGAAGGAAGGAAGGGAAGATGTTACACTTGTAACAAGACCGGTCACTATGCAAGGGAGTGCCCTAATAGAAGGGACTCTCCCAGGGATGATGACAACAATAACTTAAGAGGGAATGGCAGGAACAACAGGTTCAAAGGAAAAAGGAAGGCTCCCTCTGATCTTAGTGGAGATGGGAAACCTTTCAAGAGGTCAAGAAATTCCAGGTCCGATGAGTCTAATTTTTTTGATAATAAGAGAAATGAATTTATTCTTGTATCTACCCTCTCTACTGTATCTCCACACTACACCTTGGATGTTTGGTTGATTTATAGTGGTGCTTCAAGGCACCTCACTGGCTATAAATAAGCCCTCTCTGATTTGGTTGAGAAGGATACGAATCTGGAAATTATCCTTGGAGATAATGCCACCTATCCCGTGGAAGGGACAGGGACTGTGACTCTCCATCTATCTCAAGGTAAAGTCCTTCGATTACAAGATGTGTTGTATGCACCTGATTTGAAGAAGAACCTTGTGTCCATTTTGGCAATGGAAGACAAAGGGTTCAAGGTGGAATTCATTGATGGAAAGGTACTTATCTGGAAGAAGAACTTCAAGGAAGCTCTTTTTATTGTTTTTAGAGTCGATACACTCTACTAGGTTGGAGGAAGTCCATTGGGGGCTATGTCATGTGATACAACTCTTCAAACAGAGTTATGGCACTAGAGGTTTGCACACCTTCATTACAAATCTATTCCTGAAGCAAGGAAGGTGGTGATAGGATATCCCGAATTTAGAGATGATCATGAAGGTATATGTCAGGGTTGTGCTGAAGGAAAGCATACAAGGGGACCATTCCCCTTAACTGTCACAAAGAAAACTAATGTCTTGCAGTTGATACATTCCGACTTATTTGGTATGCTTCCGATGACATCCTTGGGAGGATGTTCCTATTACATGAATTTTATAGATGAATTCTCCCGCAAGACTTGGATATATTTTTTTTGAAGAAGGACAAAGCATTCAAATGGTTTCTTACCTTCAAGGCCTTGGCGGAAAATAAAACTGAGAAGAAAATCAAAGTTTTGAGGACCGACAATGGGACCGGTATGAGTCAAATAAGTTTAATGAATTTTGTAGAGAAGCTGGCATTAAGAGGGAGCCCACATCTGCGTACACTCCTGAGAAAAATGGTGTTGCTGAAGAAAGAATAGGACCATTGTGGAAGCTGCCCGTGCCATGCTATGTGACCAAGGTATTTCGAAATTTCTATGGGGAGAAGCTGCGAACATTGCCGTGTATGTTAAAAATAGATTCCTGCATTCCACCCTAGACTCCAAAACTCTCGAAGAAGTCTTCTCTGGTAAGAAACCTGATGTTTCTCATTTTAGAATTTTTGGTTGTCTTGTTTATTTTCATGTGCCGAAACAAAAGAGACACAAGCTAGATGCTTCTGGAAAGAAGGGAATGTTTGTGGGCTACAGTGAAACTTCTAAGGCATATATAATCTATGTGCATGGTCAAAGAGAAGTGGAGATATGCCACGATGTCACCTTCGATGAAGATGCTGCCCTCAAGAAAGTGAGAAATATTCCTAGCTCCAAGGAAGACAAAGAAGATGAAGAGTCAAGGGAGCTGGAAGAGCCGAAGGATGAACTGATGCCCGATGTTGATGGACCTATGGATCCTATTGATCCACCTCATTCAAATAAGAGAAGACCTTCATGGCTCAAGGATAATCTTGCAGATGCCGATCGACATATTTCCCCAAGGGGGACATTCCGTGAAAGCAAGAAGCCAAAGAGATACCAAGGGTATCTAGCAGCCATGAGTACGATAGTGCAATCTGAGCCTGGATCATTTGAAGAAGCCGTAAAGCATCAAGTTTGGAAGGATGCTATGCACGAAGAATATGAGTCCATTATGAAAAATTATGTCTGGGAAGTGGTCCCGAGACTGGAGGACAAATGTGTTGTCACCTTGAAATGGCTCTATAAGATCTAGCATGGATCTGATGGAAGTGCTGAAAAGTATAAGGCAAGATTTGTTTCCCAAGGCTTCTCTAAAAAAGTAGGCATAAATTAAGATGATATATTTGCACCTGTGGCGCGCTATACCACCATCCGATCTATTATTTCCCTTGCTGCAATGCAAGGATGGAGTCTACATCAGATGGATGTGAAGACTACTTTTCTGCATGTTTCTATAAAGGAAGAGGTGTATGTGGAGCAACCTATGGGGTTCGAAGTCCAAGATAGAGACACCCATGTATGTAGGTTAAAGAAATACCTCTACAGGTTGAAGCAAGCCCCAAGGCTTGGTATGAGAGGATAGATAGCTACTTGATGAAGCTGGGCTTCACTCAAAGTAATGATGATCCAAACCTTTATTAAGGTTAATAGAGAAAGGCCTCTCATTTTGGTTCTCTATGTGGACGATATCTTCCTGACATGTGTCGGCCCTCTCATTCATAAGTGTAAGAGGGATCTATCTACCAAGTTTGAGATGAAATACCTAGGATTGATGTACTATTTCCTAGGCTTGGAGGTTTGGCAGAGGCCAGGCGAGATTTTCCTTTCTCAAGGAAAATATGTCGTGAAGCTGTTGGAGATATTTGGTATGGTGGACTGTAAGTCTGTGTCGACACCGATGGAACTCAACTTTAAGAAGTTGTGTGGAAACGCTACTAGGCCCATACTAGAAAATCCTACTGAGTATCAATAACTCGTGGGGGCCCTGATGTTCCTAGTGAACACCCGTCCAGACGTATGATTTGCAGTGAACACTTTGAGTCAACATATGGTTGATCCTCATCACATTCACTGGATTGGTGCCAAGAATATATTGAGATATCTTCAGGGCACAATCAACCATGGGCTGAGATACACTATTGGGAGTTTTAGACTCCATGGATATATTGATGCCGATTGGGATGGCAGTGTGGTGGATCACAAGAGCACATCTGGATGTTGCCTCACTTTGGGTTCTGCTTCGATATATTGGATGAGAAGGAAGCATAAGTCGGTGGCTTTGAGCACCTCTGAGGCCGAATACATTGCAGCAAGTATGGCCTGTTGTGAAGTTGTTTGGTTGTTAAATCTCTTCAGTGAACTGCTTGGGAATGTGCTAGATACCACCATTATCCTTTGTGATAAACAGAGTGGGATTCGTCTTTATAAGAATCCCATGTTCCACGGTCAATCCAAGCATATTGATATCAGGTAACACTTTATCTGGGATATGGTACAGCGAGGCGCCATAAGGCTCGATTATATAGGAACCGATGAGCAGGTCATGAATATTCTCACAAAGCCCCTAGGGAAGGTCAAGTTCCTAATCTTCCATGAGAGGCTTTGAATTGTGGAAATACCTTATTCTGAGGGTCCTGATTGAGTTGGACTATGATCTCTGGGAGCTACAGGGGGCTTGGGGATAGCTTCTTGGAGCTATATGAACATACGGGGCTAGGCTTGCTGAACCTTGTTGTGCTTCTGCCCCACTGTTATGATATTGAGTTGGTTTACCTCTCTTTGATTTGTGCCCCACACGCATCCTACCCATGGAGTTTCAGACTCAAGGGAAGTACCTCTCATTTGGCCAATGAGGTGGGAAATGTGGATAGAGACCAATAGCAAGACCGATGGACGCATTAGAGATTGTTGTACTCTCTATGTCTAGGATGGCACATGTCCAACACCTTGATATGGGATCAAGTATGATGAGGTTCTTACCTCCTTCGGGTTAGTAAACTAAATTCGAGTTAGTATGAGACTCGTTTTGAGTCCAAGAGAGGTTTTAACCTCTAAGATGACTTCTGTTCAACTGTGTGTGATGTCTTTGTGACTCACTTTTTTTATATTTAAGAAAGAGCCAGCGAAGCAAGTTATGACAGGATGACACACGATGTTTGGTGAAAGTACATGATGGTACTGATGGATGGCACTTGTGGACATATGGAGTTATCCCTAGTTGAGAGTGAGTGTTAATTTTGGGCAACTAGGTCCAAACTCCATGTTGCATTTCTCATATGACAATGGTCATATTTTTGCTGGATTCCTCTTTCAGAGAGGTGAAATATTGATTTGAAGATCATCTTGATTGGATGAGCAGAACATTTATTTTGAATTTATTTTCCACATGTGCAAGGTCGGGCATATTTTTAATGTAGGCTCACATGCCTAATATATGTGTCACACACCCTCATTGATGGATATAAATTGGAGAGACTTGGAGGTCATTTTATCATCAACTCATCACACATTCTCTCATTGTGATATGATCAGTTCGATAGCCTTTGGAGGCCTTTTTCCCCTCACACGTGTGGAGTGAAGCTGATGTTTTTTGCTGATCTGTTTAGGGCTTGTTGCTGCAGCGTTGACCATCGTTGACCATGGTCAACCCTTGGTTGTTTGACCTCAAACTTCAGCCAAAATTCTGATTTTAGGAGGCCGTACTACTGGGCACTAAAATCAAGGAAATCAGAGCTGTTTGACTGAAGCCCTAATCTGCAGCGTTGAATTTGGGTTGAAAAACGTAGACTTGTGATGAGCTGTATTTGAGGGTTATGGATGTGACACTTGGAGGATTGGATGACCGAGAAATACTTTGCTGGCTGAACCATCCTGTTGACTGCCATAACAGACCATATCTCATATCTCTGTTGGAAAAAAGGAATTGTAAATCTGATCTATATTATTGGCTTGTCTTCTGTTGATCTATTATTGTGTTCTATTAGAATTTTACTTTCATTTTTATGTGATTTCTGTTTTGTATCGAGCCTAAGAATTATTAGAGTAAAATTACATAGAGCATAGAACACCATGGTTATCTAAATTTAACATTGGGTTAAGCATGTTTTCTTTGTGTTTGGGAATGAGAACATCAAGTACAATGTTCCTCTAAGCGGGCAAGGTTTGTGACATCCACTATGGGTTAATTCCCCTTATAAGCATTGGAAATAATTCCCTATAATTATGAAATTATAAATTAAATTAGCTAAGAGAAAGGGACATGGATTCCAAAGTTTAAGGAAGAGAGTTTGATTGAGGAGTTGTTGTTTTAAATATCAGTCATGGGATGTGTTGTAACATTTCTTGTTTTGATAAGTTAGACATAGTAGAAGAAAATGAAAGAATTAAAATTTTTTAGGTTTGGATATGAATAGATCAAAAATAAAAAAAAAGTTAGGACTCATGAGAAATAAAATAATCACATGAGAAAATGATAGGATTAGATGCTCTAAAAAATGAAAGTAAAAAGATTGAAAATGATAGGCATATATTGAAATCAATAAAAGAAATAAATTTCTTGGTTTCAATAAAAAAGAAAATAAGTTGTGTGCAATTTATTAGGATGCCACAACCAAAATAATTTGTTTTTGGTCATACAACTTAAACATGATCAAGAATGTTTTAATTTATGCATTAAACTTAGGAAATTTAATGGCAACTTATTCAAATGCGCCAAAAATTAGATTACGAGTTAAATTAGGTTTTATTAGTGTTAATCGCTTCCTTAAGTGGTTAATTGTTTATTTGTAATAAAGTGCATATATAATTTAATCCTAAAGTCGCAACACGAAAAAGGATTTTTTCGTTCTGTGTTAATGATCGAGCACATTTGAACGGTGGATCTCTTCCCTACTTAGATCAACAACGGGAAAGGATTTTTGCACCCCCCTTGCCCATTTCTCGTTAACGACGGGGGGTTCGAAAAGTTGTTTCCCAATGGCGGGCCCCTGGCATACATGTCGCTCCCTCAACATTTCGCACCCCCCCCGCCGCCTTCCTCCCAATGGCTGTATTGAATCCCGCCAAAGAATATTTCAATTTCCTTCAACAACCGTTTCCTGGCACCAAATCACCTCTCACCACCTGTGTTATCCCGTTACACCACACTCGCTTACCGTTGCAAATATTCCATCCCGTTACACCACGATCCTGTACCATTATTCAACCGATTTTATTATTGCCCACTCCATTACCATTATCCATCCACACTCATTTTTCAAATATTCATCCACATAACGGTAATTCAAGCACACTATAAATAAAACTATCACATTCCTTGCATCCTCCTTTGATTCAATTCTTATTCTGTCAAACTTGCAGGTTTACAGAGAGATAATTCTATTTAACAGCTCCACCATCCATCGCCCTGTCAAAATTATTTCACTTATGGAGACCACCTGTCATCGACTATTAGTTCAACAGAGAAATTATCCCTTCTCTCTTGCTTTTCAGGGAAATGGCTCCTAAAGGAAAAGGTCGAAAACCAGTCGTGAAGAAACCCCTAGTGTGTCTGCACCAGTAGACCTTGACCATGTCCCATTAGCCGATTCATTCTTTAAAATCATAGACATAGAGTGCGAATTCAAACTCTATGAATTGCACTTGTGGCTAAAGTAGAAATACTTAGAAAAACATGATGAAGTTAAGCTCTAAGAAAATTTACTACCTCTATACACATTTCCTTAGACCCATGAATTCCCTGGCCTAGTCACTTGGTGTCAAGCTAGGTATGTTTCCATTAAAAGGAATGTGGTAGCTCAAAATGGAGACATTCTGATTTCTATCACTCCTAAGACCATGAACCAAATGCTGCTTATTCCACAGAGTGATTCCCTTAGCCTTTTCTCCCAAGCTGCCCTCATGGATTTATATCACAAATTTACCTTTCCTCAGAGAGCACAGATCTTTGAAACATTCATTCCAGATGATGCTGAGCTTCAAAAGAAGGACCCTCCTTACCCATCCTCCATTTTCCCTGAAGCCACCAGACACATTATTTCCTTAATTTACTGTTTGTTAGGCTATCTAAATAACATGACAGTAGATGAGTCAATCCTGGGTTTTTTTTCCATTTTCTCTAAAGACAGTCAGCCAAAATTCATGTACAATTACAGCTAGTTCTTGGATGATAATATGAATGAAAAAATGATGAATTTGACAACTCAAGGGATGTTCAAGTACACTTATGTAATTATTTACCTGTTTCTTTTTCAGCAGGGGGATTCATTACCAATCACATTGCATAAGCAGGATGATCAGGGTGTTAGTCAGTCAGTTATTCATTGGTCTCAGTTGGTTAGATCCATTTCAACTGAGTTTTCTTTTGCATATTTCATTGATTCATTCATTCATCCGGTTTCAAAACTTTTAAGAAGCCAGAATGAGCCTAGGATTGATCCAGACATCAAAATAATACCCCATCTAAGTGATCAAGTTAAAACTAGAGATTTGTATATTTACCAGAATTATACAAAGATTAGAGTGTATGGCTGTGAACTGGCTCCTTATAGTCTGCCCAAATATGTTCCAATGAGACTTTTCTCTTTGGAATATTTTAGAAAGATGATTAACATGGATGAATTGCACTTTGTTTTAGGTAAAATAAAATTAGAGTTCAAGATAAAGACTAAAATAGGCTCTTTTATATGCAATACCAGATCAATAGGAGTTTGAGAAGATGCAATCCTCAGGAGGATGAACTTCCAGCCAAGCTTCACTTGGTCCTATGATCCATTCATCATTATTTCAAACTTGAGGGTTGAGCTAAAGACAACTCCTTACAATCATACACCTAGGCTAGAGATTGAGAAATTCATGAACCAGGATCAATGGGTAGAGAACAAATTGCAAGAAGAAGAGGAGCATATTCTTTCTACATCCACTCTGCAAACTCCTATCTCCCAAGACAAGCAACAAAAAATGCCTAGAGAGGAACCATCATCTTCTACAAACATTCCAAAAGAATTCACAATTCAACAGAATAATCATAAGACAAATTTAAATATTTATATTGACCAAAGTAAAAAAGAACCAGAGATAATTGACTTGGGAGATGCATAAGTTTCTACAGCAACAGAGGGAAGTGTTCCTAGTGTTCCATCATCCTCTTCATCTTCACAAGAACCCATGGATATTATTCAATCAGTTGGAACTAGTGAACAAGGTGATCAAAACATTTTCTATAAATTCTTAGAGATCAAACAGAAGAATAAATCTCTAAAATCCAATGTTTACAGTCAGTTTTGGAAGCAGACCTCTACATCACAACATAGGCTGTTGACAACTTTTTCCCGTGAAAAGGGAAGGATGCAGATGGCCTTTCTACAAGCCCAACTCCCTTTTCCAAAAGATCCTTTTGATTAAAATAATAATATATCATCATTTGATGCAAATCAGATTCATCCCATAGACCAGATGGACATGCATAAACAATCATGAGAGATGATTTTCTCTACCATGACTAACACAACCATGACATTGTCCAAATTGAGAACAACTATGTCAAATGTACAGTCAAATTTGAATATCGAAAAACTTTCCTCTTTAGCCAAAGACAACAAGCTAACGTCATTAGAAGATATTGTAATTAATATTGGGTATGACTCTAAGGATTGTAAAGCTGTATAAGAGATTATTAATAATAAGAGTGCATATATTGCAGCTCTTCGAAAGAAACTAAAATTGCCTTCTACATAAGATCCCCAAACCAAGGAGATAGAGGAAAGTGAACATAATAGAGAGGAGATGCTCAAAATCATCATTGAGAAGAACATTCATATCAAGAATATGGAGGAACAAATTGAAGGCTTACTCAAGGAGAAGGAGTAGTCAACTCATCTTGCCATGATTCCAGTTTCAACAGTAACTATTGCAGTTGCAGGTACAGAGCCGAGCTCTTCATCAACAATAGCAGAATCTACATCAACAACAAGTGATCCAAGCAAAATTTTGTAGGATTGGACTTTACAAAAGGAGGAGAATGAAAATATTATGGAGAAATTAAGAAATATAGAAGCTCAAAAGATAAGGAATGACACCCTGTACATGGAAGAGATGAAAAAATATCACATATTAGCACAGAAAGTTTAGAAGTTGGAGAGTGAACTATTAATGACAGACACCTTGGCCCAATCCAAGGAGAGCATATGGACTAAAATAAGTAAAGCTATTACTGAAGTATGGCCATCCATACATATCATTTTTGAACAGGAATAACTCATCAACAAATGCAAAGCAGTCATTGAGCAGGAAAAGGAAACATTTAAGCAGAAACCAACCGAATCATCAAACATGATTAAAGTGTTGAATTCAAAGAGCAGTGCATAATTAGAACAGATTAACATCACAGATAAAACAAAGACTATTATGGAGATCAAGAAAGTTATGCAGAAGAAGAATATGCTAAATCATTTGGAAACCAAGTGTCAGACTTTGGACACTGTTGTCCAAATATTTCACATTAATTTCGTCCTGTTAAATCAGAGAGGATTACCTGGATTAGTAGCTCCTAATGACAGATTGATCAGCTTGGTGGAGTACTGCAAGAAGCTTTACACAATTGCCATTGACAAAGCCAAGTTTGTAGGGATTAAAGGCCATATGACAGGAAAAGCTTTTTTGGAGGCTTTAGGTTTTGATTCAATAATCAAACATGAAATCAAACATATCTTTATTAACAAGCCTACTTTTGAGAGATACAATGAAGTAGGTGAAGTTTTCAGAAGATTAGCTAATCTGGATATACCAAGTCAAGAAAGATGGGATCACTTGTGTGAAACTATCGAGTAACTTTTCATCTCCAACAACACATCAGCAAAGAAGCACATTTTGGGGCCACATCATCAACCACTTCCCCAAAGACAGTGACATATCACTTCTCAGTTTTTGTATTCCTATTTTTTGATACTATTCTTGTAATTTGTTTAGATACTTCTAATAGATAAAAATTAGTATAAATAACTCTCCATTCGATTTATTAAGGGTTTCACCTTTGGATGAGCACTTGTAAGTAGAATTGTATGAGATTTTGATCATTGATGATTAATAAAAGGATTCTGGATTTGTTTCAATCAGTTTGTCTCCTTATAAGTTTTTCCATTATTCATTTCCTTCTATTTTCTACATATATTTGAGTTATGAAGATAGGTAGGTAAGGGAAAACTGTGTTTCAGTTTATCTTAAATCCTCTGAAGTTATAATCCATTTTAGAGATTGAATTATTAGACTATCTGTCTGTATAAATCCCTCTACTTCAATTAATTATCAGTGATATTCATAATGTTAAATATATTTTGTTAAGATGTAAGCATTGTTTGTCATCCTTTCATACTTATGATAAACTAAACATTCAATCTAGATATTTAGCTAATCATATTTTCTTACAGTTTTTTCCTTCACATATGCAAAATTAAATCACTGTTTTGAAGTAAAGCAACAACCCTTTTCTTAATACTTAATACTATAAAATTTTTAGAATATCTGCCTGTTATTTTCTCAATACATTGGTCATCCAAAAACCCCTTTTAAAACAAACAAATTATTTTATATGCTTTGGCATAATTAACTGAGCTATAATTATCTCAGAGGACAATGTTAGACTTGCGCTGTTGTCGGGGAAATAAAATTTGATCCATTTTCCTTGGGACAACGATATAACTGTTCCTTTAAGGGTGAATAAAGGACTTGTAAGGTTAAAATATTTCACCTGATGACTTCACAGAACCCAAAGATAGCTCCTTCAAGACATACCGTGTCTCACTCTAATTCTGAGATTGTTTTACTTTTGTTAGATCCAGAGATACTGGTAAGGAAAAACTCTTCGAGAAGAAGGCTTCAAACCCCTTCTTCTTCTATTCCCCCTAGACCGAAGGATACTTTAGTCCCTAATCCTTTTAAATCTAGACCCATTCCTTTAAATTTAGAAGATCTACCACCTAGGGTACATGAATTGATCTCTAAAGGAGTTGATTTCCAATCTTCTCTTTTGGTTCATTCATTAGAATCATACCAAGTACCTGAAGTACCTTCTGAATCTACCAAATCAGAACAAGAATTGGATTTACACTTACCTGAATTCAAACCTACTAATCTCATTTCTCCAACCTCTTATTATTTTCCATCTACTTCTACTGAATGTGAAGATATTTTCTCCTTATATTCAAATCCTTTATTTGAACCTAAAGAAGGAGAAATAGAGGTCAAAAAGTTGGTCATTCATACACCTTTTAAATCTTTAAGAAGATCTTCAAATTTACTTCTTCCACCACCTTATTTTACCCCTACAGCTTCACCTCCATCTTCTACATCAACCTCATCATCTTCTACAAAAATAACCATATATTCCTCTTCATCTTCATCACAAGGTATGGCTGGTTATCAACCTATTGTTTAGGCAAGATATGCTGCTTTACAACTTCCAAACATATTAAACAATTTTCCTGATGGATACTTGAAAGACCTTACAAGGTTTAATGGGGAAATTGGTTTATCTGTTGAAGATCATTTAGCATCATTCTTAGAATTTGCTGACAATATGAATATCAAATATGAGAATTTATATATGATATTGTTTGTTCAATCCTTAGAAGGAAATGCTAGGATCTGGTTTAAAAAATTGAGGGTGCACTCTATTCAAAGTTGGGAAGAACTAACCACTATATTTTGGAATCAATGGGGTGTTAAAAAGGATCCTGTCTATTTTCTAACATAATTTGAAGAACTCAAAAGAAACTATGGTGAACCAGTGTCTGACTTCATTAAGAGATTTAAAAAACTCTATCACAAAATGTCTGTTGATTGTAAACCACTAGTAGCAGCAGCGAAGGTTAGGTTTCCATAGCTTTTGAAGATGACTTTGCAGTCATGCTTAGGGAAAGAACATCTCATACTTTATAAGACATGAAAACTAATGCCACTGAAGTTGAAGCTAATAGATCTACTTCAACTAAGCTTAAAACCAAAGCTGAAAAGGCTAAGAGGAAAATGAAGGCTAATCAAGAAGCTTATTCTTCTTCCAAGTCTAAAAACGAAGATCAAAAGATAGATAAGATAAATTCATTACTTAGGAACCTTTATAATAGGATTTATAAAATTTAAATTCAACCAAGAACAATTTAGCAAACTGTTGCTAGAAATCAAACTCAAACTCAAGCTCAATTTCAGAAAGCTCCCCAACTTCAAATTCTTCAAAGACCTAGTAATGATCAGAAAATTTCACCTCCTCTGTTGATTGATGATCAACAACCTGATGATAGTACACTTATGATAACTGATGATATCAAAAATATTGACAATACATATGTCCAAAATGCTATTGTCCCTATTCCTCAAAATCAAACATCCCAAGAGGATCAAGAAAATTATCAAGTGTCTAAATATCAAGCCTTCTCTGAATTCTTAATTGCAGAACTAAATAGGAGGTATGATTTAAGACCAAGGGTAGGCCCTGGAAGGCCTCCTAAAAATCCTATTATAATTGAACCACAAATAAAATCTATTGAAACCCAAACAACATCAATCCCAACCTTTAAATCAACCAATTGGTACCACTTCAATTGATAAAACTGTTTTAACTGCTTTTTGTTGAAAGGGAATTAGAGAGTCAATATTCCCATCCCATTATTAGAACTTTCAAAGAACCCTGGATACAAAAATGAATTTACAAAATAGATTCAAAATTTAAGTGTGGATGTTGAAGGAGATGTGATTAGTCTACAAGATGAAAAACCCTCAGTAGTATTTGGTCCAAGCTCTGACATGATTGATGAAACAACCCTACCTTTCTATGTTACTTTGGAAGCACATGATTCTTTACTATATAACTACATGTTAGATTATGGAGCCTCACATAATCTTATGCCGAAGGTTATTATGGATAAATTAAATTTTGAAATTACTCGATCTTACCATGACCTATATACCTTTGATTCCGGAAGGGTACCATGTCTAGGACTCATAAAAGACTTAGTGGTAATTTTAGCCCAAATACCTGTAAAAAGTCTAGTTTTGGACATTGTAGTCACTGATATGCCTCCTAAATTTGGAATGATTTTATCACGATCTTGTTGTTCCAAGCTAGGAGGAAGCCTTGAAATGGACATGTCTTTTGCTACCATGCCTGTATATGGGGGTGAAAACCTTAGGTTATATAGGGAGGTCAGATTCATTCATACTATTTAAAAAGCAGATCAAGCTAGAAACCATCCTATATATGTAGTTGACCAAGATTTTGGTTGTTTTCAATTATCTTCAAATAATTTACAGAATTCTCAACTTAAAATTGAAGATGTTGTAGAAACCCCAAAAATTGTCAAAAATGATATTTGGAAACTTTATTTTGATGGGTATTGTTCAAAATATGGAACTAGAGCTCATGTTGTTTTAATTTCACTAGAAAAATAAAACATAACTCAACCTTGTAAACTTGATTTTGATGTTAATAATAATATAGCAAAGTATGAAGCCTTACTTCTAGGATTAGAGTTATATAGAAGTCTTAAAGTGTAGAATCTAAGTGTTTTCAGTGACTTTGAACTCATAGTCAATCAAGTTATGAATCTTTGCCAAACAAAGAATCCTAAACTAAGATATTAGAGAAATGAGGTATGGGATTCAGTAAAAAACTGCTTTCATGCATTTAATATTACTGCTATCCCTAGAAATGAAAATACTCATGTAGAATCCCTAACTGTTTCAACTAGTTCAGTCAAAATTCCAGATCAAATGCAATTGCAATATCAAATTCAAGTCAAATATAGGCTATCTATTCTTGATAATCTTCAATACTGGCAGATATTGAGGATGATGAACAATTAGAGTATTTTCTATAGGTTATTGATGAATTCTCTATTTTGCAAATTGAATAAGATCAATTAGATATAAATGAACTCAATAAAGAAAATGAAACTTCTGATTTAAATTAAAAAATGGTTAACCATAATATCGTTCAATTGTCAAAAAATTTTATTCTCGAAGGTCTAGTCCCTCTAGAAAATTTATTTGACCAAAATGATGTTTCCACGAATCCACTATCAAATTCACCTGAAGAGTATATTGAAGAATCTAATATTGGAACACCTGCAGACATCAAGAACATTAAAGTCTCTGCATCTCTACCTCAGGAAGTAAAAGCGGAATACCTGAATCTTCTCAAAGCTTACAAGGATGCCTTTTCTTGGTATTATGCTCAATTAAAAACCTATGATACAACCTCATTGAGCATAACATTCGTTTAAAACCTGAAGCAAAACATTACAAACAAAAATTAAGAAGAACCAATCCAGTCTTTATCCATATTATAGAGAAAGAACTTAAGAAATTACTTGATGCTCAAATCATAGTTCCATTAAGATACTCAGATTTGGTAGCTAATTTAGTTCATGTTAGAAAGAAGAATGGGGAAATCATACTTTGTGTAGATTTCAGGAATTTAAACAAGTCATCCTTAAAAGGAAACTAACCATTACCCAAAATGGATCAGTTGCTTCAAAAATTTTTAGGTGCAAATATACTTTCAATGCATGATGGTTTCTTTGGATATAACCAGATAATGGTGAGTCCAAAGGACAAAGAGAAGACTGCTTTTACCACTCCATGGGGTACATTTATGTATGACAGGATTCCCTTTTGATTAAAAAATGCTGGAGCAACATTTCAGAGAGCTATGAATTTAGCTTTTGTGGGTAAGACAAAAAAATTTGTCGTTATATATATTGATGAACTTACCATGTTTCTAACTTAGATTAGAAAAATTTAAAACACTTGATGAAAGTTTTTGATAGGTGTGGAAAATTCAGGATATCACTCAATCCGAAGAAGTCTTTGTTTACTATAGGATAAGGGAAATTTCTTGGCCACATCATTTCTAAGGAAGGAGTGGTAATTGATCCTAAAAGGGTTTCAACTATTCAAGCACTATCATTGCCAAGGAACAAGAAGGAGATCCAAGCTTTTCTTGGAAATATTAACTTCCCGAGGCAATTCATTCCTAACTATGCTGAAATATTAAGGATAACACTGATATGTTAAATAAGAATCATGAAGTTAAGTGGACCATACCAGCTAGATATGCTTTTGATCAGATTAAAAAGGCCATTTCTAAAGCCCCAACTTTAGCCAACCCTAAATATTTTGAACCCTTTAGCATATTTCCTTTGCCTCTGAAACCACTTTAGTTGTTGTCCTTTTGCAAAAGAATGAAGATGGAGATGATCAACCTATATCATTTTTTAGTAAATTCATGAGAGATGCAAAACTTAAGTATGACATCATTGAAAAACATGCTTATTCCTTAGTCGAAGCTTTAAATTCCTTCAGAATTTATTTCCTTCACTCAACAATTATTGCTTATGTTCCCAACAGATCCGTGAAAACTATCTTAACTCAACTAGACAATGATGGGATAAGAGGAAGATGGATTACCCAAATACTTGAATTTGATCTTACTATCAAAACTACAATGTTGGTAAAAGGTCAAGGTTTAGCTAAAATTTTAGCTAAATCCAATTGTAAAGTTTTGGGAATATTTTTTTTTTTGAAATTTCAATAGAGAAGAATCCACAAGAACCTTCTCCAAATGGAGAAGGGGAGAATAAAAAAGAACCTTCCCAAGATTTAGAAGAGAAGAATACACAAGAACCTTCATCTTCAATTCAATTAGTCCCTGTTTATATTGATGATAAATTCCTGTTGTTAGAATGGTATTATGATATTGTACATTTTCTTATTAACTTTGAGTGTCCTTCTCAATTTTCAAAGAATCAGTGTAAGGCATTAAAGTTAAAAGCCATAAAGTACTGTATCATCAGTGCAAATTTATATTGGAAGGATCCACTCAATATCCTTTTGCTTTTCTTGACATAAAGTGAAACATAAGGAATTATTAAACAATTACATGCAGGTATATGTGGTGGACACTATGCTTGGAGAGCTACAACATATAAAATATTGAGAGCATGATTCTATTAGCCTACGATGTTTGCACAAGTAGGAGAAAAGATTAGGAGTTGTACTCCATGTCAAATGTTTGTTGGAAAGCAAAAACTTGTAGCACTTCCTTTGTTTCTAGTATTAGTTTCAACACATTTCTTACAATGGGGATTGGATTTAATTGGGGAAATTCATCCAACATCAAGTAACCAACATAGATGGATACTAAATGCAACATATTACTTCACCAAATGGGTAGAGGCCATTCCAGTGAGAAATTCCAAAAAAACTGTAGTCATAAAGTTTATTGAAGAAAAAATTCTGTCCAGGTTTGGATGTCCTCAACATATAGTAACTGATAATGCAACAACATTTAGTAGTGTGAAAATGATTTAATTTTGTTAAAAATAACAAATTCTGTTGTATCATTCTACTACTTACTATCCACAGGGAAATGGTCTAACAGAGTCATCAAACACGAGTTTGGTCAAGGTTATCAAGAAGACATTAGAAGATCACAAAAAGAATTGGGACAATCATCTCATTTATGTAGTTTGGGCTAACAGGATATCTCCAAAAATATTTACAGGAAAATATCCATTTCAGTTGGTTTATGGTAAAGAAGAAAAATTTTCCTACGAATTTAGCTTTCCTTGTTTTGAAATTTTTGCAGGAAGTTAATGAAGAACCTGGTGATTTTTCTAGGTGAATCAATCAAATAATTGAACTAAATGAAAATAGGGATGAAATTCAGTACAATATTAGGAAATACCAGAAAAAAATGAAAAGTCTCTTTGGTAGAAAAGCTAGAGAAAGAGATTTCAGGGAAGGAGATTTGGTATTGAGATGGGATGATAGAAGGGAAGAAATATGAAAACATGGAAAATTTGACAATCTTTGGTTTGGACCTTTTATTATTACATAACTCAAAGGTAACAATACTTTCATCTCGTAGAACTTGGAAGGAAAATTTTCTTCATTGCCAATCAATGGAATATATCTGAAGCACTACATTCAGTACTGAAGATGCAAAAGAGTGACCCATACATTCATCGTTGTATATATACTGGTTTGTTTTATTTTAAAGTATGTTTGTTTTCTCAAAAAAGACTACATTAGCCTGAGGAGAAGGCACTTGGATCTGCTAGTTCTCTGCATCCTACAGGAGGAAGCAGTACCCAGTTGGAGCCGATGTTGTAACATTTCTTGTTTTGATAAGTTAGACATAGTAGAAGAAAATGAAAGAATTAAAAAATGTTAGGTTTGGATATGAATAGATAAAAAATAAAAAAATGTTAAGACTCATGAGAAATAAAATAATCATATCAGAAAATGATAGGATTAGATGCTGTAAAAAATGAAAGCAAAAATATTGAATATACTAGGCATAGATTGAAAGAAATAAATTGCTTAGTTTCAATAAAAAAGAAAATAAGTTGTGTGCAATTTATTAGGATGCCACAAACAAAATAATTTGTTTTTGTTCATACAACTTAAACATGATCAATAATATTTTAATTTATGCACTAAAATTAGGAAAGTTAATGGCAACTTGTTCAAATGTGCCAAAAATTAGATTAAGAGTTAAATTGGGTTTTATTAGTGTTAATTGCTTCCGTAAGCGGTTAATTGTTTATTTGTAATAAAGTGCATATTTGATTTTATCCAGTTGCAATGCGATAAAGGCTTTTGTCGTTTTGTGTTAATGACCGAGTAGATCTGAACGATGGATCTCTTCCCTGCCCTAGATCAACGGTGGGGAAGTATTTTCGCACCCCCCTTGCCCATTTCTCGTTATAGTGGGGGCGGGGTGGGGGTGGCGGTTCTGAAAGTGGTTTCCCAATGGTGGGCCCCTTGCATACGTGTTGCTCCCTCAGCATTTCGCACCCCACCATGCTCAAATCCACTTACCTTCGGCTACCCCCTCCGAAATCTGCCTTCCTCCAAACGACTATGTTGACTCCTGCCAACGAATCTTTGAATTTTCTTCAACAACTATTTCCCGACACCAAATCATCTCCTTCGACTTGTATTATCCCATTACACCACACTCCCTTATTGTTACAAATCTTTCATCTTGTTACACACGCTCATGTACCGTTATTCAACTGATTTCATTGCCACCCACTCCATTACTGCTATCCATCCAAGGTCGTTTCTCCAACAGTCATCCCCATAATGGTAATATGAGCATGTTATAAATAAAACTATCACATTCCTTGCATCCCCCTTTGATTCAATTGTTATTCTGTCGAACTTGCAGGTTTTACAGAGAGATAATTCGAATTAATATCTTCGCCATCTATCACCCCGTCGACATAATTTCAGTTTTACAGCGACCACCTATCATCGTATATCAGTTCAACAAGGACATTGTCCCTTCTCTCTTACTCTGTACGTCAATGGCTCCTAAAGCAAAAGGTCGAAAACTAGTCATCGAAGAAACCCCTAGTGTGTCTACCCCGGTAGATCTTGACCATATTCCATTAGCTGATTCATTCTTCAAAATCATAGACACAGAGTGCCAATTTAGACTCTATGATCAATTTCACCTATGGCTAAAGCAAAAATACTTAGAAAAATAGGATGAAGTTAACCTATGGGAAAATTTACTACTTCTGTACACATTTCCTTAGACCCATGAATTCCTTGACCTAGTCACCCGATGTCAAGCTAGGTATGATCCCATTAAAAGGACCGTGGTAGCTCAGAATGGAGATATTATGATTTCTATCGCTCATGAGACCATTGACTAAATGATGCTTATTACACATAGTGATTTCCTCAACCTTTTATCCCAAGCTGCCCTCATGGATTTATATCACAAATTGACCTTTCCTCAGAGAGCACATATCTTTGAAACATTCCTTCCAAATGATGCTGAGATTCAAAAGAAGAACCCTCCTTACCCATCCTACATTTTCCCTGAAGCCACCATACACATTATTTCCTTAATTTCCTGTTTATTAGGCTATCCAAATGACAAGATAGTAGATGAGTCAATCTTGAGTTATTTTTCCATTTTATCTAAAGACAGTCAGCCAACATTCATGCACAATTACAACCAGTTCTTGGCAGATAATATGCATGAACAAATTATGAATTTGAAAACTCAAGGGATGTTCAAGTGCACTACTGTACTTATTCACATGTTTCTTTTTCAGCAGGGGGATTCATTACCAATCACATTGCATAAGAATGATGATTAGGGTGTTAATCAGTCAGTTATTCATTGGAATCAGTTGGTTAGATCCATTTCAACTGAGTTTTCTTCTGCAGATTTCATTCATTCATTGATCCATTGAGTTTCCCAACTTTTAAGTAGCCAGAATGAGCCTAGTATTGGCTCAAACATCAAAATAATACTCCATCTAAGTGATCAATTTAAAACTGGAGACTGGTATTTATACCAGAATTACACAGAGATTATAGTGTATGGCTGTGAAATGGCACCTTATAAGCTAACCAAATATGTTCCAATGAGACTTTGATATTTGGAATATATTAGATAGATGCTTAACATGGATGAATTGAACTTTGTTTTAGGTAAAATAAAATTAGAGTTCAAGATCAAGACTAAAATAGGCTCTTTTATATGTAATACTAGATCAACGGGAATTGAAGCAGATGCAATCCTCAAGAGGATGAACTTCCAGGAAAGCTTCACATGGTCCTATGATCCATTCAAAATTATTTTAAACTTGAGGTTCAAGCTAAATAAAAATCCTTACAATCATACGCCTAGGCCTAAGATTGAGAAATTCATGAACCTGGATCAATGGGTAGAGAACACATTGCAAGAAGTAGAGGATCATATTCTTTCTACATCCACTATGCATATTCCTATTTCCCAAGAAAGGAAGCATAAAAGTCCTATAGAGGAACCATCAGCTTCTTCAAACATTTCCAATGAATTCATAATTCAGCAGAAGAAGCATAAGACAGATTTAAACATTTCTACTGAGAAACGTAAAAAATAACTAGAGATCATTGACTTGGGAGATGCATAAGTTTCTACAACATCAGAGGGAAGTGTTCCTAATGTTCCATCATCCTCTTTAGCTTCACAAGAACCCATGGAGATTATTCAATCAGTTGGAACCAATGAACAAGGTGGTCAGAACATTTTCTCTCAATTCTTAGATATCAAACAGAAGAATGAATCTCTAAAATCCAATGTTTACAGTCAGTTTTGGAAGCAAACTTGTACATCACAATATAAGCTGTTGACAATTTTTTCCAGTGAAAAGTGAAGGATGTAGATGGCCTTTCTATAAGCCCAAGTCCCTTTTTCTAAATCTCCTTCTAATTACAATAAGAATATATTCTCATTTGATGCAAATTAGATTCATTCGATAGACCAGATGGACATGCAAAAACAGTCAGGAGAGATGATTTTCTCTACCATGACTGACACAACCATGATATTGTCCAAATTGAAAACAACTCTGTCAAATGTACAGTCACAGTTGAAGATTGAAAAAAAATCCTCTTTAGCCAAAGACAACAAGTTAAATTCAGAAGAAGATATTGTAATTAAGATTAGGTATGACCCTAAGGATTGTAAATATGTAGAAGAGATTATTAAGAAGAAGAATGCATATATTGAAACTCTTTGAAAGAAACTAAAATTGCCTTCTACAGAATATCTCCAAACCAAAGAGATAGAGGAAATTGAACAAAATAAAGAGGAGATTCTCAAACTCATCATTGAGTAGAACATTCAGATCAAGAAGATGAAGGAACAAATTGAAGGCTTACTCAAGGAGAAGGAACAGTCAACTCAACTTGCCATGATTCCAATTTTAGTAGTACCTATTGCAGTTGTAGGTACAGAGCTGAGCTCTTCATCAACAATAGCCAAATATACATCAACAACAGGTGATCCAATAAATTTTTTGCAGGATTTGACTTTACAAAAGTAGGAGAATGAAATTTTTTTGGAGAAATTCAAAAATATAGAAGCTCAGAAGATAAGGAATGACACCCTGTACATGGAAGAGATGCATAAATCTCATAGATTAGCACAAAAAGTTTAGAAGTTGGAGAGTGAGCTATTAATAGAAGACACCTTGGACTAAGCCAAGGAGAGCATCTAGAATGAAATAAGTCAAGCTATGACTGAAGTATGGCCATCCATATAGATCATTTTTGAATAGGAAGAACTCATCAACAAATTCAAAACAATCATTGAGCAAGAAAATGAAACACTTAAGCAGAAACTAGTAGAAGCATTAGACATGACTTGTAATCTTCCTAATTAGCTTTTAGCTAGTTGGAATATTAAATTTTTCTTTTGTTCATAACTTAGATTAATAAGTGGGTAGAGAGACCCTTAAATCTCTTTAGTAGGAATAAAACCACTTCTAGTGTGAAGGTGGATTAGTGTATCTAGTTGAAATAAATCAACCCTTGGTGTGAATGGAGTCAATGCATGTGGATGGGGTCAAGGTTGACCAAATCAACAACGTTGTTATGGAGAGAGTGGAGATAGTGGAGGACAATGCAGTTATGGTGGAGGAGTGTATGCATGGGAGTAACATCTTTTATGAGTGGGACCAAGGGTGAGGAAGCTCATCGAGCATATAAGGAAGGGTGTTTGGTCAATTTGATGTCTCAAATTTCTATCATGAATTATCGACCGAGGTTAGTAATTTAAGGAAGTATGGTGCACTATATATGCTTAGGTAACCTTATTCTCTTACTTCGTTGTGTATGTTTATGTTGTTTTGGGGAATTTTTATCTTATGTCTAAAATTGGTCTAAGAACTGAAATATCTAAATGCTAGTGAATAATAAAATATAAATGAATTTTAATGATGAAAACTAATTCTTAAAGAAGGAAGAAAAGGAAATGTTCATTAACTAATCTAAATTTCATAAAAATAAATCAAACTTTGAATGATGTTAGTAGGCTGGAAAAACATCTAACTAGTTTAAAACAAAGTACTATTCTAAATCTAATTGCATTCAAATGACAGGATGAAATCATTTCATATCTTATCCATTGAAAGATTTTAGTCTTATGAAAACAAATAATTTGTTCTATTTTAAAAACACAATTCTGATTTAATTATGTCTTAACTTAATCTAATTCTATTCCATGGATTGAAAGCATAAATCCTATTACTAAGAATTTAAATAACAATGTTGATTGAAATACAAAACAAATACAAAGAATGTTTAAAAACTATAACTGCTATATGAACGAATACCCAAATCTGATCCAATTGGAAAACAAATAAGCCACTTTCTTGAGATGACTTAGCAAGCACAAGTTTACACAACTAATTGGAAACCAATATAAGAAACTATTCATAAACAATAAGCAAATTAAACTATGAATTGACAAGAATCTAACTATGAAAACAATATGAATTTAACTATGAATTGACAAGAACAGAAATAACGAATCAACAGGAAATTAAATGACAGAATTCAAACTACAAAACAATTAAAAACCTCCTTTCCGTGCAGGGACCCTCTGCAATATAATGAGTTGAAAATATAATGGACTACATGCACATCAAAGGATATGGAACTGATATTGTTATTATCAAAAACATAGTTTCAAAAGCATACACTGAATTATCAAAATTAGGACTGTTTCCCGGTTTCAAAAGACCGGTATTTATACAAGTTTTGGATTTAACTGTTTGAGGCATTTACGCCTATAGAAAATAGATAGAACTGAAATTAGAAGTCTGGATAGAAGAAAATTCTTTAATGGCCATCTCTCGATTTTCTATGTCAAAGCAAATCAAGAGTATTTCGTTTGCAGATCACGTCCTTTGACTGACCTTGACAACGAGCATAGGCACGTTTTATCTTTGAATTCAAACAGGTGGATGGGATACGATCCATGTGTGGATCATTCTAGAGATACCAATATGGCCCATTTCCTTATTTGCTTCTCAAAACCTGTCAAACCATAACAGTAGCTGCAGAAACAACGATTAGTTGCAGAATTGCACACATTCTGTAGCTAATTACAAAAATTCATTTAATTAATAAGAAACATCATAATATAAAGAAGAGATCATTTAAATGATTTCTCTGATATGGAATAAATCAATTATCGTTGATTGGAGTCATGATTTTGTGAATGGAAGGAATAACTGATGAAAAAGGGTGTCAAAATAAGAACAATTTTTAGGTTCAACATACCCCCACTAAGAGACCATTTCATGTCATTGTGCAGTTTCCCAAAAATGAGAGCCTTCACCTCCCATTGCATTTGTGTTTATACCTCTGCTAATACATCCAACTTTCTATTCTTTCCTTAACTTGAAGTGATTTCCATTCTAGGTTTTCTCATAAGGAGTTTGTACTTTAGGCTGATGACTTTCTTGTTGAGAGATTTGTTCTTTTTCTTCAGCTTCTTATTTTTTTTATACCACAACCTCAAATGTAAGATAGTGTTATCAATAATGACCTTATCCAAGTGATTATGTTCTTTTAGGGTTTCATTTTCCTATTTAATGTGCCTGTTCAGTATCTCCGGCTCATAAGTTTCTTTTTTGAGGGTGTTTACCAGAGGTTCTTGTGGACTGATAGGCTGCTATTCCACACTTGGATTTGCTTTTGCATGTCTTTTCTCCAATGAATCAATATATTCATATATCTCTTGCTGTGCTAGGTCAATTTATGGGGATTTCTTTCTTGGAATGTGTACATGAATATGTACAAGAGAGTGTATAGGACTGTGTGCAGGAGAGATAGTGATGGGTGATGACACTTGAGGTTCTTCATCTAAATTAACAAATTATGCCTCTTGTGATGGTGTCTTATTCAAGGGTTTATGAAGTATAGAGATTCTCCTTGGCTTTGGAGGGTTTAAGTCTTCTAAACTTGTAACTTTGCTCTTTTTCTCTACATTGCCTCTCTTTTTGACGACACTCTGTTTCTTATTTTTAAATAACTCTGCAATGGTGAGTTCTTCCTCTTCTTGTTGAGGTTGAGGTGAGGATTTATTCTTAACCTTTCTACTTTTTCTATTTTTGTCATCCTTAGGCTGCTCTGGTTCATCTTGAAAGTGATTTCTGATTAGGAAACTTTCCCAGGAGTCTCCTACACTTTTTAGATGGAATTCAAGAAGTATCTTTATTAGTCCATGGTGGTGCATGGTATTGTCTACGAATTTAACTCTTTTCTAGACATTTGCTGACATTTTATTTATACTGTTTCGCAGGAATTATGGGAGGTTTATTTCTCCATCTTCCAAAAATTTCATTAACAATCGGGCATGATAAACAAACATATAGCCAAATCTGCCTTCGCAAGTAACAAATGTTTGTAAAATTAAGAACATATTTCTCCATTTGTTTTTAAGTGTTAAACTGGGAATTAATTTCTTGTAAATGGTAGTGTCCATACCTGGATTCTTTAGAAAAAAATTCCATTCTTCACTATGAATTCCTTGTTCTTGAACCATCTCTCGCCAGTTCTCGAGAGTTCTGTAGCTTCGACCACAAAGGCTTCTGTCACTGAGAATTTTATATCTCCAATTTCGACCTCTGTCCCATTGAAAGATCTTGCAAAGGACTTGGTGACCTCCTTATGGAATCCATCAAACTTCTCTATAAACCATAGCCATTACACCTTCTGCATCATTTCCTTTACTTGAGGATAACCCTCCATGAATTTTTCTCCCACAAGTTCAATCTCACTATCAGACCCATGTCTCTATCATGAGGAGTTTCACCTTCAAAACTCTTCTTCTTTGATCGAGTGAATTGAGGTTGTGGATTTGGGTTAAGGGTGTCGAGGCTTTGTAGAGAAGTACATGTAAAATATATATTTGACGGGGTTTAAGGAACATAGATGAGTGGGTTACAGAAGTAAGACATGGCCGTTAATCATTAATGGGAAAATTTATATGGCTTATTATGAGATATGATACAGATGCTATGGTCGGATTATGAAATTATGATGTGAATCCGAATAAAATCAATTCTAATGATGACATATTAAGGCAGCATATGATCATCTAATTTATATATTAATGTTTCTGGTCTTTTTACTTAAACAAATTTTTGTAACATACCTTTGAACTGACCTTTGTTGTTCTTTTCTTTGTGTTGATTCTTCAGGTATCCTTTCAGCATGATCTTCAATGGAGTCCTCAATTTCTTCTGTTCAATATGTTTGCTTCAGTAGGCTATAAGAAAATGTGACAGAGCTACATAATGTGATGACAACTACAAAATATCCTGAGAGTTGCAGAATTGTAGAAATTCTCTAGCTACTTATTTTATTGCTTCAGAGAAAGAAAGGGAACAAAGGATTTGGGATTTTAGAATGGGAGAAAATATAAGATGTCAGAACTTCTGATTTTCATCTTGTATTTTCTGTATAAGGATGCCAATCATTGATTGGTTTTCATAATTATACAATTTTTTTTTTTGAATCATATATATATATATATATAATTTATTCGTTTTATTTTATTTTTTTATATATGAAAGTAAAAATAAGACTAAGTTGGGGAAGAAGAAAGATTCTTATTCACCAACTTCATATCAGTATTGTCTTGAATTTTTTTGATAAATTCCTCCTTTGTAATTGGCTTATGATAGACTTTTAATCGATGTCCATTCACAAGAAGAGGTACTTTTCTTCATCAGTTGTCCTTATCTCGACTGCTCCATTGTCAAAGAATTTTTCGATTGTTGGAAATGTTGTCATTGATGGAAAAGGAGTTGGCAAAGGAGGAGCATCTGAAACAACAACTAGGTAAAGAGAGAAGCAAAGTAGCAGAGAACAGAGGCAACATAGAAGGAACAAAGGCAACAGGAGACAGATGAGGTGGTGCTGCAGAGTAGTGAGGGAAAATTTTCTGTAATTTGATTGTAAGTGCATATATGAAGAATTTATTCTGAGTTATGTGTATGAATGGATTTTTATTTTGTGTGACGTTGACATGTATTCTGGTCGAATTCTCTATGAAGAAGATTTAAATTCCTGGGGAAAATATGAACTCTGTGTTATTCTCTGTGCAACGGATTTAAGTTCGTGAGCAGTGAAATCTATGTGTAAAGGACTGCATAGAGTTGCATAGTGCTGTAGAGTAAAGGCAGAGGAATAGAAGGCCATTACTTTGAAGACCTGGCCGAGGAATAAAAGTTGTACGTAATGTCATTGTATAAATGAGGAATTGTTTCAGTGTTACTATGCATTTGTTGAGTCGAATTCTGTGTGGAATGTTTTGAATCCCCGTGATTAACTGTGAAGATAGAACCTGCAATAGAGCTCTGAATTGAGACTCTGCATTCAACGAAAGAATCGGTGTTAATAATACCGATATCGTAGTTTAGGTTGGATGTGAGGGCTTAAATTATAAGTAATAAATCCTATTATGCATAACCAGTGATACGGGATCGATGCTGAGGATTGATTGGAGTTACTGTGGATTTGGGTCAGAGAAGAATAAATATAGAGTCAATTCGTGCCCAGATAAGTGCTAAGGGTTTTAATAAAAGCCTGTTGGAACTTAGAATTGTATTATATTGAAATATTTGTATCAGGGGTCGAGGCGCGGAGATGAAATTCATCATCCACAGTTAACTGATTGGGTTAATTAACCCTGTCCGAATGTTGAATTGAGGCGGCAACGTTGAAGGGAAGGTTGAATGCGAATTTAGAGGAGAATGGAACCCTGAGTAATAGTGGAACCGAGAAGCTTGAACAGTAAACCCAGAGGTCGAAACTTGACGGTTTCGCGCAGTTTAGAAGTGGTAAATAAAATCGGTGAGAAAAACGCGATGTATTCTAGGAGATGACGCGTGGCCACAAATGGTATTGGAATACCATTCACATCACGTAACTTTTCTGAATTAACACTCGGGTATTTAAATCACACGATATTGGTTTATGGTCGTTGGATCATCCAGGACCAAGTGATGAACTAACCACCGTTGGATGTGGAAGGTTCGTTAGCGCTGGGCCCCAACTCAGATGTACGATAATGGTTACCGGTTTAAGGAAGGCCAAGGTTTATATGAATTATCATAACTAGAGGTTCATGCTACGTTTATTATGTCTGGCTAAGGTCTATTGCAGTTAATATATGCTATGAAGGTTTAAGATATGATTCGTCCAACTATATGGTATGGTTGACTTATATCAAAGGCGCGTTATGAATATGGATTATTATATCTTGTTCAAACATTATTAAGGCGCTTGTTATAAAGACTAAGTCTTATAAAAGAGGGAGATATAGTCTTGGCATGCCATTCAAATAAAACAAAGGACTTATAGTGCGGTGCTTATTTAAAATACCAAAGGTCATATTCGAAGGACCTTTTGTCATTGAACTACAGAAATTCATTCATCAAATTCCCTGAATTTGATTAATGAATTAGAAAGTTAGAAATCAAAGAAGTGGCCCAGTACTTGTGCGATCAGATGTTATTAATCATTGTTTATATAGCCTGAAGATTGGGTTTAAAATCAAGGTTTATAAAGCGTGAATTGGTGTTGGTTTTTAAACCATTAGAAAACACATATATTATAATGAATCGAAGTTTATATTCCAAGACGTGGACCATTATAATAAATCGAATGGATAAAAGAGTTTATTAACCTTGTGGGACCCTCACGAATCGCATCGGAGAAAAATAAAACAACAGAACATGCTACTAAAAGTTCCGATTGCGATTGCGATAAAGAATGCGGACCCGATGTGTTTATGAACTGTGATTCATATGTGTTTGAGTTCCAGATTAAAAGGCATCAAAGTAGGCCATCTCATCGGAAAAAAGCGAAACATTGGAACAATTACAATCGCAATCAGAAGTATTCAGTTGCGATTAATCGCATCGGAAAATAGAAAAAAGGTTCAATATTGTGGGCCTGAAGGTTACAACTTTGGAATAGTGCGATTATTCATATGTTAATCTGAATAGTCATGAGAAGGTTTTGAACCCAACGTTCGAACATTGGTCCAGTTTCTTTTATAAAATGGGTTTTAACCATAGACTGAAGCAGAAATTAATACTTCCGCATATATATTAAAATCTAGGTTTTTTTAACTAAGGGTGAAGATTAAATTGGATATAATACATGTTGCTGGGCCACATTACAATTCAGGGTTTAAGCCAAAGTCAAGGATACTATGCAACATTTCGAAACATTGGGTAGAAAAACGTATTATATATTGGTATATTATGTTTATAGAAATGCCGTGAGCCAATATTACATTTGTTCTAAACCAAGCCTATAAATGCAAAGGTCGAGGGTTGGATATTCATGTGAAATGGGTAATAACCCATATGATAACCGTAAGGAGTTCTAATGGACATTTGGTTTATAACCTCTTAAAAATAAGCTTGCACATTATTGAATGAAATATTAAGGAGGGAGGTTTATAATATGGTTGCAAGTTCATAAATCGAAGATCGAAGACTAGGTGGTCCTTAATTACAAGGTGAAATTTGGTTTAATTTGTATATGCAGATCTATCCCATAACCATGGAATAATGAAGATTCCACACTAAATTAAATTTCCAGATAGAGATTATTTGGAGCGCATTATTTTCAGATGCATAGAAATAAAAGCTGTGAGTTTCCCAGATTGAAATAAATTGGGCATAAATTAGGAAATGCGTTTTATATACATAGAGAAAGAGAAAAAGTGGGCCTGACAGAGGTAAACAGAAATTGCAGGTTTGACAGGTGTACATGCACAGGTGCACACAATTACATTGAACAAAGTAAGTTACATGATAACATCGGATACACAATTGCAGAAAATAGCAGAGGTATGCAGAGCAGTTACCTGACAGCAGCAAAAAAGACAAAACCAGCAAGCCAAGTGTTGGAAAGAGGACTGAGTGAAATTTATACATGTAACTGAAAATGGGAATGTAAATGTTGTAATTGATTTTATATTGTTTGTGATGCATTGGCAAGTTTCCGGAGGAAAACAAAACTCCCACTGTAATATTGAAATTAATGCATATTTTTATATTTTTCTGAATGAGCGGGTAAAAGAAATGAGAAGGTAGTAGGTAAAGAGGCATGGCTGTCCATTTCAAATTCCCTGAGAAATGCTAACAGTCATAAGGGAATTTCTATAAATGATATCACATTGATATGCATAAAGAGGTTAGAGAGTGAGGTAAGAGAATGCATAAATGAAGTAGTAAGGCAGAGGAGAAGGAGGAGCTGATAGAGAATCCGAGAAGATGCTGAGATGATGTAGGGTAGATAGGAGGACTGATGGACAGTAGAAGAGAAGGTACAGAACATAGTTGATATCCAAGGTAAATCAGCAAGTATTTTTCTTTTAAAAGAGTAAGGAAGTTGGAGCTTCCCTATCAAGTTGTAGCTTGATAGATGTCAGTTGTAGCTGACTGAGGTTGGAGCCTCCTGTAGGTTGGTGCCTGCAGAAAATTGATGGGAGTTGGAGCTTCCTTGCAAGTTGTAGCTTGCAGAATTGAGGTAAGAGCCTCCTGTGGGTTGGAGCCTACAGAAAATCAGTGGTGAGAGGGAGTTGGAGCTTGCCTTTGCATCGCAACAATAATAAGATGTGGTTTTATCCCTTTATGGGTTTCCACTTATATATGGTGTCTATGTGCATGATGTATATGTGTTGATATGGTATATCTGTTCTGCTAATACTTGCTCCTCACATATCAAGACAACTGGTACATTATTTAATCTTATTATTAATTGCTGCTCACAAATAAAGATTGCTCACACATTATGTTGATCATGAAATAAAAGTGTTAATAAAGTTTAATGAAAAGTTTTAAAAGTCTATGAATGTGTTAAACTAATTCACCCCCCCCCCTCCCTCTCAGTTTTACTAAGGATTCAACAATTGGTATTAGAGCCAGTTCCTTTGGTGTAAGCCTAATAGCTTGAAGGAGATCTAGTTGAGTCATGGACTATCAAAATGTACCTGTGTTAAATACAACAAACTTTCCTGAATGGAGAGATAAGGTCAAAACATGTTTATTGGCTTATGAACCTAAGGTATGGAAGCTTGTTTGTGATGGCTACTGCACAGACTCTCCCACGGTGCAAGAACAACATAGGAATGCCAAGGCAAAATGTGTGATATTCAATATTCTTCATAACAAGGATCTTGAGTTAATAATGGATTTAACCTTTGCAAAAGAAATCTGGGATAGATTGCATTTCATGCATGGAGTAGACACTAAGGAAAACAGTGTCAAGAAGGAGAAGAGAATTAAGAAGAAGAAAAATTCATGTCAGCAGGAAAATGTTCAATCAAATGAGGTACCTGCTAGTGTGAATGGAGATAAGAACCATTAAGAAATTACAGCTGAGGAAAAAGCCAAACTTGACACAACCTTGACTGAAATAGAAAGATTGAAGAATGAAAACAAAGACCTGAAGACCTTGGTGCAAATATGTGATGAGAAAGAATATGAAGATAAGAAAGAAATTATTGGCCTGAAGACACAGCTTGAAGAAGTAAAGAAAGTAGAAGACACTCTGCTAGAAAAAATGAGAGAGAAAAGTCTTGAATGTGAGAAACTGGAAGAAGAAGTAGCGTGCAGCAGCTTAGAAAATTCCCACAGAAGAAGAAGCCAGCAAGAACAAGATTTGTAAAGAAACAAATAGAATCAAGTGGCAACATGAAAAAATAGAGAATGAGAGGATGAAACAATCAGCTGCTAAAGGCTCATATGCTCCTGAAGATGAATTGAATAAATTTGGAAGATGTAAAAGAAGGTTCTTTCCTCCTATGGGAAGTATTACTTGTTTTTCCTGCCACAAACCTGGACATACTGCTGCATATTGTAAGACAAAGAAAATCCAGTCCAACTAGCAAAGGATGCAACAAATGAGAAGAACCCCTCAAGCAAGCAACTGGAAAAGACAATCTTTCACCAGGTACACAAATCATTTCCATGGCTACTGTTGTGCATGCAATAATTTTGGACATAAATATGTTGAATGTAAAATGTATTCAAGAAGGGGAATAAAGTATTATACATAAGCTCAAATGTACTTTTACAAAATAAGATGTTATGTATGCCTCAAGCTTGGCCACAAATAAAAGGACTGCAAATTGCCATATATATTAAATAACTCTAGATAGATGATGGAAACAAAGAAAATCAAACAAAACTATGAATCTAAAAGAAGTGTAGACATTATGATGAACTCCAATAAAGTATGGAAGGAAATGAGAAAGGGGGAGCCTATTATCTCAATAACATAATGAAAACTTCATAGTCTCAGGGGGAGCTACTCTAGGAAACAAAGCTAATATCCAACCAGTGATAAATATGTAGCAACATCTCAGGGGGAGAGTAGTTCATAACTAGTCCCCACAAAAACAGTCTAAGAAGAGCTCCATGAAATGAGAACAACTATGAGAACAGGAAGGGAAAGTAAAATCCATCTAACAAGGAACTATTGAGGAAGAAGATGATCTGAAGTATGAAATAGCTAACAGATTGATGGAAGAAGAGAAGAAAACAAGCAACCATGATGGTAGAGAGAACATCAGCAATGAACATGTAAGCCAAGAAGACACCAGCACATAAGTGATGATCACATTGTGCATCATACATCCAGAATGAACAAGTGAACTACATTAAGAAGGAGGAATAAGAGAAGAGCCTATCATCATTATATAATTCAATCTTTCATCTATGAAAAGTCTCCTTGGAGGAATGCAGTAAAGTGAGTAATAAATCCTTGAGAAATCAACCCATGAAGATTCATAGAAAAGAAATTGAAGATGCCTTCCCAAAGATATTTATATTAGAACTGTTGAATTGATCTTTAAAGCAACAATTATTCTGGAGCAGTCCAAGAAAAGAAAATGCAGGGACAATCCTTTAAACCAGAATGAAAGTCTAAGAAAAATGTCAATGTTGCCAAGATTAGATTCAGTACACTGATGGTTGTTGTTGAGAACAATGGAGAGCAAAAAAAAATAGAAACTATGAAAGTTTTCTTAACATTGAGTTCATGAGAAAGCTGAAGTGAAAGTAGTATTAATTGATACTTGGTACAAACAACATGCCGATCAACAAAATATCAAGTGTTATCATGGAGTAGCAGTAAGGTACAGGTCCTCAGGATCAAAGGATTATGGCAAGAGTACATCCAACAAAAAAAGGGTCATTGAAAAGGCAAAAGGATCAGTATCTTGTTTATACTTGAAGTAGTATATTGAGCATAGAAGCAATATCATTTTCTATATATAATTGCATGCCTTCCTGAAGACAATATATATATATATATATATATATATATATATATATATATATATATATATATATATATATATATAGCCTCTCTCTTGAATTCATTCGTAATACCGTGTGAAGTCTATTTGCTGAAATTTCAACTAAACATCTTGAATATGTTTTGCTGAAGATCATCATAATAGAACAGTTAAAGTATTGAAAGCATGAAGGATTAGTTATGTCATAAAGTAAATTGCATAATTGATAAGTGAGACTGACTAATACACTGAAGGTATCTAGCCTCAAGGGTTTTGTTTTGAAAATACATTGTACAAGAAGGAAAGTCATTTGGCCCCTAATATTGAAAGATATTTCCTATTCTCACAATAAACTGTAAGCTCTAGGTTGATTAAGTGTTCACTTCAACAACAAGGACCTTTCAGTCTTTAAGTGTAATATCCCTGTCAGCAGTCTAGCACAAATTACCAACAACAGGTAGTACAGGTGAACCACACCAATAAAATATATATTGGGATCATCACAATTGAACAAATGAGTACTGTAGATGTGCATTGCGGAAAAATACTTACTCCATCTACAACCCTCCTCAATGGATATGCATCATAGATAAAGATTATAATCTAGACTAAAGTATAGTTGAAGCAAGCTTGATATGTCACATGGAGCATTCACAATCTCCAAATATTGATCCAATAATGCATCTCTAATTATACAAGTCTGATTATATATGGCTGTCATTACCTACACTCTATACAAGTTCAATAAGTCTCAAAAGTGTTCTCTCAACACCAGTTTGGAGCAGCAGGGTAAAAAGTCAGAAAAAGAGGGCCTAAACACATTTCAGAGAGAGGAAATGAAAAGATAGAATCCAACCCTTTGCCATTGATGTCAAAGGGGGAGGAAAAGCAAGCAAAACAAGGAGCAGAGGATATGTTGCCATCAATGCCAAAGGGGGAGACTGTTGGAAATGTTGTCATTGATGGCAAAGGAGTTGGCAAAGGAGGAGCATTTGAAACAACAACTAGGCAAAGTGAGAAGCAAAGTAGCAGAGAACAGAGGCAGCATAGAAGGAACAAAGGCAACAGGAGACAGATGAGGTGGTGCTGCAAAGTAGCGAGGGCAGAGTTTCTGTAATTTGATTGTAAGTGCATATATGAAGAATTTATTGTAAGTTATGTGCATAACTGGATTTTTATTCTGTATGAAGTTGACATGTATTCTGGTCGAATTCTGTATGAAGAAGATTTAAATTCCTGGGGAAAATATGAACTCTGTGTTATTCTCTGTGCAACGGGATTTAAGTTCGTGAGCAGTGAAATCTCTGTGTAAAGGACTGCACAGAGATGCATAATGCTGTAGAGTATAGGCAGAGGAATAGAAGGCCATTACTTTGAAGACCTGGCCGAGGACTAAAATTTGTAAGTAATGTCATTATATAAATGAGGAATTGTTTCAGTGTTACTGTGCATTTTTTGAGTCAAATTCTGTGTGGAATGTTTTGAATCCCTGTGATTAACTCTGAAGATAGAACCTGCAATAGAGCTCTGAATTGAGACTATGCATTCAACGAAAGAATCGGTGTTAATAATACCGATATCGTAGTTGAGGTTGGATGTGAGGGCTTAAATTATAAGTAATAAATACTATTATGCATAACTAGTGATACGGGATCGATGCTGAGGATTGATTGGAGTTACTGTGGATTTGGGTCAGAGAAGACTAAATATAGAGTCAATTCGTGCCCAGATAAGCGCTAAGGGTTTTAATAAAATCCTGTTGGAACTTCGAATTGTATTATATTGAAATCTTTGTATTAGGAGTCGAGGCGTGGAGATGAAATTAATCATCCACAGTTAACTAATTGGGTTAATTAACCCTGTCCGAATGTTGAATTGAGGCAGTAGCGTTGAAGGGAAGGTTGAATGCGAATTTAGAGGAGAACGGAACCCTGAGTAATAGTGGAATCGAGAAGCTTGAACAGTAAACCCGGAGGTCGAAACTAGGTGGTTTCACACAGTTTAGAAGTGGTAAATAAAATCGGTGATAAAAACACGAAGTATGCGAGGAGATGACGCGTGGACACAAATGGTATTGGAATACCATTCACATCGCGTAACTTTTCTGAATTAACACTCAGGTATTTAAATCACGCGATATTGGTTTATGGTCATCGGATCATCCAGGACCAAGCGATGAACTAACCACCGTTGGATATGGAAGGTTCATTAGCGCTGGGCCCCAACTCTGATGTACGAAGATGATTATCGGTTTAAGGAAGGCCAAGGTTTATATGAACTATCATAAGTAGAGGTTCACGCTATGTTTATTATGTCTGGCTAAGGTCTATTGCAGTTAATATATGCTATGAAGGTTTAAGATATGATTCGTCCAACTATATGGTATGGTTGACTTATATCAAAGGCGCGTTATGAATATGGATTATTATATCTTGTTCAAACATTATTAAGGCGCTTGTTATAAAGACTAAGTCTTATAAAAGAGGTAGATATAGTCTCGGCACGCCATTCAAATAAAACAAAGGACTTATAGTGCGGTGCTTATTTAAAATACCAAAGGTCATATTCGAAGGACCTTTTGTCATTGGACTACAGAAATTCATTCATCAAATTCCTTGAATTTGATTAATGAATTAGAAAGTTAGAAATCAAAGAGGTGGCCTAGTACTTGTGCGATCAGATGTTATTAATCATTGTTTATATAGCCCTAAGATTGGGTTTAAAATCAAGGTTTATAAAGCGTGAGTTGGTGTTGGTTTTTAAACCATTGGCAAACACATATATTATAATTAATCGAAGTTTATATTCCAAGACGTGGACCATTATAATAAATCGAATGGACAGAAGAGTTTATTAACCTTGTGGGACCCTCACGAATCGCATCAGAGAAAAACAAAACAACAGAACATGTTACTAAAATTTCCCATTGCGATTGCGATAAAGAATGCGGACCCGATGTGTTTATGAACTGTGATTCATATGTGTTTGAGTTCCGGCTTAAAAGGCATCAAAGTAGGCCATCGCATCGGAAAAAAGCGGAACATCGGAACAATTACAATTGCAATCGGAAGTATTCAGTTGCGATTAATCGCATCGGCAAATAGAAAAAAGGTTCAATATTGTGGGCCTGAAGGTTACAACTTTGGAATAGTGCGATTATTCATATGTTAATCTAAATAGTCATGAGAAGGTTTTGAACCCAACGTTTGAACATTGGTCCAGTTTCTTTTATAAAATGGGTTTTAACCATAGACTGAAGCAGAAATTAATACTTCCGCATATAGATTAAAATCTGGGTTGTTTTAACTAAGGGCGAAGATTAAATTGGATATAATACATGTTGCTAGGCCACATTACAATTTAGGGTTTAAGCCAAAGTCAAGGATACTATGCAGCATTTCGAAACATTGGGTAGAAAAATGTATTATATATTGGTATATTATGTTTATAGAAATGCCGTGAGCCAATATTACATTTGTTCTAAACCAAGCCTATAAATGCAAAGGTCGAGGGTTGGATATTCATGTGAAATGGGTAATAACCCATATGATAACCGTAAGGAGTTCTAATGGACATTTGGTTTATAACCTCTTAAAAATAAGCTTGTGCATTATTGAATGAAATATTAAGGAGGGAGGTTTATAATATGGTTGCAAGTTCATAAATCGAAGATCGAAGACTAGGTGGTCCTTAATTACAAGGTGAACTTTTGTTTAATTTGTATATGCAGATCTGTCCCATAGCCATGGAATAATGAAGATTCCACACTAAATTAAATTTCCAGATAGAGATTATTTGGAGCGCATTATTTTCAGATGCATAGAAATAAAAGCTGTGAGTTTCCCAGATTGAAATAAATTGGGCATAAATTAGGAAATGCGTTTTATATACATAGAGAAAGAGAAAAAGTGGGCCTGACAGAGGTAAACAGAGATTGCAGGTTTGACAGGTGTACATGCACAGGTGCACACAATTACAGTGAACAGAGTATGTAGAAAAATTACATGATAACAGCAGATACACAATTGCAGAAAACAACAGAGGTATGCAGAGCAGTTACCTAACAGCAGCAGAAAATACAAAACCAGCAAGCCAAGTGCTGGAAAGAGGACTGAGTGAAATTTATACATGTAACTGAAAATGGGAATGTAAATGTTGTAATTGATTTTATATTGTTTGTGATGCATTGGAAAGTCTTCGGAGGAAAACAAAACTCCCACTATAATATTGAAATTAATGCATATTGTTATATTTTTCTGAATGAGCGGGTAAAAGAAATGAGAAGGCAGTAGGAAAAGAGGCATGAATATCCATTTTAAATTCCCTGAGGAATGCTAACAGTCATAAGGGAATTTCTATAAATGATATCACATTGATATGCATAAAGAGGTTACAGAGTGAGGTAAGAGAATGCAGAAATGAAGCAGTAAGGCAGAGGAGAAGGAGGAGCTGATAGAGAATCCGAGAAGATGTTGAGATGATGCAGGGAAGATATGAGGACTGATGGACAACAGAAGAGAAGGTAAAAAAAAGAGTTGATATCCAAGGTAAATCAGAAAGTATTTTTCTTTTGAAAGAGTAAGGAAGTTGGAGCTTGATAGATGTCTGTTGTAGCTGACTGAGGTTGGAGCCTCCTATAGGTTCGTGCCTGCAGAAAATTGATGGGAGTTGGAGCTTCCTTGCAAGTTGTAGCTTGCAGAATTGAGGTAAGAGCCTCCTGTGGGTTGGAGCCTACAAAAAATCAGTGGTGAGAGGGAGGGTGAGCTTGCCTTTGCATCACAACAATAATAAGATGTGGTTTTCTCCCTTTATGGGTTTCCACTTATATCTGGTGTCTATGTGTTGATATGGTATATCTATTTTGCTAATACTTGCTGCTCACATATTAAGACTGCCGGTACATTATCTAATCTGCTTATTAATTGCTGCTCACAAATAAATATTGCTCACACATTATGTTGATCATGAAATGAAAGTGTTAATAAAGTTTAATGAAAATTTTTAAAATTCCATGAATGTGTTAAACTGATTCACACCCCCCCCTCAGTTTAACTAAGGAATCAACATCGATTTCATAAGGCCCAAGCCAATGAGTTTGAAATTTTCCTTGGAAGTCTTTGAACTTTGAATCGAACGAAAGTGCCCAATCTCCTGCTTGGAAATTTCTTTCTTTTATGTAATTATCATTCCATTTGGACCTTTATTGCTATATTAGAGTGGTTCTTTGAACTACATATTTCCTAATCATCAAGCTCATTAAGTTGCTCCATTATGTGCTTTTGGGCTTTTGATAAATTAAGTCCCAATCTGACTTCTATCTTGAAGGTTTTGATCTGAAATTCTATAGGAAATAAGACTTTCTTCTCATAAACAAGTTCATAGGGAGTATGTCCTATTGTGTTCCTCCATGTAGTCTGGTAGGCCCATAAGGCTTCAAGAATCCTATCTGCCCAATCCTTCCTATGTAGATGTACAGTCTCTGTGAGGATTTCCTCGATCACTTTATTGGTGAACTCCACTTGACCATTTGCTTGTGGATGATATGGAGTGGAATTTCTATGTTTAACCTTGTATTCATCCACAATATTTTGCACCACCTTAAATGTAAACTGAGATCCATGATCTGTCACAATTTCCCTTGGGACACCGAAATGAGTGAAAATATCCTCAAAGAGAAATGAAACTACAACATTTTCATTAACAAAAGAAAGTGCTTTAGCCTCTACCCATTTAGTGACATAATCAGTGCAAAACAGAATGTAACTCTTTTGTCTTGATGGTGGGTTGATTGGTCCAAAAAAATCCAGGGCCCATTTTTTAAATGGTTTGATGAGTACCTGAGGTTGTAAGGGCATTTCATCTGTAGGAACAGGTTTCCCTATTCTTTGACAATTGTCACACCTTTTGACATACTCTTTGGAATTTTTAAAGATGAATGGCCAATAATATCCTAAATGAAGGATTTTATAGGCAATCCTCTTATCAGCAAAGTGTCCACCACAAGGTTCATTGTGGCATGCCTTCAGAATTTCACGCATTTCAGCTTCTCGAACACACCTTTTGATGATGATATCTAGACCCGTTTTATACAATTAATCATTAACCCATGAGTATAATACACTTGGTTGAATAATTCTTCTTTTTTCTTTAAGAAACATGTATGCTGGTAATTTTCTTGTAGCTAAGTAGTTAGAAATATCTACAAACCATGGAGATTTAGTAGATATTCTAAAGAGATATTCATCAGGAAAATTATCCTCTATTGGAGTATCATTATTGTTGTTTTGAATTCTAGACAAGAAATCAATAGTTGTGTTTTGTTTTCCAGGTCGGTCTAGAATGGTAATGTTAAATTCTTGCAAGAGTAATAACCATCTTGTGCTTCTGCTATTAGTGATAGATTTATTCATTAAGTACCTAATTGCAAAATGGTCCGTGTGAATAAATGTTTCATAGCCAGTGATGTAGTGTCTAAATTTGTTAATAGCATGGACAACAACTAGATTTTTTTTATTTTTATTTTTTTATTTTTTAATTAATTAATTTTATTTTATTTTTTGTTTGTTTATTTATTTTTATTTTTATTTTTAATTTAATTTAATTTATTTATTTAATTTAATTTAATTAATTTATTTATTTTTTCAGTTATAGTGTGATTTAACTTAGCAAGAGTCAAATTTTTACTTGTGTCATATATGGCATAGGGGATCAAATCTTTTTTTCCTAGTACAACTCCCATAGCTTTACCTGAGGCATCTGTTGAAATATGAAGATGTATTTTCCAATTTGGATCTCTTAAGATGGGTGCTTCAGAAATGTTAGCTTTTAAAGTTTCCAATGCCAATTGGCAATCAAGATTCCAACTAAATTCACAATATTTGATCAGCAGTTTCAAGAGCGGAGATGGTATTTTGGTGAAGTTTTCTATAAATCTTCTATAGTACCCTGTAAATCCTAGAAAAATTCTAACATCCTTTTGACAACTTGGAATTGATAATTTGGAGAAGAATTCAACTTTAGATGAGTCTACTTTAATTCCATCCCTTGAAATGTTATGTCCTAAAACAATTCCTTCAGTAAACATCGTAAAGATTTTTTCATGAATTAATGAAATATTTTCTTCTTTACATCTTTTAAGAACATTTTTCAAGTTTTCAAGATCCTCTTCAAATGAATTTACATAAAATGTAAAATCATCCATATATACTTCCACACAATCATGTATTATATCAGAGAAAATTCCTAATACTGCCCTCTGGAATGCTGCAGGTGAATTGCAAAATCCAAAAGGAAGTACTCGGTAAGCATAGGTTCCCCATGGACAGGTGAATGTGGTTTTTTCTTGCTCTTTAGGTGCTACTTGAATTTGGTTGTAACCACTAAAACCATCCAAAAATGAGAAATACTTATTTCCTGCTAATGTATCCAATACTTGATCTATGAAAGGCAATGGAAAATGATATTTTAGATTAGGCTTATTCAACTCTTGATAATCAGTGCATACCCTCAATTTACCATTATTTTTAGGTACAATCACCATGGGAGAAACCCGCTGATTTTCTGAAATTGGATAGATGCATTTTACATTCAACAATTTTTGCAATTTTTCTTTCACTGTAGAAATTTTGAATAACTGATATATTATTCACCGAGATTCTCCTGATCACACACTATTTTATCTTCATGCACAATATAGAATCTCTTCTACCATTGATCATAACATGCGGAAATAAAATCAATTGCATGCGCACATTAAAACCATAAACAATCACACATATGAACACATTATTTCATGGGAAAACTTAAAGCTGAAAACCCCCAACTTTTTTATATTATATTTCATAGAGATCATGTAACAATCATTGTACAAATCTCCTCACAAGCTCTCAACACAACCTCCAATTGCTACATACTAATCAAGCTAGATCTAGAAAAACACATGCTCCAATCTCTACCACCTGATAGCCAGCCTCTATTGCGTAATCAATGCTGTAGGATGGCTCATTAAATAACATAAACCACCTGGCTTGTACTGCGCAATCCTCATGGGCTTCTCCAATCACTGGTAGTTGCAAATATGCAACAGTATAGTCACAACTGATAGTTAACTTGCTCTTTCACCTATCTCTGCACTGGTCTCCACTGAAACTGTCCATGTACTGAAGTTAACTGATGTATTCTTTAGTTGATTAATGAGTTTATAATTAGTGAATTAATTAATAATTAATTCACACCACTCTTCACTAGTGTATTAATCAGTTACACTAAATACAAATAGTGCAACTATGTTTAGAGTAGTTAAACTGAACACAACTCCATTAACTCCTCAATCAACTCCACCAAACTCTGTCACATGAGTTCTAACTGAAGTATCCAGCAATAGCTCCACTTAACCCTCAGGAATAGCGTAATTCCTTCTGTCAGCTCCTGTGCCACATCTGTGCACTTAACTGAAGTGCTCCAAGAGATTAAGATAATGTTTATAGTCCAAATATTATTAAGAGCTAATAATATTTGACATATCTATTTTTAGACTGACAATCTAAAAATAGATTCCGCCCAGTATGTCTAAAAATACAAGTCCATCTATTTTTTCCAACTTGACCAACCATCCACAAATAGCATCCTGCAACTCATAGAATATGATCGAAATGTCTAAAAATAGACATAGTCTAAAAACAGACTTTGCGCCAAAAATAGCCTGCGGGCCCACTTAGTGAAGGCGACTCTTTTCACTAAGCTCATCATCTTGTTGCAATCTCAACACTCCCTCTCAACAAGATAAGGATTATCTGCAACCCCTATCCTACCCCTGTGGTATTCAAATTTTCTCCTTGTGAGCGCCTTTGTCAAGATATCAGCATCCTGATCCTCTGTGGGAATGTATGAAAGTAACATGATCTTCCGCTGCACACAATCTCTGATATGATGATATTGGTCCATGAAGCCATGCCGCCTCAACTCATCCTCCTGTCTGTACCATGATCCATATCCTGATGTGCGTCTGAGATATCTCAATACATGCTTCCTCGCCTTCCAAAAGAGCTTGGTAGGCTTAACCATAGCTTGTGAAAGATGGTTAACTGCATAGCATATGTCGGGTCGTGTATTGACCAGATACATAAGCGACCCCACCAACTGTCGATAAACAGTGGTATCCACTACCTCCGCCGAAGTAGCATCCTCCTTCCACCATCCACCAGGAAGAGGAGTGTCAACAAGCTTGCAGCCATGCATGTTGAACTTCTCCAGTATCTCCCGGGCATACTTGCCTTGAGAAACAAACAGTCCATCATTGCACTGCCAAATTTCCAATCCCAGGAAATAATGAAGGACGCCCAAGTCCTCCATCTCAAACTCCTTTGCAAGATCAGCCTTGCATGAGTGTATCAACAGTTCATCACCCGTCAAAATAAAATCATCTACATAAAGTACAATGATCAGCAACTTACCCTCCACCACAATCTGGTATAGGTTTGGATCTGCCTCACTCTTGGAGAATCCAAGTCCGGTAAAATAACTGTCGATCAGTGTGTACCAAGCACGAGGTGCTTGTTTCAACCCATACAACGCTCTTTTGAGCTTTCACACATGCAACTCGTTGCTGAAGATCTCGAAACCTTCGGGCTGCTCTATGGACACCTCCTCCTCAATCACTCCATTGAGGAATGCAGTCTTCACATCCATCTGATGAATGTGCCACCCCATCTGCGCTGAGAGAGCTAGGATGCTCCGTATGGAAGAATACCTTGCGACATGTGCAAAGGTCTCCTCATAATCAATCCCCTCAATCATGAAAGCCTTGCATGTGCTTTACCTATGTGTCCTGGTGTCCACCGCCCGCTTTCACTTTGTGTGTCCACTTTAACCCACCACTGATTTCCCTTCCGGCCTTGGGACAATCTCCCATGCACCAATCGACCCATACTCTTCTACCATGGCATCTACCCACATCAGATCCACACAACTTCCCTCGAAAGAGGATGGCCTGGCCATGACACACTCTACAATAAGAGCCATGTATCCAGATAAGAGATAATTTACCGTGGGATCCCAAAGCCGTTCGCGCCGTGATGTAGGTGCTCCTACAACCTTCGGTGCCGGTGGACCCTGGAGCTAGTCACTCAACCGTAGTGCGCTTCCGCCCTCGATGGTTGGCGCGCCGCACGAGTGGTCTTTCCACCCATGAACCTCTCTTCGTGGGGTGATCCACATCCGCAGACTCATCCTTGGGAGCTAATAAGCCCTCATCTGCATGCAAGTGTGGCTCCCTCTCAAGCGAACACTTCATGGCTTTCTCCTCATGAAATTTGATATCCTGTCGCACAATAGTCTTGCGACTGTCTGGAAAATAGACATGATAGTTGTGGGGTGTATCAGTGTACCCCACAAATATCCCAACCTATGCAGTCAGCTCCAGCTTCTTCCTGGCATCCTTCGTCACATGAATGTAAACAGGTGAACCAAAAATCCTCAAATGGGAAATATCAAGTCTCTTACCAGAAAATGCCTCCTCAGGTGTACTCATGCCAAGTATTCCGTGAGGACAACAGTTCTGCACATATACTGCAGTATTGCATGCCTCAGTTCACAAGTGTATGGGAAGGCCCTGATCATGCAACATCGCTCGTGCAACACCCACGATCGTTCTGTTCTTCCGCTTAGCAACCCCATTCTGCTGTGGGTTATGAGGTGCTATGAGCTCTCTTAATTCATGTATTTGCAAAGTCCTTCCATCGCCGGAGATGGTCACACCATTGTCGCTCCTAAGAGCCTTCACCTTCTTCCCCGATTCTTTCTCAACCAGTGCCTTGAACTCACAGAAATTTGAGTATGTCTCGCTCTTATTAAAATTTGAATAAATGATATATTATTCACCGAGATTCTCCTGATCACACACTATTTTATCTTCATGCACAATACAAAATCTCTTCTACCATTGATCATTACATGCGGAAATAAAATCAATTGCATGCGCACATAAAACCATAAAAAATCACACATATGAACACAGTATTTCATGGGAAAGCTTAAAGTTGAAAACCCCCAACTATCTGTATATTATATGTCATAGAGATCATGTAAAAATCATTGTACAAAGCTCCTCACAAGCTCTCAACACAACCTCCAATTGCTACACACTAATCAAGCTAGATCTAGCAAAAACACATGCTCCAATCTCTGCCACCTGATAGCCAGCCTCTATTACATAATCAATGTTGTAGGATGGCTCATTAAATAACATAAACCACCTAGCTTGTACTGCGCAATCCTCATGGGCTTCTCCAATCACTGGTAGTTGCAAATATGCAACAGTATAGTCACAACTGATAGTTAACCTGCTCTTTCACCTATCTCTGCACTGGTCTCCACTGAGACTGTCCATGCACTGAAGTTAACTGTTGTATTCTTTAGTTGATTAATGAGTTTATAATTAGTGAATTAATTAATAATTAATTCACACCACTCTTCACTAGTGTATTAATCAATTAGACTAAATACAACTAGTTCAACTATGTTTAGATTAGTTAAACTGAACACAACTCCATTAACTCCTCAATCAACTCCACCAAACTCTGTCACATGAGTTCTAACTGAAGTATCCATGCAATAGCTCCAACCAATTAACCCACCAGGGAATAACTGAGAGACCTGCATGATCTGCTTCCACATTTGTGCACTTAATTGAAGTGCTCCAAGAGAATAAGATAATGTTTATAGTCCAAATATTATTAAGAGCTAATAATATTACGACATATCTATTTTTAGATTGGCAATCTAAAATTAGATTCCATGATATGTCTAAAAATAGAAGTCCATCTATTTTTTCCAACTTGACCAACCATCCACAAATAACATCCTGCAACTCATAGAATATGATCGACATGTCTAAAAATATACATAGTCTAAAAATAGTCTTTGCGCCAAAAATAACCTGCGGTCCCACTTAGTGAAGGCGACTCTTTTCACTAAGCTCATCATCTTGTTGCAATCTCAACATTCACAATTTCCCTAAGATTTGGGTTCATCCTTATTTGAGGTTGTCTGATAGGCCTATAGTTTTCCTCAATGTAGATATGATGTATTTAAGTCACAGGACTAATTCCTTTCATGTCGTTGTACTCCCATGCATATGCAGAAGAATGTTTTTGTAATGTTTTGATTAACTCTTCTTGTTGGATTTTTTCCAAGTTTTTGTTTATGTTTAAAGATTTTCCTGGAAATATTTCAATTGTAGATTTACCAAATTCATCCATAGAATATAAAGACATATGTCTAGATGACAAATATTCAATATTGCATTGTTCTTGAAAACTATAATCATCCTCACATGGTGAGGATGTTTCAAAGTTTTCTATTGAATTTAAGATTTGAATTTCTTCACTAATATGAGAAATAGTAAAGAGAGGTTGTATCTCATTGCCATCATCCATCCATTATTCATATCCTGTTTCTATGATTGTTTTCGCTGGAGGATATATAGTGAATTTCTTTGTTGAGTTGCTATCAGAAATAAACATATCACCGGATCTACAACTAATGAAAGCACCAGCTATAGCTAACCAAGGCCTTCCTAAAATTAATGGATGTCCCCCTAGGCTGTTCTTGGAAGTTAGGATCATAAAGTTAACTGGATGCTCCAAAGAGTCCAAGGACACATATATGTCTTCTAATACACCATCTTGCTTGATTAGTAATATGTCTTCTAATTGCAATAATGTTGGTGTATACTGAAGATTTGGAAGCCTAAGTTGTTCCATAGTCTGTTTTCTCATGACATTGATGGCTGCCCCTAAGTCAATTAATGTATTTGGAATCTCAATTCCATTAATATGTGTTTTTACAACTGGACTTCCTGGGTCCAAATATTTTTGTATGGCTATTTTTCCCATCATAATTTCAACAATTTTTCCTACTAACTGAATCCTTTTTATTTCTTTTGTTTTCCTTCCTCATTTTTTCATCCCCAACTCTCTTATTGTTTTGGCTAGAATAGAAATATCTTTAATAACCTGTAACAAAGAAATTTTGATACAAACATTTTTCAATTCATTTAGAAAATCATAATTAGGCAATTTTTTTTTTTTCTATCCCTCTATTGATTTGTAATATTTCAGGAAAAGGAGGGTTAGAAATGGATACTGAAGGTTTCTCTATAATAGGAGTTGAGTTTAGTAGATCTTTCTATTTTTCATTTTCAAAATTTTGGTTCTGCTGAAGAGATGTCCCTTATTTAGAACTTTTATTTTGTTGTAGAGAAATTTCTTCATCAAAATCATCTTTTTCTTGAATAACAACAGAAGGATTTTCCCTTTCTAATATTCTACCAGATTTAAGTTGGACATTGTTAAGATCTAGTGCGGTAATTATGTAAGATGGAAATTTTTGTCCTTCTATGTTATAGGCATTTTGAGCATTTTTTTTGTTTGGGTTTTGTAATGGATGGGAAGGTAGTTGATTTTTTCTTTGTGGATATGGTAATGACAGTTGTGGATTCTGATTTTGGATTTGGGGTGGTTGATTTTGTTGTGGAAAATTTTGGGGAGGATAGTTTGGATAGGGTTATGGATACTAGTGATACTGAGAGTATCCGCCATAAGGATTTTGCATCCCTTTTGTCCAAGGTTGAGGCTGACACCAAGGTTGTTTCCATGATGAATTCCAATTGTTTGGTGGGGGCTGATTATACATTTGGTTATTAAAACCTTGAGTTTGTGGCCCCTGCCATGGTCTTCTAGAGACAAAACAAAGAGGATCTACTAGAGATGGAGTTACTTCTTCTTCTTGAAAGACAACCTTAAGACCTGGTATAGAGGGACATTTTTTTTTTCATAATTTTCTGTACAAATAACACAGGTCTCTATGAATTTTACATCAAGAGGACACTCTCTTAAAGCATGTTTATTTATGCATTTAGGAAAGAAAATAGTTAAGGCACTAGTTTCAACTTTCTATTTGTTTTGTAATTTCAGGGTGTCTATTTGTTCACTGAGACTCCCTTAGATTTATTTCCAATTTCTGCCCTACTCACTGTTCTAGTTGCATATTTATTTATTCTAGAGAGAATATGATCTCTTGTATTTTTCCCAGTTTTTGATTTTCCTCTTAAGAGATGAATGCACAATTCAGTAATTTCAGGTAATGGTAATTGAGATATATCTCATTTTCCCATCATGTTAAGGATATCTATCCATTCATCTCTAATGGATTTCAATAAGAGAGATTTTAAAGTATCTTGATCTAGATGTTCCATCTTAGCTCTCTTGATATTATAACTGAATCTCTCAATTAGATATTGTAAGTTTTCATCCTCTCTCTGCATCATTTTAAATACTTAATCCTTCCTATTAGTAGGTGTGAAATAATCCATATATCTTTGAAAAAATGCACTTTTCATCTCATCCCATGTCCTAATAGATTGTGTTATCAAACCCATGAACCATTTTAGAGCTGCACCCTTGAGTGTTGCACGGAATAGCTTCAATTTTTGAAAGTCTTGTAGGTAATCATAAGATCTACATAAGACTTCAAATTAAAATAAAAATGTTTCAGGATCCTCAGTCCTTAATCCATGGAAATTGGGAAGGAAAAAATGTGAAATATATTTCATTGTAAAATTTTCATCCTCATCAACTATAGGAAATCCATCAGAGTTAGGATCTCCCCTACCTCTACCTCTTCCTCCATCTCTTCCTCCACCTCTTCCTCTACCTATTGCCCCTCCTCTTAAGGCATCTCCATTCAGAACTTATCCTCCTCCTTCTTCTTCTGCCATTGTAGATTCCTTAGAGCTAATGTAAGGTTCTAACTGTAGGGTTATTTGTTCCTCCTCTGGTTCTTCTATCAATGGGATATTGAAGAATTTTTCTTCTTCTTCTTCCTCACTAGGGATTTCTAACTCTTGAGCTAGAATATGTTCTCTAATAAAGGTAAAAAATGTTACTCCTGTTGAAGATCTACGATCTTATTCTTCTGAGATTGCCTCAGTAGATGAAGTTGGAGAAACTCCTGGTTGGATTTCTGATCTTAAGACTTCAGTAAGTCTATGTGTTGAGGTGAAAAATGGAATATGAGTTTGATATGGTGGTGTGGCACTACGTGGTCTTGGTGGGGTGAATGGTGTTGTAGGAATCGAACTTATACCTCTAGCTATGAATCTACCCCAAGAGTCTCTTTCTCTATGCATGCCAATTTTTTTTTTAATGTAAGAAATAAGGTTTCCTAATTTCACTTGCCCAACAATGGCGCCAAAATCTTTAGTCAATTTGTTGTCTCAAATTGCTATAATGAATTATTGACCGAGGTTAGTAATTTGATGAAGTGTGGTGCACTATATATGCTTAGGTAACCTTGTTCTCTTACTTTGTTGTGTATGTTTATGTTGTTTTGGGGATTTTGTATCTTATGTCAAAAATTGGTCTAAGAAATGAAATTTCTAAATGCTAGTGAATAATCAAATCTAAATGAATTTTAATGATGAAAAATAATTCTTAAAGAAGGAAGAAAATGAAATGTTCATTAACTAATCTAAATTGCATAAAAATAAATCAAACTTTGAATGATGTTAGTAGGCTGACAAAAGATCTATGAAAAATACCTAACTAGTTTAAAACAAAGCACTATTCTAAATCTAATTGCATTCAAATGACAAGATGAAATCATTTCCTATCTTATCCATTGAAATATTTTAGTCCTATGAAAACAAAGCATTTGTTATATTTTAAAAACACAATTTTGATTTAATTTTGTCCTAACTTAATCTAATTCTATTCCATGGATTGAAAGCATAAATCCTATTACTAAGAATTCCAATGACAGTGTTGATTGAAAAAAATAAAATACAAAGCATGTTTAAAAACTAATTGGATGACAGAGCCAATTTCTTGAGATGACTTAGCGAGCACAATATTACACAGCTAATTGGAAACCAATCTAAGAAAGCATCATAAAGAGCAAGCAAATTAAACTATGAATTGACAGGAATCTAACTATGAAAACAATATGAATTGACAAGAACAGAAATAATGAGTCAACTGGAAATTAAATGAAAAAATTCAAACTAAAAAACAATTAAAAAATTCCTTTCCATGCAGGGGCCCTCTGCAACAGAATGAGTAGAAAATATAATGGAATACACGCGCATGAAAGGATCTGGAACTGATCTTTTTATTATCAAAAACAGAGTTTCAAAAGCATACACCCAATTATCAAAATTAGGACTGTTTCCCAGTTTCAAAAGACCGGTATTTATACAAGTTTAGATTTAACTATTTGAGGCATTTACGCGTATAGAACACAAATAGAACTGAAATTAGAAGTCTAGATAGAAGAAAATTCTTTAATGGCCATCTCTCGATTTGCTACGTCAGAGAAAATCGAGAGTATTTTGTTCGCAGATCACGTTCTTTGACCGACCTTGACTGCGAGCATAGACATGTTTTATATTTGCATTCGAACAGGTGGATGGGATGCGATCCATGTGTGGATCATTCCAGAGATACCCATATGACCCATTTCCTTATTTTCTTCTCAAAACCTTTCAAACCATAATAGTAGCTGCAAAAACAATGATTAGTTGCAGAATTGCACACATTTTGTAGCTAATTACATAAATTCATTTAAATAATAAGAAACATCATAATATAAAGTACAGATCATTTAAATGATTTCTCTGATATGGAGTATGTCAATTATCATTGATTGGAGTCATGAGTTTGTGAAAAGGAAGGAAGAAATCATGAAAAAGGGTGTCAAAATAAGAATAGTGTTGAGGTTCAACATTTGTCCATTCCACCCCTCTAGTTTTCTACCTTAGTGTCGGAAAATGGATTTGGGTTGTAATCTCTACCACGACCTCTACCTCTATCTCTACTATGACCTCTCTAGAAAAATACTCCCTAATATCTAAGTGGCATCACCTGCTCATCTTCCCCACCCTGGCCAAGAACATACTCTGATACCATTGTAATATTCCTACTGGAAATTTACAATGATAAACAAATACATGCAATAATACAACACAAAAACATTCAACAAACACACATATAAAAACATGAATTTTTGCCTGTAACACCAAACTAGCCAATTTTATTATATAATAGTGTTGGAGTATAATATGAGTTGGAGAAAGTGCACATGGGCTTGCACAAGGAAAACTACAAGCCTTAGATGATAAGTACAAAATTCCAAACTACTACAATGAAACTTCTCTCCAGAAAATTGTGTTGTCACTTTGTTTCTACACTGTTGGCCAACTTCAGACTCTAATTTCCCCCTCAAAACTACCCAGAAAATTCTAGGAAATTAGGAGGAGAATCCTTGCCAAAAATCTAGAAAAACCCAGAAAGGATTTCCCTTAGTTTTGACCTCCCAAAATTGGCCTCACACAACTTGGCCCTCCTCCAAACGAGAAATTTTATACTATGAATGAACCTATCAATATTTTCTCCCAAAACAACAACAATCCCCTCAAAATAAACCTCCAACCAAATCTCCAACATCCCAGCTCCTCAATCCTCCAATTAATTTTTCCCCTAAACACCCCACACTAGTGATTGCACAATCATGAAGAGAATGACACAGTTATGAGCTCCAGAAGTCTATTATGCATGTAATGATGTCTCTTATGTTGTATCCTCACTCCTCCAGACTGGAAATGATCAAGGAATGCCCCTGTAGCTCCTCAAACTCAGTGCCCAACTCCTTTTCTCCACAACAGCATAGCGTCCTCCACTGCTCAGTATCTAACCCATAAATGTGTAGGCTAATACCAGAACTACGTAGAATCCTCTAATTGTGTTTCCTTCAGTATCAATGATAAAAGGGAAGTCTTCCTAGCATGTCACTCAAGGTCCACAAAAAAAAGGATAAGCTTCACTCGTTGGGAAGATCTTGTGCTAAAAAAAAAATTGAGGCTTAGCTAAACAACTAAGGAACCTATGATTAGTGAATTGACAAAAGGCCTCAAATTTTGCTTCACTCCTCCTATTTATGCTTGTTGTCCATGGGCCTCATGTGAGCCCCATCTGATTTCGACCTCACCTTAGGAAATTCGAATTCCCTTCCATGAGTGTTTATTATTTGTGGGTGAGTGGCCCCCACATTCCACTAACATACAAATTAACACCCTTTTCCTAAGTTTCCTTCATCAAAAATGCCTTAGGCCATAATTAAAAATTTTCCAAATTTTTTCCTCTAACTTTAGGAAAATAATTAGGAAGGGACATTACAACGTGGTTGGTTTTCATTAATGTCAACCTAGTTGCTTGGGTTGCAAGTTTGTTGGATATGCATGTGTATAGGTGGCTACAGGTGACTTGTGTATGGATGATGTGTAGATTGTCCTTGGCATGTCTACTAGATTGGACTAGCTTGGATATGGGCCTTGGAATGTCTACTAGCTTGTAATTTCTTGGCAATGGTCCTTGACATGTCTACTAGCATGGAGCTTGAGGATGGTACAATGATTGTTGTTGTTGAGTTGGATGATGGTATGATGGCTCAAATGTTTAGTTTGGTTGTTGGTTGGCATCCTAGTCTACCTATTTTGACTTGGGATGATGATGTAGTTGTTGCAGTCACTTGGTGAAGTTTTGTAGAGGTGTCAGATTCTTCTATAGGTCCTACAGAGGCTGATGAAGCTTTGGAAGAAATTTAGGCAAGTTCTGAGTTGAGGAAGCATGTTTTTTAGTGTTCTCTTCTGATGTAGAGGATCTGCAACAAATCAGAATATGCACGGAAAAAAAATAGATACCACCAGTTCTTTGAATATTAAATGATAATTTGCATAAAATTCAAATTAACCACGATTTAATCATTAACATACATCGTAGATAAACATAACAATATACTCAAAGCATAATCATATGCACAAGATTTCTATCTGTGGAATCTAAAGCTCTGCAATTTCAATTAAACATTATGTGATAACATGAATATGCCAGATCACATCATAGCCAGACAACGCTTCCATCCGTGAGCTATTTAAGATCAATATCCCCCGCTTTGAATTGATTCTGACCAATACTTCCTTACACATGCCATTCGTTGGTAATATCCACTGTAAATTTAAGACATATGCAGCGTAATAGAGGTTTAAGCAAATAATCAACAAAGAGCGAATAAAACAAATGAGTATATAAACAACAACAATAAATTTCAGTGTTAAATTCTTCCTTGGCCAATAATACATTTGGTTTCCCTCTCGGCTTTCGCCCTTTACATAAACTCTCACACCATTTCTCTCTATATCTCTCTCCCCATCCTCACACAAAGCTAATATTTATACATAATTGTGGATTAATTTGAATCCATGATTTCCTCCACAAATGACTCGACCAAATCCTAAAATAGCTTATCCCTCCTTTGACTCAACTAATTTCTATGTAAGGAGTTCATAATCCCTAAGATATCTATACAATCCAACTTCACTCATATTCTCAAATATAAGAGAATATTTACAATAAACCTCACATTCATATTTTTCTCTTAATTTATTTAAAATGTACATAATTTATAAAATAATTAAAAAAAAACATCACCCCCTAAATCACCCAAATAAATAATGATAATTTAGCAGGATGCTCCTGCATCAAACTCCCCATGTAGAAAAGTTTCCATAGACTCCTGTCTATGAGGTCTGTCACTTTTCTGTAATCATGCAACAACCACAAGTCTCAATGACTTGCTACCTCCAGCATTCCAAACTCTGTTTTGCCGTCAGTCTTTTAAAGTATCAACTCCATTTTGTAATTTTGCACAGAATTCCCAGAATAGTATTTTCAGAACACTATCGAATGTAACTCTCGGTTTTCCATACCACACCATCTTTATTTTGGGAATTACAGACTTGTGTAGAAATGCTGATACCCATTCTTCTAGTATCCAGATTTTGAAAGAATCTCGAACTAGCTTTACATCAACATCACCAACATCACTCATTCTGTCAATCAGATTCCATCGGCCTCTACAACAATTACTTTTGCCAATTTATCGGAGTAATTCCTCTTTGTCTAATGCTTTCGTCTCCAATTGCGTTGAACACTCAACCTTATGAAATGAAGAACAACTATAGCCATTGACTGTCCCTATAGTAACAATTTATTAGTTTTAAAAATAAAAGACCTTTCAGCCTCTTTTGATGCTGCAAGCACCCATCTTCCATCATAGACCTTCTGGATTTCAGTAAATCCTCTTTTGAATTTCTGGCTGCTTTCATCTTTATCCTTCTGGATTAATACTTCTGTTTCCTTTATGTCCCTAAGGACATAAATTTCTTGCTACTCCCGATCTTTCATCTCGTCTTCAAATACTTTCTGCTCAATTCCTATGATTTCAACATCATATTTATTGATGTTTCCTTTCATACCTACAACCACATTATTATTTGAAGAGTTAAAACATTCACTTAACTCTATAAATTTTAGAGACATTTCATCCTTATCATGCACGGTAATTGCAATCTCTTCTTTATCAGGTTCTGCAAGCTTCATCTCTCCTTTAGGTTTCTTGAGCCATCTTTCCAAGAACTCTATTTCCACGTGAAATCTTTCCAGCACTCCATCACAACCTTCATTCTTCTTCTGGAAATTCTCCAGAGTTATCCTATTTTATGTATCATCACATTGCAAAATTCTTTCATCAATTTCATTAAAAAAATTCATTTTTTTACCTCCTTGGAATATCACTATGGAATTTTCCATATGCTTCTACTCCATAACAACTTCAACTGGCTGTCTTACACCAAATAGAAATTCATATATTAATTTTTTCTGCTGCAATAAATCAATACCTTCCTCCTCTAAAAGGCATTCTCCATCATACTTCACCTGAAGAGATTTATTCATCTTTGTGACATTTTCACCAGACTGTCCATCATCTTCTGCACATCCTGAAAACATACACAAACTATGAGATTTAAAAATACAAGGCTTCATAGCCTCATCTGCTTCCCTTGTCAACATATATTCAAATTGTTTTGAACTATTCCAATAGTCCATGAGATATTTCTCATTGACCTCTTCTCCCATAATTTCACCCTATTCTGGTCCACAAATGGAAACTTCCATTTCCAACTCAGCTTCTCTGAGTTCTTCATATCTCAATTGCACATTCACCATCTGCTCAAGCTTTCTCAGCTCTTTTGTTAACTGCATATTTACATGTTGATTTCTTTTTACTTGTAGTCTCTTCCATTTCACTTTCTTCCTCATGGTCCAACCATGTATCTGGTCTTTCTTATTTCTCTGCAACAATTCCATCGATAACTCAAGATTAACTTCTATCTCAGCCTTCTCCCTCTCATATTCTTCATCAGTCAACTGCTTCCATATGCCGTTTTCCTTGGCATCTTCCTTCTTCTTTCTTCTGTTGTGGTCTTTCTTAGAACCTCTAAAATGACTATCAACAGTAATCTTCTCCTCCTTTGTGAACTTCATCTATTCACTTGTGGATTTCATTCAATCCCCTTTTCAATAAGCCTTCGTACTTGCCATCCAACAATGCAAGCTCTCTTCCTGCGCTTGGTATCTTTTGGTTCTCTGTCTTGGAATCATCTTCTGGGAAACTCTCTTACTTCTCTTTGCTGCAAACAACAACTGCAATAATTCTTGTGTTACAATGACCAACTCTTTGGGTGTCGGGCTCCACCGATCATGCACCCAATTACATTCAAAACTTTGACTTGATTTAAGACTATTTGACTCCAGACTTGACATCAACTCTTCATCTTGGATGAAAAATATACCCTTTTGTACAATAAATCAATGGTTTAACTTGACTCAAGCTATCCAAATTTCTTCATTTGACCTTGAAATCTTATTTGAATTCAAAGCTTGACCTAATAATTACAATAGTGGATATTTTGACTCTAATTCAAGTTATACAATATACAAATTAACTTTTTTCTTTTTTTAAACATGGAATACCACCATATATAAAAATAATGCACCATTCTTTGTCCACTTATACATGTATGTGCTTATATGATGAGCATTTCGTTAAGCAGCCTTCACATATGGCAGAAGAGCACGTAGAATGAGAGCAGATAGAACTATACCACGTAACCAGTGATGATGTGCATTCCACATAACGTGTTTTGGGTAAAAATGATGTCCTTCCGCGTATCTTTAAACAGAGACTTCAACAAATTTCCAGCATTTGTGGTATTTACACAACTGTTTCATGCAACTTTCTCCTCACACATTGACTAATCTCCTCCACCGTACAATTACCAATACGCATAGCTTGTGATATCTTTTGCTGAAATGCTCATAATCTTCAGAAATTCTCAACTCCAGGCAGTGTAAGAAAACTCGCAGAAATCAGTTTCACAAGTAATAAAACATTGCATTTGAAGTTTGGAAGGAGATCATCATATGATAATCTCGTTACGGGAGGAATATTACTGCTTGAGGAGTATTTATGCAGAGTATATATAAAAAGGCAGTCGCTTAAAGGAAAATCACGTGGATTTCTTATACCAGAGAATGTTTTAGAATAAAATTCAGTCCACAACTCCAACACTTTCAACAATCAAAAGAAAATTTGTCTCCTCTATGCTTTCAATGAGGGCTTACAGCTTCTTGTGTACACAAGATTCATAGGCACTGCAATGATCTCACTGTGCCAGAACTAGATTTGTAGGCAAACTTATTTTTTCACATAAATCAGGATATGCCAAGCTTGAAAACATACTTGGAATGTTAACACTAGCATTGATCGCAAGAGTCAGGATCATCCAATGGACTATCTGGATTTGGATTCCTATCATAGGCCTTCTTGATTCGATCGAAGAAAATTGCGTTAATGATACAACCACCTTTCAGATCTGGAAATTTTTTCTAGTTTCAAATACATTCACGAACTATGTTCAAATACAAGTTCGATTTGGCATCCAAGCCCTTTTTTCTATGTTTTTTACTAATACTCAGCTCTGAAATTCAATTCTTCCTTCTTCATGCAGGTCACATCATAGCTCTCCACGAATATGCAACGCAACTCCTCTTCTCTGTGTGCAATAATTCTCAACCACGACACTTCCACTGCGCACTCTAATGGAAGTGTATAGATCCACTTACTCTCACACACAAAAGTCTACAGATCGATTTTCCTAGCACACTCAGGCAGTAGATCTTGCAAAGGTAGCAATAACAGATCTATGAAACTCCGATCAAGCCGCTCCAATCAGACATACAGGTCGCATAACACAGATCCAAGATCATGCTCCTCACCGGATGATAGCATAGAATTCTCCAGAAACTTACACATTCTCTGCAAAAAGCAACACAATCACGCAACAAAGCTTCACTCAGACTAAGCTTCCACCTTGTCCTTGAATTCCGCAGGTACCTTATCATCGAGTTCCTTCAACTGCTTCTAAGTCTGATAGACAAAAAAATCAGCTTGATTCTTTGTATCAACAAATTCACTCTTTTCTTTGTCTTCTTTTGAAAATATCTCAGCCTCTTTCACCATTTTTTCAACCTCATTAGTTGGAAAAGTGTTGGCGTCAATAATTGTTATATTATGCTTCTTTCCAGTGCCTTTATCTAGAGCAGTGATTGAAAGAATACCGTTTGCATCAATATCAAACTTCACCTCTATTTGAGGGACACCTCGACAATGGAAGCCAGAACCTTCATGACTGCAAGCTCACCTTCAAGATTGCAGGCTCACCTTCAGGAATGCAGGGCTGTGATACCAAATGATGCAGAGGATCTACAACAAATCATAAACTTCTTTGAATATTAAATGATAATTTTCATAAACTTCAAATTAGCCACCATTTAATCATTAACATACATCGCAGATAAACACAACAGTATACTCAAAGCATAACCATATGCACAAGGTTTCTATTTGCAGAAATATGAAGAACTGCAATTTCAATTAAACATTATGTGATAACATGAATCTGCCAGATCACATCATAGCCAGACAACACTTCCATTCGTGAGCTATTTAAGATCGATATCCCCCGCTTTGAATTGATTCTGACCAATACCGCCTTACACATGCCATTCGTTGGTAATATCTACTGTAAATTTAAGACATATGCAGCGTAATAGAGGTTTAAGCAAACAATCAACAGAGAGTGAATAAAAAAAATGAGTATATAAACAACGGCAATAAACTTCAATGTTAAACTATTCCTTGGTGTTATGCAGGTAAATCCTCTCTTCGGACAGAGACAATCCCTCTAGCCCTAGGGTGGGTCTAGAAAAAAAGAGACATGCTAGAATGTAGGTTCCTATCTACAGAATGAAAGAGGACACGATAGATAGACCTACCTGAGATCTAATGCCGTTTTTTTAGTTGTAGTAGTGGTGACCTCTCGCTCCTACCTTGGCAAGTCACAATCCATTTGTAGTCATGGTCGGATACCTACACATAACACAGTACACAAGAGAAGCATAGAACATAATATTTTCATTTGTAATCACTAACCAATCAAAGAGGGATAATAATGTTGCGTTAAATCAAACAAATATAACACAAAATGGGAACCCAAATGCTAGTCATGTATATATTGATAGAAGGAAGAGGTAAAACCAATGCTCTAACGTCACAATCTCCTCTAGCGGGGTTCAGCTAAAGTGCGTCTCAGTACTTGTCAAGGGATTCAGACGGGATGAGGGCATGGACTTAAGCTCCCTCAAAAAATTTCCTCCTTGCTCTATCTCTTTCACAATACAACTCTTCAATCTATGCTCAACTATTCAACTATAGTATCAATTCTCCAAGTTCAGCTAGTTGATGCAAAGAGAGATAGCTTCTTTTATAGAGGAAAAGGAGGAGGTTGGGATCCCTACAAAGGTGGGAGGGAGGCCTATCCTTTAGGAGGTTCTCATGGGAGGTGGAAAACCATAAAATAAAGGAGGGATTCCATGGTTATATAGTCCAACCACTCCCAATGAATCATCCTCGAAGTTGTTGAGGTGGAATATTCGCCTCTCTTTAAAAAAAAAATTCCATAAACAGTTTGGCGCGGGGATGTAACTGGCCACTCGCGCCAAGGCAAAAACAAGGGTTTTTAATTTTTTTCTCAGGGAATTGTCAACAGGAGGAATATTAATCTCATGTAAAGGGATGCAATGATGGTATTTGCAAGGCATGACACTTCTTATTAGTCACATAAATGACCCTCCAATGTGTTAGCTGGGGATTGCATGGACAGTGACAAAATGATGTGTAACAGATGCCCCCTAAAGCATGAGGTCCAAGGGAGAGGGAGAGGCGAAATGATTTATGAGAACACATTTGTACCAAACACCGCTGTCGAAAAACCTGAAATTACAAATACAACTGATATCTATGATAAATGAACATGTGGCATGGGCGCAACCGTCCATAATAGAGTATATAAAAACTGAGATCCGAGGTATGGATGTAGCCATCCAACAATAAGGATCAACAAAAAGACTCAGGTATGGTCGCAACCATCCAATCAAAGGAGTCATGCAATAAGTCATGATAATCCACAAAAATCCGCAGCCTGGATTTTATCAGACAAAACCCAGGGTCTTGCGCTCCATCTCGATCCAACCAAGTACAATTTCAAGCATGTGAATATATGAGCTGAAGTCGAACATGAAAGAAAACCTTCTAATTACCAGCCAATGATGAAAGCCGTTAACAAATGCGAGAGAAACCACCAATGATGACGATGGCCCTCAAGGTACAAAAGGTACAATCTACAGAATGTGAACAGTGATCTGACGTCGAACACCCGCATAATCACTCTATCGAAGGCTAATTATGTGAATCTTGCGTCGAATGTGAAAAACCTGCCATTGAGGCATGCAGGCTCCAAGATACTAGAAGGGAGTCTCTAGATCAAATTCTTGGATAATGAGTTGAAGTCGAAAGGAAGTGACCTGTTCAAAGGAGGGCCATAATCTTTCCCACATCATCGACACGAGATAGAGGAACGTGATGAAAGTGAATCAGGACAAACAAGGAATCAGAGGAAGGTTGACAACTGCAAAGGCAAACTTCTCTTGAACATATCAGCGAAATGACACTGGATTTGGTAGTATTTGAAATCAAGGGATCTGAGGTCATGATGACGTGGAAAAGAAAAAATGAGAGGTCAAAAGAGATGATCCAAACCCATGAAGGCAAAAATGACGAAATGAGACATCCCCAACCTGACACAAATGCAGACAAGTGTCATGTTCAAGAGCGACATACTGCCAACATAACTAGAACTGGGTTCCATTCCCCCCCACTAATTCTGGCGAGTACCCCAATTATTTTTTAAAACAAGCTTGAAGGGGATAGCATATGCTTGCAATGTAAGTTTGTCCTTCGGACAAATCCAACCTAGTACATTTTACGAGCCCTAGGAAGGAGGAACTCGAGTAACGTCATGGAAACAAATTCCTATGTCATCAGGGTTTAACGAGTCTGAAAAATGGAGAACTCGATATCTTTTCATGCTTAGAGAGTTTGAAAAAAAGGCATAAAAGAAAACTCCAACAGTCCCTTTTTGTAGGTAGTCTCACAGATCCGAAAAGGTAGAAAACTATATCTGAGAGAACCTCTTAGTTGCGGTAGGCTAAGGTATTCCTTTTTCGTAAATAATCCATCCTAGCCTGAAAAAGGGGTAAACGTATACTGGATAGATATCGTTTCACAGCCATTTAATGAGTTCAAAACGACAAGAATCTCGATAATCTTTTCAATTTTAGAGAGTCAGAAAAGAGCTGAAAGGTGACTCCTCCTAAAAGAACGAGTGGTATTAAGGGTAGCAACTGGTTCCTATAATGGTGGAACTACTCAGAACAAGTAAAGGTCAAGAGGCTGGCTAACAAGACCACTCATTACAGCGGTTCCTCAGGAATGGATAAAACAATCAAGTGAGGGCATATGATCGGCCGAGCAGATGGTGAAGTTGGAATGAGAAAACCAAGGCTCATCTAGAAAAACAGGCTGATAAAATGGAAATCACGAGAGGTAAAATATGAATGGTTTCATTTTTACACAAGCTTGAAATTGAAACAAACTATGCTTGAGATTGGTTTCATTTTTACACAAGCTTGAAACAAAGATAAACCATGCTTGAAAAATAGGGAAAAACGGGCATGCCCCCAGCATGGTGACTCAATTCGTGGTACATGCCCCCAAGATTCAGTCCATATGAAAGGCAGATGGAGTGAAGGTTCAAATTACGAGACCAAGATAAAGACTCGACTAGGATTTTACAACATATAATGAAAGACTCGAATTGAACATGAATGTGTTTCATTGTTTTAACGAGGTTGACACATTAAAAGAACTATCCTCATAACATCTTGTTTCATTGTTTAGGGAGCTTGACACAAGGAAACGAACTATGCTCTGAAGAGCTTGTTTCATTTTTTAAGGAGCTTGGCACAAGAAAACGAACTCTGCTCCGACAACCTTGTTTCATTTTTTAAGGATCTTGACACAAGAAAATGAACTATGCTCCAACGACAACTCATCATGTTGAATAAGAAGTCATGGTGTCCAAGAGGTTCTCATCTGATGGGAGAACAACATCTCGAAAATCAATATCCAATGCCCCCAACACACAATGCACAAATACACCATCACTGAATGCAGGCATAGGACAAGTGGCCACATAATTAACCTGCGGCGAGGAAGATACAACCGGCAAATAAACACTGGGAAGGGACGATGGTGGACTAGATGTCGTATGAGGACCAAAGAATGAAAGCTGATCAATGGTCACGATTTGACCTTCATGTGGAAAAAAGATCACATGAAAGAGGGAAGATACAAGCACACCCATGGCATAAGCATAGTCACGCCCCAAGAGTAAATTGAAATCCAAGGGTCCTAGAACAACCATCACATCTATATAGACAATTTTCCCTCCCAAAGTAATAGACAACTTCGGAAGGATCCCTAATGATTGAATTGTTCCTCTGTTAAAAGCCAAGAGATACTGAGTAACAAGCACAAGCTGTGGAGAACCCAAAGCTTTCCAAGTATTTGAAGACATAATAATAACAAAATTGCCTTCATCTATAATTGTGGTAGGTACGACCACATTGAAGGCCTGTACCGTGATCTCAAAAGGCACATAAGAAGGAAGGCGATATCCCGCAAATCAACTCCAATCGAAGGAAGCAACCAAACTACTTGGAGGGGGTACCATTGAAATGAGATGGTCATCCCCTGGTGTTACCAAAGCAAGAGGAGAATCCTCCTGAACCACAGACACGGGAGCAGGAAGAGCTGCTAGCAGACTACGGAAAAGTCAGCATTTTCTCCAGTCTGAAATATGAAAACAAAGAAGAGCATGAGGGAGTACGAGATCACATCTCGATGGAAAAATCTAATAGACCACGGGCGGGGGTGATCCCAGTTTGTGTAGGAGCATGAAAAATAAACATATAACCATAAAATATGGAAGTCTTGTGAAATAACACTTCATTTCATTAATATCAAAGAACTGAAATTTGCTTACAGTCAGAATGGAAATAAAACTAGCTAGGGCACTGGTAGCTATCTCTGAGAAGAGATGTGGCGGCTACAGGCCTCTGAACTGAGTTACAATGAGGCTCGAGGGCCTATTTATGATTGAGAAACAATGGAGAACCCTAAACATCCAAAACCTAACCCTAGGAGATGGGCAGCAAAACTGGGCCAGATTTGGGTAATTGGTCCGCAGACTTGGGGAACGTAACTTTAACATACTCTAGTTTAGCGGACATGATACATCATTAAAGCTCTATCAAAGAGTACAACTTTTGCCACAATATCATTTAAAACGAAAAGATATTTTTGAATACATGATACAAAAACATCGTGTACAGACCCTCAAAACGACTCAGTTAACGAGACGAAAAAGCGCAAAAATAGTGGTGTGCAATGAAAAACTGAAAGAGACAATGGTGGGGGCCCAAGTGGAATAGGTAGGTGGCCACCAATATCCACCTGGATCATTCCTCCCCCCTTAGGAAGCAATGTTCTCCATTGCGTTAAGTTCCTCCATGAGATGAGGAAATTTCTGCTGAACTTGGTCCCTGGTGAACCACTTTCCTTGGTGCAGGAGTTGGCTAGCTTTAACAACCCGATACAGTTGGATCTTCTGTTGGCAAGTGTTCTTGAGTTGCATGTCCATGATACAATCTGTGGTGGCCTGTTCCATGCAGTCTGGGTTTAACTCTATTGGTGTGAGTTGTTCTGCAATGTCCGAGGTGTCCAGTAGAGGTGGGAAGTAAGGACGAAGGCGATCCATATTGAATACTGGGTGCAGACCAAGGAATGGTGGTATACTAAGCTCGAAGGCATTGTTCCCTACAGCCTTGGTGATGGTGTATGACCCGTAACAGAGTGGGCGAAGCTTGCGGTGGGGTCCAATGAGGCACTCCTTCTGCAAATGTAGCCATACTTTGTCGCCCACCTGGAAGTTATGTGGCACTCGGTGTTGATCATGGTGCTACTTGTACTTCGCATTGGCTCTGTCCAATATATCATGAACCTGTTGGCGGATGTGTTGAATGTGCTCGATGAAGCTACTTGCTTTGTCAACTTCAGACTGGACCTGAGCTGAATCAGCCTGAGCAGCTGCAAATGGCATGGCTACGTCAATGGGACATAGTGGCTGGAATCCCAAGCCCACCTGAAAGGGGCTATGGCCAATTGAACTGTGGAGAGCCTGGTTATAACTGTGTTGTACATAGGGGAGGCTTTCGTCCCATGTGCGTGGATGCTTTGAATTTTACATGCGCAGAATGTGTACAATCATTCTGTTGACGACCTTTGTCTGGCCATTTGTTTGGGGATGGAAAGCTGTGGACTTGGTGAGCTTTGTGTCCAACATTGACCAGAGGCTGGACCAAAATGTGCTGAGGAACCTGCTATCTCGATATGATATGCTAGACTGTGGGATCCCAAAGTGCACCCACACTCGTTCAAAGAAGAGTTTAGCAGTGGCTTCTGCTATGATATTCTTCTTACAGGCCGCCATAATGGCCATCTTAGAGAATCTATCAACGACCACGAAAATACAGTCATTTCCATTCTTAGTAGAAGGCAGGCCCGACATGTAATCCATGGAGATGGATTCCCAAGGTCGACTAGGGGTAGGTAGTGGAGTATATAGGCCTTGCTTCTTGATGGTCGATTTGGCAATGGCACAAGCAGTGCAGGATCTGATGTGCTTCTCGACATCCTTTCGAAGGTTCGGCCAATAGAAATACTTCTGCACGATTGCTACTGTTTTCTCGACCCCGAAATGCCCAGCGACTCGACTGTAGTGTGCTTCCCATATCATCTTGGCACGCTCGCTTGAAGGAACACAAAGGTGTCCCATGTGACATAAAAGTGCATCTTAGAGGTGAAAATTTGGAACTTGCGTACCCCCCAAGAGTGCCTTGTAAGTTTGGCCGAATTCTGGGTCACTCTCATAGAGAAGCGACCAATCAGAAGTCTCGTGCCCACAAGAGTTGAGCACAGTGGTGAGCGCCACGATCGGTGGTCGGCTAAGGCAGTCTGCAACATGATTGGTGCTACCCTTCTTGTACTTGATGTTCAAATGAAACTGTTGCGGATATGTGGACCACTTCTGATGGCGATCATTCTGCAACTTCCCTTGTGTCTGTATGAACTGCAGGGGCCGGTGGTCTGTGTGGATGATTGTTTCCTTCCCCAAAATGTAATACTTCCATTGTCGACAGGCTTGCACAATGGAATAAATTTCTTTGTCATAGGTGGGATACTTGCGAACTGTCTTCGACAATGTCTCACTGTGATATGCCTCTGCATGTCCCTATTGAGTAAGAACTGCCCCAATAGCATAGTCAGAGGCATCTGTCTCGATCTCAAATGGTTGTTGCAAGTCTGGTAATGTGAGCACTGGGGCAGAACAGAGGCGATTTTTCAATTCTGTGAACGCCTTTTGTTGAGGTTCCGACCAAAAGAATTTTGCTCTCGCTCCTCCCTTGGTGACTTGACTCAAGGTCCAAGTGATATGAGAGAATCCCAACACGAATCTACGGTAGAAATTAGCAAGACCCAGAAAGCTGCGAAGCTCTGTTATAGTGGTTGGGGCTGGCCAATCCCGAATGACTTGGATCTTGGCCGGATCCACATGCACCCCCCTTTCATCAATAATGTATCCCAGATATTGAACCTGGGTCATGCCAAAAGTGCACTTCTCCAAATTGGCACACAACTTATGTTGCCGCAGTGTTTGGAGGACTTGTCGGATGTGGTGAAGGTGCTCTTCCCAAGTCTGGCTGAAGATCAGAATGTCATCCAAGTACACCACTACAAATTAGTTGGTGAATGGCCGCAAGATGTCGTCCATCATCCTCATGAAGGTTGCGGGAGCATTCGTCAACCCGAAAGGCATGACCAACCATTCGAAAAGGCCTTCCTTGGCTTTGAAGGAAATCTTCCACACATTAGAGGGTTCAATTGGTACCTGGTGATACCCAGACTTCAGGTCGATCTTGCTGAAATATTTTTCACCTTTGAGTTGGTCCAGAAGGTCATCAATCCATGGGATTGGGTACCTATTCTGGACAGTGATCTTGTTCAGCGCCCGATAGTCAATACAGAGTCTCCACGTCCCATCCTTCTTCTATACCAACACGATCGGGCTCCCACAGGGCGATGAACTTGGTCTGATGTGACCTTTCTGCAACAGCTCCTGAATCTGCCTCTTGATTTCATCATTTTCCAGAACAGAGCGTCGATAGATCGGTCCATTGGGTAGTGGCGCACCTGGGGTCAGATCAATCGGGTGCTTGACCTGGCAGTGCAGAGGACCCCCTGTGGGTGAGGTGAAGATGTCCCCGTACTCCTCCACGACCTTATCCATTTGTTGTTGTCGTGCAGAGGGGCCCTGTCTGGAGGTCGTGGCCACAGTCTTCTTCTTGCCCTGGGGGCGGATCATCAGGAAAAAAAATTTCCTGGTTTGGGAAATGAGCTTACTGCATTGTTTTGCAGTAACCAAAGAGATAGTCGTAGGAGGTGGTACCTCTGGTATCCTGTACAACTTATTTCCCAAAGTAATAATAACAGCACGAGGTCGAGACTCATACACAGCATGACGCTTCCACAAGTATGATTGTCCTAATAATACATCAGAAACATCAATAGGAGCAACGTCACATAATACCTCATCCGTGAAGGGCTTGATGCTATAGGGAAGGCGGCACTGCTGGCTGACGCGGAGATCTCGTCCTTAGTGAAGCGACGAGTGGGATATGGATGTGTGGGTGAAAGTATGTTAGTAAACCCAGCCATTTGCTGCCGGATTATATTGAAATGAGGGGATTTCTTTGAAACATTCATGACAATAGGTGTACAGGGGATCCCTTTACCCACATCTGGGAGTGGAAGAGACGTTCCTCCTCCTCTGGATCTTCCGGTTCCTCCTTCTGGACCTTTGTAGTGGCAGCAGTGGCGTTGGGCTCCGCATCAATAATCTGTTTCCCTTTTTCATTCCCCTTTTCAGGTTCTGATTCGGAGTCGGAGCATGCATCTGACTCAGAAGCCCTCATCTCGGCCACTAGCGACTGCTTGGCCCGACACTCACCTGTGTTGTGAGTGGAGCTCTTATGGAACTCACACCACTTTCCCGTGTCCTTCTTTGGCTTTACGGTGTTGTTCTTTTCTTGTGGCTTTGATGGGTTGTCTTTAGCCGCCATGCTCTGTCCTTTGTTCTGCGGTTTGGAAGCACCTTTTCCTTGCTTTTGATTCGCAGATCCAAAGTCTCGCTTCTTCTGTTTGAATTTCTGCTCAATCTTGGCAGCATACCGGTATGCCGTACCAAGCGAGGAGATGTCGAGGAACTCCATTTCCTCTTGAATGTATCTGTGCAGACAACTATGATACTTTAGCACCAGATGTTTCTCTGAATATTTGATACCCAACTTTGTGCGCAGGGTATGGAACAGATTCGTCAGCTCATGCACATCTTGATCCCTTTGTTGTCGCAGCGTGGTCCATTGTATGTACTTGTCCTCATAGCTCCCCACAGGATAGTACTGTTCCTTGACGGCATCTCGGAAAGAATTCCAATTTGGTACGGCCGAGAATAGAGAGGGTTCTATCTGGTCCTTGTTCTCACAGTAGGTTTCCCACCAGTCCTTAACATGGGGGGTAGCTTTGAGGAGTGCAAAAATAATCTTCTCCCGGTATGAAAAGTCATGAACCATGAAATATCCTTTTAATAGATTCAACCATCTATCTACGGCATCTGCGTCTATTTGACCCTCAAATATGGGAATGTCAAAATTTACTTGTACCTTAAAAGGAGTCGCACCTCCAGAGTGGCTGCTGGATGCAGATGCGCCGTCGATGGGCAGCTGTTGAAGGATCTGAGCAAAGTTATCCATCATCGCGTTCCTTTGTTTTTCGAGGGCCTCCTCAAGCAATATTTTGATAGGATATCCTGCTCCCTCATCTTTATTTTCATCCCCCATGGGCATCCGTTGAGGTTTGCGAGGCTGATCTTGCAAAGGTTCCACCAGATCAAGCCCTAGCTCCTTATACCCCGACCTCGTTGGGGACATGCAAAGAAGGATCGAGAAAAAGCAGATCGCTCTGATACCACTGATTCAGATTTTATGCAGTGAACGCAATGTATCAAAACATATAACCATAAATACGTAGATGCAATGGAATAACACTTCATTTTTTGTTAATATCAAAGAATCAAATTTCGTTTTCTTACGTACGTACGGAAATAAAATCAGCTAGTAGGAGTACAGCATTCCAGAAGAGATAAGCACATAAGTGCCTTTCTAAACCAGAAAGAAATATGGGATTCAGGGCCTATTTATTATTGAGAAACAATGGAGAACCCTAAACATCCAAAAACCTAACCCTAGGAGATGAAGCGCCAAAACTATGGGCGCCGTTTGTGTAAATTGGTGTTTCAACTTCCCAGGGACGTAACTTTGGCATACTATCTCCGTTTGACGCACATGATACATCATTAGAAAGCTCTATCCGAGGAATAAAACTTTCGCCATGAATATAATTTCGGAGCGGAATGATATTTGATGAGGCGCGATGCCCAAAAAACGTCGTTTAGGGCCTCAAAACGGCTCCTGAAGTTCAGGACCCGAAAAACTGCTAAAAATAGTAAGTTATGCCAAAACTGAAATACTGAAAGAGACAATGGTGGGGGCCCAAGTGGAATAGGCGGGTGGCCACCAATATCCACCTGGATCACGGGGTCAGATCAACTGATTCCACAACCAATGGTTGGTCAGGAATGGATTTGCGAATTTGAATTTTCGAGGGAATGGGATTGAACAAGGATGGCTCTTGACTGATCATTGAATCAACTAGCGGAGGACTTGAAGAAAGTTTCTTATAACCAACCAGAAGGTAGGGAGTAGAAAAAGTAGAGTTGTCCAACACCCTACTAGCTTCATCCATGTACAGACAAAGGTGAATGGGATGATGCCCTTCACACAACTTAGAGGGATTGGTAATCTTACCCTGTTTCTTACAAGTCTTATCAGCACTAGTCGAATATGTTCCACCAAAATGAATTCCAGAAGCCAAACGCAACGACAGATGGCCGTCAGACCACGCTTCAAGTACCTTGGGAATGCCAGGTCAGTCTCAAAGAAGATGGTCACCTTTTCACAAAATGCAAGGGAATTTGACTTTCCATGGAAGGTTGGGTGGTTTATCAAAGGAAGGTGACTGAGGCGCGAGAGCCGCAGAGTTAGCCTCTCCCTTATCTAACTTCTTCTTCTTCATCTTCTTCTTCTTCTTAGCCACCTGGTTACTAGAGTCCATACTTTCACCAGGCGAAGTAGAAGAGGAGGACGAAGAAACAGGCGAAGAAGGGGATAGGTCCACGTTAGAATCAACATGATGTTTTTTAAGTGAAGGAGATGGTCGAACAAAGGTCGGAGCACTCGGGACCACCGAGGTCAAAAATTATCACACGGGAAAACCAACAGTTAACCCAGGAAGAGACAATGTTGCCATATAAGGAGCACCAACATTCCCAAAAGCAGGAAAAGGACCAGGATTCCCTTCAGAGGGGATTCCTTGTTTGGTAAACCTTGGAAAAGTTGCCATCAGAAAAAATCTTAAAACAAAACACTAAGGAAGATAACTTTAATCGGGAATATTTTTTGGGAAGTTAATTTTTTAAGACATTGAAACAAAACTCTGTCGTTTCATATTTTAAGAGTCAAGAAACGTGCAAAAGGTGACTCTATCACTTTCAGGTTGAAACAAGCATGAAAGGACAAGAGATTGATGATCTTTTCTCTTTTAGAGAGTCACGAAAAGACCGAAATGACTACTCAGGAAATCTAAGAAAAAGAGTGTACCAAGTTTCCGTGAATTGCCATATACACCTTGGTGATCAAATGAAAGAGAAATGACCAAGGACTTAACATACGTGCAGGTAGTCTCCCTGAATTATGTGTTCAGTGTATCATGGTTACAGGGCGGCAGACTTGGCTTCCTATGGATAAAGGATTGCAACCTAATGGGGTCTCCATTTATATACTCGGTGGTATGGGGAGCACAAGTCCGTACTAGCGCTATCTAAAGCCAAAAGGCGAACACCAAATACTAGGTTTTAAGATGCTAGAACACGTCTCTATCCTAGACCACTAGAAATTTTGCGTTAGGTTTCAATGTTGCCTTAGGTTCATTGAGTGAATTTAAAAGTTGATCTTGGATTATGTTTCAATTTTAAGGCCCTATCGAATTTGGAGCTCAACTTCCTGAATGCAAACTATATGAAAATGAACATCATTTTCAATTCGATGAATGCTAGTTATGAGACGGATATAAATCTTTCAAACAATAACAAACAAGGAAAGTATGCGAAGAAAACTTCTAATGCCTCTAATGCTATCAATAGAAAATGAAACTCTTTCCTAGATTAACAAATGCTAGTGATGCAAGAGAACGTTTCAATTTCGATGCAAAGAAAGAATGCAAAATATACATTTTTAAAATTTTCAAATGAAACAAAGCACACAATGCACTAATTCAATGAAAAATAAACAAAATCTTGAGTATGCGAATGTAGGAATTGGAATTGAATGGCTTGACCAAATGCAGAACAAACACAAGAGAGCTCTCAAACTAATGCCGCAATATTTCAATAAAAAAAGAGAGAGTTATCCCAAAACGACCCAAAACAAGCAATAATCGATGCTTGGAGAAATAAGGGGAAGGATCAATCGAAAAAATGAAAAGATCATTCAACCAAAACAAACACTCAAAAGGATCAATAAAACTTAGTGCAATAAACCTAAGAACGAGACTGACAACAATCGAAGAGACTTGTTTTTTAAATAGAAGGCTTAGTGCACAAATACACTTAGAAACCCTAAGGCCTTAAACCACACTGACAGGAAGATGGACAAATGATTGAGAAAAACCAAGTCTACAGTAGTAAAATAGTCTCAAAGGCTAATTACACACAATAAATAACCCAGAGGCAAGAATATTTGACCAAAAAACTCATCAAGTAGGGTAAACCTAAATCTACAGGAGTTGGCGCGATTGTGAGGCTGTATTCGGTGCCAAACAGGGGTTGGCGCGACTGCACCAAAATAAACCCGCACCAATCAACGCGACTGTTCAAACGAAAAATGTGGCAAGCCAAATAACTATAGAAAAAGGAAAATTCAATGAGAAAAGGTCAATCTTGACACTCTAGAGCTAAACAGAGGATGGCAAGCAAGCTGGCAAACCAGAAAAAGACAAAGAAGCAAACCAAAAACTGAAAACGACCCAACAAGCTAAGACGACAAACTCACACTGATCCCCAGAGGAGTCGCCAATTTTTTATGCAGGTAAATCCTGTTTGCAGATAGAAGCGATCCCTCTAGCCCTAGGGTGGGTCTAGAAACAAAGAGACATGCTAGAATGTAGGTTCCTAACTACATAATGAAAGAGGACACGGTATTTTGACCTACCTGAGATCCAATGCTGTTGTTGCAGTTGTAGTGGTGGTGACCTCTCGCTCCTACCTTGGAAAGTCACAATCCATTTGCAGTCATGCTCGGATACTTGCACATAACATAGTACACAAGAGAAGCATACAACATAATAATTTCATTTGTAATCACTAACCAGTCAAAGAGGGATAAGCATGTTACGTTAAATCAAACAAATATAACACAAAACGAGAACCCAAATGCTAGTCATGTATATATTGATAGAAGGAAGAGGTACAACTAATGATTTGATGTCGCAGTCTCCTCCAACGGGGTTCAGCCGAAGCGCGTCTTAGTACTTGTCAAGGGATTCGAACGGGATGAGGGTATGGACTTAATCTCCCTCAACGAAGTTCCTCCTCTCTCTATCTCTTTCACAATACAACTCTGCAATCTATGCTCAGCTATTCAGCTATAGTATCAATTCTCCAAGTTCAACTAGTTGATTCAAAGAGATATAGCTTCTTTTATATAGGAAAAGGAGGAGGTTGGGATCCCTAAAAAGGTGGGAGGGAGGCCTATCCTTTAGGAGGTTCTCAGGGGAGGTGGAAAACCATAAACTAAAGGAGGGAATCCGTGGTTATTCAGTCCAACCACTCCCAATGAATCATCCTCGAAGTTGCTGAGGTGGAATATTCACCTCTATTTTTAAAAAACATTCCATAAACAACTTGGCGCGGGTGATTAATTGGGACAGAGTGCCAATTGGCGCGGGCCCAGTGTTAATTTTCCCACTTAGCACGGGGGTGTAACTGGCCACTTGCACCAAGGAAAAAACAAGGGTTTTTACAGTTCTGCTCAGGGAATTGTCAACATGAGGAATATTACTCTCATGTAAAGGGATGCAATAATGGTATTTTCAAGGCATGACACTTCTTATTAGTCACAGAAATGGCCCTCCAATTTGTGAGTTGGGGATTGTAGGGACAGTGACAGAATGTTGTTTAACATTTGGCCAATAATACATTTGGTTGCCCTCTCGGATTTCACCGTTTACATAAACTCTCACACCATTTATCTCTATATATATCTCCCCATCCTCACATAAAGCTCATATTTATACATAATTGTGGATTAATTTGAATCCATGATTTCCTCCACAAATGACTCAACCAAATCCTAAAATAGCTTATCCCTCCTTTGACTCAACTAATTTTTATGTAAGGAGTTCATAATCCCTAAGATATATAAACAATCCAACTTCACTCATATTCTCAAATATAAGAGAATATTTACAATAAAACTCACACTCATATTTTTCTCTTAATTAATTTAAAATGTACTTAATTGATAAAATAATTAAAAAAAAAACATCACCCCCTAAATCACCCAAATAAATAATGACAATTTACCAGGATGCTCCTGCATCATCTTCCATAGTCGCATGGGGAGAAGCCTATGGGAGCGACTATAGCCCCAATATGCTAAATTCACATGGATGGTAGTGCTAAGCGAGCGACTATGTTGTTTTCACGAGTTTTTATCTGCATTCCTCGCGCTCCTTAGCTAATTTTGGTGTTGTGGCGATGTTATTGATCAAGATTTTTTCCATATGGCCAAAAAACGTTTATGGGCCCTCTAGAAGCTTATTAAGGTTGATAATATCAAAGGAGTAGTGCAATTAGTGATTGATTTGGTCAAGAAGCCTTTCTCAACAAAATCTGAAGCATGTGAACAAAGTTGTTGAGTCTTCCATAACCTATATCATTTACTGAGTTACTCAACACATAAAAATGATAAATAGGAGAAGTTTGAGAGTCTATTTGGTTGGCTATTGTAAGAGTGTGAGTGTATGGCATTGTGAGGGCATTGTGAGTTAGTATAGATTGTTGAAACTACTCACATTGTATTACAAATATAGTTCGAAGGTGTGTATGCAAAATTCATAGGTGAATTAGGCTGCATAATGGAGTATAATTGAGTGTAGTGTGTTAAGATTATGGTGAGTAGAAGAGAAGAAAAAATGCCTCTCCAAGAAAATGATTGGTTTAGTTTTTATGTGCAGAATGTTGGAGTTCTTTTGTTTCTCATGTTGAGTGAATTGAGAACCCAATCTAAAAATATATGAAATTTGGTTTGCATGGAGTAAGTGAAGGTGTGGAGGCTTTAGTATAGACAATTATTTGGTCGATTCATAGTAGGAAGAGTTTTATCCATCCAATATGAGTTGGACAGTTCAATGGTGGTTGGGCGAGGATCGCTGGTTGTGGGAGTTTCTAGTGGATGGTAGTCTATAGATCCACAAGAGGAATCCAAGTATTGTGTCTTATGGTTGTAAGTTAATCCATGTAATTTTTTCAACCGATTAATAGAATATTTGAGCAGCACGACAACAACATAGTGGTTTTCTCCTGAAAGGGTTTCCACCATAAATACTTGTGTTTTTGTGTGTGCGCGCTGTTGTTTCTCATGGTGATTTCTCATGATTGTTATGATTTCAATTTATTGTTGCTTATATGATTTGATGAGATGATCTTGTGAATGTGCATGGATAATAAACATTGAAGGAAAAGTTTAAATATGTAAAATTTTGTATAAAGGCCATCACTACTGGTTCACCCCCCACCCACCTCTTAGTAGTGAATATATTTCAAACAAGAAGGAGATAACTAGAAAATTAACAAGAGAAGAGGAGGTCCCTCAAGGCTGAAAATCCCCCCTCAAGCCCCTGAGGATCAGATTGGTCCTAAGTTATCTCTTCCTCCTCATAATCCTTCAATGGATTACTTTTCAGCAAATTTGCAAGTTATACAAGATCCTCAAAAATCAACTTGAAATTCTAGATGGACTAGAGAACATAGAGGAAACTTACAAAAATTCTAAAGATATTGATAAGAAGGAAGCTTCCCTGGGAGACCAAGAGGAGGAAGGTATGCCTCCACTTGAATATGTCGCAATCCCTATACAAGTTCCAGAGTAAAAAGAACGAGAAGAAGGAGAATCCCTTCCCTCCCCAAAAACCTTCATCAACCTTATTTGCTTTGTTACACTAGATAAGGAGCTCTCTAGAAGTGATATTTCTCATGATACTCCTACGGAAAGGATACACGTGATAGTAGGAATAAAATAAAACAAAGATATCTTCTCTATAAATTTGATAAGAATTTGGATTTAGGGAATCAAAATAAATTAAATAAGAATTGACTAAATTCACTAGAAGTGCAAAGAAACTGATAGGCATGTTTCATCCATAAGGGGAGTGTACAATATCCACAAGTAAGTGATAAAGGTTTTCTTGGAACTATAGAGGACTAGGGAATGAAAATAGATTAATGATAAATTAAAATTATGATTATAGAAGAAAAACCCTTGATTCTTCTACTCTAGGAGACTAAAATTAAAGAAGAGGAAATTTGGATTGAAGGAAAAAGTGTATGGAGAGGCAATGAATCCTCGACAATAAGCTCAAAAGGTGTTTCAAGATAATTATACACTCTTTGGAACCCTTTGTTGATAATGTTGGCAATGATGTCAAATGATCACGTTAAGGAAACTTGATGTCAATGATCTAATTGATTGGCATTGATTGTGTTAAGAATAATTTCTGTTGAAATATTTCTCGGAATGCAAAAGTTGAAATAGATGTGAAGTGCAAAGGATAAACATTGTTAAATATGTTGATTGAACTGAAAAATGGAACATGACATCTTGATTCATAAGCTGGAAAATGTATGCTTGTATTAAAGCCTCAAAGGAATTAACATGTAGTTGGTACAAATCTGGAAAATGTAGCCAATAAAAATCTAAAAAGTTTCAAGATTTGTCTTATGCAATCAATGTTTTTGGCACATTTTATTGCAACACTATTTTATATTACAAAATTCTTATTTTAAGATTTGAAAATGAAGAGGAAGATTGTGAACAACTTTAGAAGGCCAAGACTAGATAACTCCTCATTTTGTATTCTTGCATAGAATACAAAGAATCAATAAGTGATGCTTATAAAAGATACATTGTTGAATGAGAAAACAAAATATTTTGTGTTAAGCAGTTTGTATGAGAGGGTTCATGAGCAAATTTCTGGTAAGGAGAAGGAGAAAAAAGTAGTAGAATAGGAACATAATTGAATAAGAGAAGCAAATAAGATGAACAATATACTTGAGAGCATAAATTAATATCAGGTAACTAGAAAACTTGACTTTGTATTGTGATTGGGAGATTACATTCTCCTTTCAAGTTGTAGCTTGATAAATAATAGGTCGTAGCATGTTGAGGAAGGATCCTCTTGTGGGTTGTAGCCTGCAGTAAACTTTGTGGGAGTTGGAGCTTCCTTGAGGTAGCAACCTCTTGTAGGTTTTATATGAAAACTTGAAGGTTTTTGATGAAATTTGCAAATGATTTTATATATTTTTTTAATTCAATTATGTAAGTTGCATTATCACACAAATGATGATTTTAAACTCGATTTTTTAGAAATAACAGATACAATAGTACCATAATAGAAACAAAAGATAACAAATGATGAATGAGTTCACCCTTCCTGGGCTACATCTCCTGGTCCGACTTCCAATGTTGGGCCTCTTTCATTATTCTCAAAAATATGTTTTTACATGTATTTGTAGTGCTCAGAATGAAAAATATTGTCTCCAATGGCTCCTAAATGGTCAAAAAACTCTAATGGGCTCTTTCTGCACTCAAGTTGGTTAAAAAATGACTCAGTTATGCTCTAGAAAAAACTTTGTTGATTATCCTACATTTTGCACCCACTTGTTATCCATCCTACATTTTCCGCAATTTTCAGTGTCGTAGAGTGACAATTTTGATCTGTACCGACGAGATTCACACTGGTTTGAGCGTAAATTTTTGATTGGTTAAAAAACATGGTGACCCTAGATCATGCCACGTGCTGCAAATTCTGCCATAGATCGAGGACCGATCAAAAAAATTTGCCAACGGTTTTAACCCCTATGCAACTGTGGTTGGTGGCAGAGTAACTATGGTTGGGTTCCAAATTATCACCCCCAAACTTAAACTTTAACCCCGACTCCTTGACTGTGGTAGGAATGTGGTTGGGTTATGGTACCAGCGGGTTAACTAACCAAACAATTGACTGGGGTATGGTGCATATACCATGGTTTGCGGTTGTGTTAACATTGCACCATAAATATATAGCCAAACCCGTGACTCTGCTTGTGCCATGTTTCATGTTGTGGTATTATCGTTGGTTAATTCCTCATTCTAACTACAATTTGAAATTTCGTAGGGTAATGTGATATATGGTTTGGGGTCAGGGTTAACACAAGGCCTTTGGCCACCGAACTTGTGGTCTCATGGGTTGGTAGATCGGGAAGTAGGGGTTAACCCCAGCCCCAAACCCCAACTTACATTGCAATAAATTTTAAATAGGTAAGGCAGACTATGGATAGTAAGAAATAATGGTGGCATAGTGGTGGAGCATTGCGTTGCCACCTTGGAGGTATGTGGTTCAATTCCCATGGAGGTAGTTCGGCCCACAAACAAAATTTTACCGCACAATCCAGAGGTCACATGTAGCCAACCATTTTCCCACGTGGCCATCCATCATTGGAACACATCAATCAAACCTGCAACCAATAAAAAACCAATAAAATTAGACCAATAAAAATTAGACACTTAGCGATCAACCATTGGCCCGAATATTACAAATTAAACTACCCATTCACATGCCTAGTCAGTGTACAAACTACTGACTAGGCATACCTACAACTCAATTACAAAAACTTATTTATTTGAGAAAACGTTCAGAACATGATATCGAGAGCATACGATATCGGTTTTTAGTGAAACGAGTTGCGTTGGATTTAAGGCGACAATTTTGAGCACTTTATTGATCCCCTGGATCATTGGAGCCTACAAAAATATGATGTAATTGGGAAGTAGGATCTTGCCTTCACATCACTGTTAGACAAAAGTTCGTGCTTTTCTCCCTTATGGGTTTCCACTTATAGCTGGTTTCTTCATGTGTTTTTTCTTGAATGTTGTGTGAATGCTCTTGAATTCTGAATATGTATATATGCAAATTCCTCTCTCTCTGGTAACTGCAAAAGGAAACCATTAATAATTGAGCATATACATAAGTCATCAACTGCATAAGAAGAAATTTCAGTTGAGAAAAACTTGAAGTTTAAAATTACTGATTAACCCCCCTCAGTAAATTTCAAACATATATCAATTGGTACCAGAGTCAGTTCCTTCAGTATCAATCTAACAACTGGAAGGAGGTCCTAAATCAGTAGAATGGATATTATTGAAGGATTCTCAACAATTAACACCCCCTTGTTTACTGGTACAAATTATGCCTTCTGGAAAGTGAGAATGAAGACATATTTAATGTCTCTTGCAATAGAAGTCTGGGTTGCTGTGATGGTAGGGTATGTAGAACCAATGGAAACGACTAGTAACAGAGATGCCAAACTAGAATTTAAAGCTAATTCAAAATCTATGAATGCACTTATGAGTGGATTAAGTGAACACAAATTTATTAAGGTAATGCATTGTAAAACAACTAAAGAAATTTGGGATAAAATAAAAAATATCCATGAAGGGGATGACAAAGTAAAGTTGGCCAAATTACAAGTATATAGAATGTAGTTTGAGAAATTAAAAATGAATGAAGATGAAGATATTTCTAAGTTTTTTTCTAGTATTAGATGAGGTTGTTAATTACATGATGTGTCTAGGAGAGACAATCAAAGAAAGTGTAATAGTTCAAAAAATACTGAGGTCATTGCCTTCAAAGTTTAATCCTAAGGTTTCTGCTATAGAAGAGACAACCAACTTTGAGACTCTAAATAGGGATCAACTACTTGGTTCCTTGACAACATACGAGATGATAATTTCAAAAGAAAATTCAATTACCATATGCAACCTTAAAGGCAGACAAACCTAAAGAAGACAAGGAATATTCATGTTCAAGCTCTAATGAAGAAGAGGCAAACTTTTTTAGAATATTGAAGAAGGGTATATGTAAGTATAAAGGAAAAATATCATTTAAGTGTTTCAATTGTGGAAGAGTGGGGAATTATGCCTCTAAATGTACTTATAAGAAAGCAGAAAATTAGTCTAGAGGCAAAGAAAATAATAAGTCTAATAAAATGCAGAAATGGAAAAAGTTTAACAGGAGAAAAATTTATGCTCAAGAATATAGTAGTGAATCTGAAAGTTATATTGGATCCTTAAGTGAAGATGGAACTAGTGAATTCATGTTGATGGCCTTAGAAGAACTTGAAAAATATTGTAAGGAATATGAAGAAGAGGAAGGTGAAGTATATCTTGATGGGGAGTTGATCAGTACCCTAGATGAAATATACATACTTAAACAAAAGATTAATAAGCATAAAAATATTTTGTTGAAATATGTAAAAGAAGAATCAAATTCAGAATAAATTTTCAAGTTTAAGGTTGAACTTGAAGAAGCAAAGAAGGTGGAAGACATTATGGTCCAGCAAGTGAAGGAGAAAAGTTAGGAGTGTGAAATATTGGAAGAAGAGGTGGTAACCCTGAAGAAAAAGCTAGAAAATGCACAAACTGATTTGAACATGAATATATAACATATAAAAGGATACGAAAAAATAGATGTGATGTTAAATGCGTAGAGGTATCCACTCATGAAGGTTGGGTTAGGCTATGAAGGAGAATCTAGTGAAACTAAGACAAAGGACAAAAAGGAAAGTACTTTTGTAAAAGTTGTCAAGGGAGACAATAAAAATTTACTTCAATTTGAGAATAAAAACTTGAGCAACACTTCAACATCAAATGATCAGTAGCAAAGAAGCACTACCAGCAAAGTGCAGAAGGCAAAAGGAATGGACAATAAAACAACAAACTATCAGAGACCATACTTCTTCAGGAGACAAGATTATCAAATGTCAATATGGTTATAATTTATGGTTATGGTTATAGATATTGTTAATGCTCTCAAAATTTTGGACATAAAGCCATAAATTATAGAGCTTATGTCAGAAGAAATCATCTGAGGAATTCTAAGAGAAGTTATAGATCTAGAAAAAAAATCCATTTTATCCACTCTTTGATATCACTCGATGTTTCTATTTTCATAAATTTGGGCACAATTCATATGAATTTTAGCCTAAAGACAATAGAATACCATCTCAGAACAATTGCAGAATAGATGAATGTATGCAGTGGAGAAAGAAGAAGGAAGAAATGAAAGTTGATAAGTGTGGCCTAGTTCTATATGCTTAAGATCAAAAGAGTAAATGGTACATGGACAATGGGTGCTCTAAACGTATGACAGGAGAGCAAAGCAAATTTTTATCCCTAGATAAAAATAAAATTGGAAATGTCACATTTGGAAATGATGAAGTAGGAAGAATTAGAGGAAACGACATAGTGAGCCTGAATAATGGAAGTGGAATGGCTTAGGATGTGTTGTTCGTAGATTGTCTGAAACATAATTTGAAGAGTGTAAGTCAAATGTTTGACATAGGTTGTGATGTTCTCTTCAGAGCTCAAGACTGTGAAATTAGGTCAACAACTACTAGGAATATTTTAGCTAAAGGAGTTCAAACAAAGAATAATGTATATATTTTGAAGGAAGATAATGAAGAGTGCTACATCATAAAACAAGACGAATCTTGGATATGGCATAGGATATTGGGGCATCTCAATTTTGATCACATCATCAGGCTTAGTAAGAAGAGAGAAGTTAGAGATCTACCAAAAATAAATAAACCTCAAAAGATTACTTGCAAGTCATGTCAAATGGGCAAACAAACGTGGAATTCATTCAAAGTCAAGGATAAGTTGTCAAGTAGTAATCCTTTGCAATTATTTCATATGGGTTTGTGTGGTCCTTCTAGAACAGAAGCACTGAAAGGAGAAATTTTTTTATGTTGATAATTGGTGACAATTCTAGATTGACATGGGTGTCATTTCTTATAAATCAGTCAAAAGAATTTGATAAGTTCAAAATATTCAAGGCACTAGATGAAAATAAAACAGGATGCAAGATAAAGTGTATAAGTTTAGAAAAAGGTGGTGAATTTAACTTCGATGAGTTTGCAGACTTGTGTAATGAACTGGGCATAAAAAGGCAGTATATTGTTGCAGACACACCGCAATAAAATGGAGTTGCAGAGATACATAATAGATTTATTTAGAAAATTTCCAGATCCATGATGCAAGAAAAATCATTCCTCAAACCTATTGGGAAGAAGTGGCACACACACTAGTGCATATTCTCAATAAGGCGCATCTTACACCAAACTGTGACAAGACACCTTATGAATTGTAGCACGGTAAGCCAACTTCAATCAAACATTTTTAAGTATTCAAAAGTAAACGATATATAAAAAATAATGATGATAAGTTAGGAAAGTTTGATGCTCGATCAAATGAGGGAATATTTTTGGGATATTCATCAAAAATCAAGGGATACATATGTTATAATAAAAGGTTTCACAAAATTGTGGATTGAAAAGATGTAAAGTTTGATTAAGAACTACTTGATAAGAACAAGAACACAGGTTTTATCAATCCTCAAAATAATCATCATGACAACAAAGAAAATGAAATACAGAATGAAGAATTAGAAAATATAGAGACTCATTCAAAAGTACCCTTAAGACATACACAAAATAATCATCTTGAAAGTCAAATTATTGGAGATTAAAGTGAAGGAGTGCAAACAAAGAGGAAACTTGCAGAGAAATGAGATCGAGCTCATATTTCCATGATGTCACATATTGAACCAAAGAACTTTGAAAAATCAAGTAAAGACAAAAATTGTATAAAGGTTATGAATGAAGAGTTAGACCAATTTGAAAATAAGAAGACATGGGAACTGACACAAAGACCGGTTAGAAATAATTTCATTGGCACAAAATGGGTATTCAAAAACAAGATGAATGAACAGGGGAAAATTGTTAGAAATAAATCTAGACTAGTGTGCAAGGGTTACTCATAAGTACAAGGTCTTGACTATGAAGAAATTTTTTTACTAGTGGCAATATTGGAAGCAATTAGCATGTTTTTGGATTTTTCTTGCTATAATGACTTCAAAGTATACCAAATGGATGTGAAATTTTCTTTCTTGAATGGAGAACTTGAGGAAGAGGTCTATATGGAGAAACCTAAAGGATTTTTATTATCAGCTGATCCTAACTATGTTTGCAGGCTAAACAAGGAACTGTATGGACTTAAACAAGAACCATGGGCATGGTACTCTAGGTTGGACAAGTACCTTAAAAAACAAGGCGTCAAGAGAGGAGGTGTTGATAGTAATCTATGCATAAAGGTTGATGGAGATGAATTACTAATTGTGGTTGTGTATGTGGATGATATTATGTTTGGCAGCAATAAAGCGCATCTAGTAAAATGGTTTGTTGAAGAGATGAAGTTTGAATTCGAGAAATCAATGATTGGAGAACTTAACTTTTACCTAGGGCTGCAAATTATACAAAAATAAGGAGGCATATTCATTTTTCAAGAGAAATACTTAAGAGATATGTTGAAAAAGTCTCAAATGGAGGAATATAAACCTGTCTCAACCCCCATGGAAATTGGATGCAAGTTATGTGAATACCATAAATCGCTTGATGTTGATGAGAAGCTTTACATATCTATGATACGAATTTTTTTATACCTAACACCCTCTAAACCAAATATAATGTTGCCAGTTGGATTAGAAGAAAGATATCAATAAGCACCTAAAAAAATTCATCTATTAGCAACAAAGAGGATATTAAGATACTTGAAAGGACCCACTGACTATGAAATATGGTACCCAAAAGGTAAGATCTTTACATTGATAGCATACATAGATGCCGGTTGTGTGGATGATAGGAAAAGTAAAAGTGGTGGTGCATTCTTTCTAGGAGTGTTTCTGGTTGCATGGTTAAGCAAGAAACAATCATCACTATCTCTATCTACAATAGAAGTAGAATACATAGTAGTTGTTTCTTGTTGCACATAAGTGTTGTGGATAAACAAATATTTACAAGATAACCTATATCTATTAAGTGCAAAATGAGTGCAATAAGTATTTCAAAAAATATTTTTCTTCACTCAAAGAATAAACTTATCCTTATGAAGTACCACTTCATCAGAGATCAAGTGGTTGTGCAAATAGTTAAGATGGAATACTTACCCACAAAAGAAAAAATAGTAGATACATTTACAAAGCCACTTGCTAGAGAACCATTTGAATATCTGAGAAACAAATTGGGGATAGTTCCTGCGGACTCTTCTCATTAATTTGACTTCAAAAGAAGAGCCTAAAACAATATAGATAATATGAAAAAAGAACAAATATTAGATATATTTACAAAGCCTCTTGCTAGAGAACCATTTGAATATACGAGAAACGAATTGGGGATAGTTCCTGCAGACTCTTCTCATTAATTTGATTTCAAAAGAAGAGCCTAAAACAATATAGAGAATATGAAATTGAATGCACCATCTAAGGGGGAGACTAGAGAAGCACGAGGGATAAAGAAGAGAAACAAGAAGCATATGATTGTGTCAATATTTTGAACCACAATCAAGAAGTAGCAAGAACAAAGGAAAATCCTCAAATTGCAAGATCAAGTCATCTTCTTCATGAATATGCAACACTAATCAGGTTAGGTTCTTTATTTAGAGGTTCATTTTTGGATACAAAAATCTTATGTAAAATGTACATGTCTATATATCTTGTATATAAGCATGTAAATAAGCATTCACAAATGTACATAGTCCAGTTAAAAATTTGCATATCTAGTCAAAACATATTGAATATATATATATATATATATATATATATATATATATATATATATATGGCATCATTGGAATTTTCTCAAAATTCTTATGATATGCATCAAAGTATAGTATAATAGCTCATGTATTCAACAGACATTTGATCTATGAAGAAAAAAAAACATGAGACCTTTGCAATTATATGAAATCAAAAGTGGTGTCATCAATCCTAGAGGAGCATATCATATACATATTTATACCTGGTTTCTAGAATCCCTCATCATAAAGCATCATGATATTGACATCTCAACCATATTATTTACAAGTTATATATGAAAAGGATGAGATCATATAATGAGATAAAGTATTGTGTAAAGGATCATCTCATGCATATATCTTCTATGATTGCAAAGGACTCCTATTGAAGAAAAATATGAAATTGATTCTATGATCAGAAGGTAGGCATGTGATTAAGCTACATTGTCACATATCAATGCATCACTAGAATCCAACTTTGAATTATGACCACAAATATTTGAATGCTATATTTTTGACCCAATCTCATGTAAACAAATGGCCAAGGCTTGAAGAATTAAAGCTTATTTATCATCAAAAGAAGAAATCCTTTTAAGCTCTTCAACAACATAGTTGAACATAGACCAAAAATCTTGAACCAATTTTTAATGCATAGTTCATTTGCAGAAAAAGAAATAACATCATATTGCAAAGTCCATTCTCTATATTTCTAGAAAATTACTATCTTTGGCACAATGTGTTGAGTAAATCATTAAAAATAAATAAAATTCTAAATGCAAATGATAGTTAATAAACTATTGAAAGAACTCAAATAAACAATGAAGCACCATTCAAAGCAATATTACTATTGCAAAAACATTTCACTAGCAGAAGAGAATACATGCAGTAAAAAATGAAAAAGAAGAGAACACAAATTTCACGCTAAGGAATGAATAGTGGCAAGAAAAGTAACCCAGAAAAGAGCGACGACTTTGTGATTAGGGATATTATTATGACTATTAAAAACTAACCAGAGAAGAAATGACAAAAGACAGAGAGAGAAACAAGATAGACAATTAATAATCTACATATAAATTACAATGTTAATTGGAAAACACTATGCGTTCAAGATATTTGCAGCAAATTAATAGTTAATTCATTAATTTTAAATAGTAGAATCAATACTATACTATGTGTTATTCATTTGCATTGACACATTTTGAGATATACAATATATCTCAAGTACTAATGTATTAATATAATACTAGCACAACCACATTTACCAATATGGTTGATATACGCCGATAGGCATATAGCACATATACAACCACATTAGTAAATGTGGCTGATATACGCCGATAGACATGACACTAATAATTACTATATATATCTTATTAAAAGCTAACTATTTCTCTCTCATGATTAACAACTATATAAATAATCACAACTATTTATTGTATATTTTTATATTTATGGTTATTATATTGATATTATATTATATAATATAATACTATATTATTATATAATATTATATTCATATTCTAATTGTTATTTATCAAACTATAATATAATTAACATACAACATGAAATAATATTTTTATGATAAATAATTATTATATATTTATTAATATAATTTTCAATATCTTTTATATAAATAATGAGAGGACATAATGTTAACTATATATATAGAATATATATTAAACTTATATATATAATAAAAACCCAATAATATTTTAATGAATTAACCCATGAGATTATTATTATAAACCAAAAGCATGTATATGAATAAACTCAAGGGATTAAAATTATAAATTCAAGGCATTAATAAACCCAAGAGATTATTGATATTATAAATACAAGTGATTAATGTTATAAACCTACGGGATTAGTATTAATATAATATAGTATTCATTTTAAAAATAAAATAATATTTCTTATAGAGAGTGTTATATATATATATAATATCTCAATATTATAAAATGAAGGGATTAATATTATAAACACAAAGGATTAACACTATAAATCCAAGGGATTATTAATATTATAAACAATTGGGATTAATAAAACTAGGGGATTATTAATATTATAAACTTTTGGGATTAATATTCTAAAAAAAGAGATTATTAGTATTACAAACTCTTGGAATTAATATTATAAACCAAAAGGATTAATAAACAGAAAGAATTATTAATATAATAAATCGAAAGTATTAATATTATAAACCCTTTTGATTAATTTTTTTGAACCGAAGAGATTATTAATATTATAAACCAAAATGATGAATCAACCCAAGGGATTAATATTATAACTCCTTGGGATTAATAAACCCAAGGGATGATTATTATAACAAATCCAAAGGATTAATATTATAAACATAATGAATTAATAAACCAAGGTATTATTAGTATTATAAACCGAATGGATTAATATTATAAACCCTAGGGATTATCAAAACCAAGGGATTAATATTAAAAATTAGTATTGATATTATTAAAAAACCACTAGGGTTACTGCAATAAACATTATAAACCCAAGGAATTAATATTATAAATCCAACGTATATAAACCCTAAGATAAATATTATAAACCCTAAAATAAACATGGTTAATTATGGTTTACCATTGTTTATTTTCATATTAAGCTAATCTTTGTCACAATGCGATATTGAACCATGGTTCACTATGGTTGATTTTCATATTGAGACAATCTTGGTATATTGTGACATTGGACCATGGTTGACCATGATTCACCATGGTTTATGATGGTTGACAATGGAAAAATATTGTTGACAATTGTTTACCATTGTTGATGATGGGTTTTTGATGGTTGAAAATAGTTGATTTCTATATTGAGATAATATTTGACACAATGTGACATTAGATAATGCTTCACCATTGTTGAACATGATTATAAACCCCACAAATTTATATTAAACTCAAGGATTAATATTATAAATGCTATGAATAATATTATACCCTAAGTATATGAACCCCTAGATTATTAAACCCAAGATATTGATATTATAAACCCAATGGAATAATAAACTCAAGAGGTTAATACTAAAATCCCAAGTGATTATAAACCCAAGGGAATAATATTAAACCAAGGGGATTAATATTATAAACCTAAGGTAGAAAACCCTATTAATATAAATATGATAAACCCTAAAATAAGCATGGTTAACTATGGTTTACCATAGTTGATTTTCACATTGAGACAATATTTGTCATAATGCGACGTTAGACCATGGTTGACCATGGTTAATTTTCACATTGAGACAATCTTTGTCACAATGTGACATTGGAGGATGCTTAAACATGATTGACCATGGTCAAAGATGATTGACAATGGTTTACCATTGTTGATTATTGTTTACCATTGTTGACCATGATTTATGATGGTTGAGAATGGTTCATTTGCATATTGAGACAATCTTTGTCTCAATGAGATGTTGGACCATGATTCATCAAGGTTGACCATGATTATAAACCTAAGGGATTTATATTAAAACCTAACAATAATATTATAAACCATATGAATAACATTATACCCTATGTATATGAACCCTTAGCTTAATAAACCCAAAGGATTGAAATGATAAACCAAAGAGAATAATAAACCTAAGGTGTTAATACTAAAATTTCAAGGGATTATAAACCCAAGTGAATGATATTATAGCCCAAGGGATTAATATTATAAACCTAAGCTAAATAAACCTTGAGATAGATACCCCATGTATATGAACCCTTATAGTAGTAAACCCAAGGGATTGATATTATAAACCCAAGGTGTTAATACTAAAATCTCAAGGGATTATAAACCCAAGTGAATAATATTAAAACCCAAGAGATTGATATTATAAACCTAAGGTAAATAAACCCTAAGAAAAATATTTTAAACCCTAATATAGATATTGTAAACCTTAGAATTATCATATTAACACCATTGTTGATTTTCATAATCAGACAATATTTGTCACAATGCGACATTGCCTCGTGGTTGACCATGGTTGAATTTCATATGCAGGAAATATTTCATCACAACGCAATGTTCGACCATGGTTGATTTTTATATTGAGAAAATATTCGTCATAATGTGACGTTGGACTATTATTAACCATGATTATAAACCAAGAAGATTCATAGTATACCAAAGGATAAATATTATAAACAATATGAATAATATTAAACCATAGGAATAATAACACTTAGATTAATAAACACAAGGGATTAATACTAAAAACCCACTAGAATAATATTAAACCCAACAGATAAATATTATAAATCCAATGTATATAAACCCTAAGATAAATCTTAAAATCATAAAATAAACATGGTTGACGAGGGTTTACCATGCTTGATTATCATATTCAGACAATATTTTCCATAATGTGATGTTGGACCATGGTTGATTTTTATATTGACACAATCTTTGTCACAATGTGACACTGGACCATGGTTGGCCACTGTTTACCATGATTATAAACCCAAGGGATTTTTATTAAATCCTAGGAGATTATAAACCCAAGTGAATAATATTAAAACCCAAGGGATTAATATTATAAACCTAAGGTAAATTTACACTAAGACAAATATTTTAAACCCTAATATAGATATTGTAAACCTTAGAATTATCATGGTTGACCATTGTTGATTTTCATATTAAGGGGAGTAATATTATAAGCCCAAGGTAAATAAACCCTAAAATAATTATTATAAACCCTAAAATAAACATGGTTTACTATGGTTTATCACACTTTATTTTCATATTGAGACAATCTTTGTCATAATGTGACATTGGACCATGGTTGACCATGGTTGATTTTCATATTGAGACAATATTTGTGAGAATGTGACATTGAAGGATGCTTAACCATGATTGACCATGGTCAATGACAATTTACAATGGTTTACCATTGTTGACCATGGTTGATGATTGTTGACAATGGTTAATTTTCATATTGAGACTATCTTTTTCACAATGAGATGTTGCATCATGATTGATCAAGGTCGACCATGATGACCAACCCAAGATATTTCTATTAAACCTAAGGAATAATATTATAAACTCTATGAATAAACCCAATGGTTAATCATTGTTGATCATGGTTGACTATTTTTTACCATTGTTGATTTTCATATTGACACAACCTTTTTCATAATGTGATGTCATACCTGCTTTACAATGATTATAAACCCAAGGGATTTATATTAAAACCTATGAATAATATTATAAACCCTATGAATATTATTATACCTTATGTATATGAACCCTTAGAATAATAAACCCAAGGGATTGATATTATAAACCCAAGGGAATAATAAACCCAAGGTGTTATTACTAAAATCTCAAGGGACTATAAACCCAAGTGAATAATCTTAAAACCCAAAGGATTAATATTATAAGCCTAAAGTAAATAAACCCTAATAAAATTATTTTAAACCCTAAGATAGATATTGTAAACCTTAGAATCATCATGGTTGACCATTGTTTATTTTCATATACAGACAATATTTGTCACAATGCGACGTTGCATCATGGTTGACCATGGTTGATTTTCATATGCAGGAAATCTTTTATCTCAATGCAACTTTCGTCCATGGTTGATTTTCATATTGAAAAATATTTGTCACAATGTGACGTTGGACTATTGTTGACCATGATTATAAACTAAGGGGTTTCATATTAGACCAAAGGATAAATATTATAAACCTTATGAATAATATTAAACCATAAAAATAAGAACCCTTAGATTAATAAACCCAAGGGATTAATACTAAATACCCAAGGGAATAATATTAAAATCAAGGGATAAATATTATAAATCCAATGTATATAAACCCTAAGATAAATATTATAAATCATAAAATAAACGTGGTTGATGTGGGTTACCATGCTTGATTGTCATATTGAGACAATATTTTCCACAATGTGACATTTGACCATGGTTGATTTTATATTGACACAATCTTTGTAACAATGTGACAGTGGGAAATGCTTGGCCACTGTTAACCATGATTATAAACCCAAGAGAATAATATTAGACCCAAGGGAGTAATATTATAAATCTAAGGTATATAAACCCTAAAATAAATATTATAAATGCTAAAATAAACATGATTGACTAAAATGAATATGTTTGACTATGGCTTACTTTGGTTGACCATGGTTGACTATGGTTGAATATGGTTGGGAGTAATATTAAACCCAAGGAATGAATATTATCAACCCAATCTAATTATTTAAATCCATGGGATTTTTATTAGACCAAATTATTAATATTATGAACCCTATGAATAATAGTAAACACTAGTAATATGAACCCTCAGATAAATAAAACCAAGGGATTGATATTATAAATCCACGAGAAGAGTAAACCTAAGGGATCAATACTAAAAACCCAAGGGAATCATATTACACCCAAGGGATAAATATTATAAACCGAAGGTATATAAACCCTAAGATAAATATTATAAGCCCTAAATTTTTTATGGTTGACCATGGTTGATTTCCATATTGAGACAATTTTTTTCATGATGTGATGTTGCAACATGCTTCACCATGGTTAGCCATGATTTATTTTCATATGCAGGTAAATGTGGTTGACTATGGTTGACCATGTTGGGCCATTCCAACTTGGGTAGACCCTACTTGGCCATTAAGAATGAGTATACCTTTCTAGGGTGAGAGGGATGACAATGGTTGACCAAGGATAACCATGGTTGAGTAAGGTTAACCATGGTTGAGTATAGCTAAGTAAGGTTCTGTATCATTCAACATAGGTGAGAATGAGTGACAATGATTGACTCTGTTGACAATGTTTGGCCATGGTTGATTAAAATGATTAAAATGTAAATCTTATTAATATTACTTATTGATATTAATATTAATACTATTTATATTAACAATATTAATTTTAATAAATAAACCCTAAAATAAACCCTCGAATAATTATTATAAACCCTAAAATAAACATGGTTTACTATGGTTTATCACGATTTATTTTCATATTGAGACAATATTTGTCATAATGCGACGTTGGACCATGGTTGACCATGGTTGATTTTCATATTGAGACGATCTTTGTGAGAATGTGACATTGAAGGATGCTTAACCATGATTGACATGGTCAATGACAATTTACAATGGTTTACCATTGTTGACCATGGTTGATGATTGTTGACAATGGTTAATTTTCATATTGAGACTATATTTGTCACAATGAGATGTTGCACCATGATTGATCAAGGTCAACCATGATGATCAATCCAAGATATTTCTATTAAACCCGAGGAATAATATTATAAACTCTATGAATAAACCCAATGGTTAATCATTTTTTATAATGGTTGACTATTTTTTACCATGGTTGATTTTTATATTAACACATCCTTTGTCATAATATGACATCATACCATGCTTTACAATGATTATAAATCTAAGGGATTTATATTAAAACCTATGAATGTTGATATTGCAACAATATGATGAGCTTAGTGAAAAGAGTCACCTTCACTAAGTGGGCTTGCAGGCTATTTTTGGCGCAAAGTCTATTTTTAGACTATGTCTATTTTTAGACATATGGATCATGTTCTATGAGTTGCAGAATGCTATTTGTGGATGGTTGGTCAAGTCAGGAAAAATAGATGGACTTCTATTTTTAGACATATTGGGCGGAATCTATTTTTAGATTGCCAGTCTAAAAATAGACATGTCGAATATTATTAGCTCTTAATAATATTTGAACTATAAACATTATCTTATTCTCTTGGAGCACTTCAGTTAAGTGCAAAGATGTGGCACAAGAGTTGACAGAAGGAATTACGATATTCCTAGGGGTTAAGTGGAGCTATTGCATGGAGACTTCAGTTAGAACTCATGTGAGAGAGTTTGGTGGAGTTGATTGAGGAGTTAATGGAGTTGTGTTCATTTTAACTAATCTAAACATAGTTGAACTAGTTGTATTTATTCTAACTGATTAATACACTAGTGAAGAGTGGTGTGAATTAATTATTAATTAATTCACTAATTATAAACTCATTAATCAACTAAAGAATACATCAGTTAACTTCAGTGCATGGACAGTTTCAGTGGAGAGCAGTGCAGAGATAGATGAAAGAGCAGGTTAACTATTAGTTGTGACTATACAGTTGCATATTTGCAACAACCAATGATTGGAGAAGCCCATGAGGATTGCGCAGTACAAGCCAGGTGGTTCAAGTTATTTAATGAGCCATCCTACAACATTGATTACGCAATAGAGGCTGGCTATCAGGTGGCAGAGATTGGAGCATGTGTTTTGCTAGATCTAGCTTGATTAGTGTGTAGCAATTGGAGGTTGTGCTAAGAGCTTGTGAGGAGCTTTGTACAATGATTGTTACATGATCTCTATGACATATGATATACATATATTTGGGGTTTTCAGCTTTAAGCTTTCCCATGAAATACTGTGTTCATATGTGTGAATGTTTATGGCTTTAATGTGTGCATGCAATTGATTTTATTTCTGCATGTAATGATCAATGGTAGAAGAGATTCTGTATTGTGCATAAGTCAAATAGTGTGTGATTAGGAGAATCTCGATGAATAATATATCAGTTATTCAAAATTTCTACATGGTATTAGAGCGATATTGATCATTGGAGCAATTGCAAAACATTGAAGCAGTTGAGTTTTGAGCTGGTGGAATTCGAATTTGTAGTAGTGTTTTCTTGGTGTCGAAGTTGAGATGTATTTCAACGGATTGCGATTGGAGTATGCCCTTTAGGGCAGCTCGAATTATATTGCATGGAAGGACAGGATGGAGGCAGTGCTGGATGACAATGGGTTGAAGGAGTTCATAGATGCAGAAATTCCAAAACCTACTTCTAGTGATGCTGCCATACTTGACGCATGGCCAAAGAAGACAAAAACGTGTCGAAGGATTCTATTGGAAGGTGTGAAGGATCACATAGTGTCCAACCTTCATGGTAAGGCTTCTCCATTCTTGATGTGGAAAGATTTGACAGATTTATTCCAAAGCAAGAGTGATCAGAGGAAGTTGGCACTCAAGGATAGACTCAGAAACATAAAAATGGAGAAGGGCGATAGTATGCCCAAGTACCTCACGAAGTTCATCCAATGCAGGGATGAGCTGGGAAGTGTGGGGGTTACTGTTGATGATGAGGACTTGGTGAGCTTGGCTCTCCTTGGGCTTCCGAAGAGTTGGCATTCCTATCAGGACTCTGTCAATGGTCGGGTGAAATTGCCAGGATGGGAGCGACTTTGGTCGGATCTTGTGCAAGAGGAGATAAGGCGAAGAACCAGGGATGGATCTTCATCAAATAACTATGATGAAGAGAATTGCGCTTTGGCTGCCAAATCAAAGAAGGGGAAGAGCAAGAAAGCTTCTCAATCTGATGCGAAAGGCAAGAAGCAGGAAATGTCCAAGATGAAGTGCTTTCACTGTCACCAACACGGACATTACGCCACTAGTTGTCCACATAAGAAGAAAAATAAGCAGGCTGTTGGATCTGCAACTGGAGAGGCCTTAGCCTCGCAGTTTGAGCTGGAATTTTTGCTGATCGCATGGTTGGTCTCAAGTGTGATGGGTTCAGTGTGGTTTCTTGACAGTGGTGCATCTTTTCACATGACAGGAGATCGAGATTTGTTTATTGATCTGGATGAGAAAGATCTTGGAGTGCACATCAAGATGGGCGATGATGGTAGACACAATGCGACCAGTATCGGTACCATTTCCTTTGAGAGGGAGTCTAGTAAAACCTTCGTATTGAAGGAAGTGATGCATGTTCCAGGACTGAAGAAGAATATTATCTCTGTGGCGATGTTAGAAGACAAGGGATATGATGTTGTCTTTAGCGAGGGAAAGGCTTTCCTGCGCAGTAAGGCAACTGGTGAGACCCGCAGGATAGGGGTTCGAGTTAAGAACCTTTATCAATTGCAAAGTGTATGGTCGCGCAAAGAATGGCAAAAAGGCGGGAGAAGTGGTGAGCCGGGATGATGAGGGCGAACTGTGGCACAGGAGATTGGGCCACCTTCACCATGGAGCTTTGAAGATTCTGCAACAGATTTCTACTGGACTTCCTAAGGGCACTCTTGCGCAGTCAGATCAGTGCAAGGGGTGTACTTTAGGGAAGTATGTGAAAGCCACCTTTCACGAGAAGGATAGTCGCGCCCCGACGATCCTTGAGAGAGTTCACACAGACGTGTGTGGTCCTTTCTCAGTTGCTTCGACAACAAAGCACATGTATTATGTGATCTTTGTTGATGATTTCTCTTGAAAGTGCTGGATCTTCTTCATGCAGAAGAAGAGCGATACATTCGCGAAGTTCTGTGAGTTTAAAGCACTGGTCGAGAAGGAGTCGGGGAAGAAGGTGATTGCTCTAAGGAGTGATAACGGTGGTGAATTCATCTCCGCTGAATTCAAGGAGTTCTGCAGCGCAGAAGGGATTCGGAGAGAGCTCATCGCACCCCATAACCCACAGCAGAACGGGGTGGCTGAGCGGAAGAACAGAACGATCGTGGGTGCTGCACGGGCGATGTTGCATGATCAAGGCCTACCCCTTCACTTGTGGGCTGAGGCATGCAATACCGCAGTATATGTGCAGAACCGTTGTCCTCACAAGGTTCTTGGCATGAGTACACCAGAGGAGGCTTATTCTGGCAAGAGGCCTGATATTTCCCATTTGCGGATTTTCGGATCTCCTGTCTACATGCATAACAAAGGATACTAGGAAGAAGCTAGAGTCGACTGTAGAGGTTGGGATATTTGTAGGGGTACAAGGGGTACATCGATACACCCCACAACTATCGTGTATTTGCATAACCCAAGACTGTTGTGTGACGGGATATCAAATTTCAGGAGGAGAAATCCATGCAGTGTTCGCTTGAGAGGGAGCCACACTTGCATGCAGATGAGGAGCTATTAGTTCCTAAAGATGAGCTTTCAGATGTGGATCAGCCACAAGAGGAAGTTCATGGAGTGGAAGAGACCACTCATGCAGCGCCAACCATCAGAGGGCGCAAGCGCACTACAGAAGCTGAGCGACTGGCTTGAGATGCAGAGGATTGCAGGAGCACCACATCATAGCCAGATGACATAGTCAAATCACCCAGATACTGGATACATGGCGCTCTCATGAGTCAATGCGGAGTCGTACGCAGCCATACTCTTCGAGGAAGCCGGGAGGATCCCGCATGGGTAGATGCCATGGTGGAAGAGCATGACTACTGTCGAGTCAGCATGGGAGATTGTCCCAAGGCCGGAAGGGAAATCAGTGGTGGGTTTGAGATGGATCTACAAAGTGAAGCAGGCAGCTGACGGGAGTGTGGAGAAGTACAAGGAAATATTTGTTGCCCGAGGCTTCTCACAGATTGAGGGGATCGATTATGAGGAGACCTTTGCACCTGTCGCAAGGTATTCTTCCATACGGAGCATCCTAGCTCTCTCAGCATAGATGGGGTGGCACATTCATCAGATGGATGTGAATACTGCGTTCCTCAATAGAGTGATTGAGGAGGAGGTGTACATAGAGCAGCTCGAAGGTTTCGATATCTTCAGCAGCGAGTCGCATGTGTGCAGGCTCAAAAGAGCGTTGTATGGGTTGAAACAAGCACCTCGTGCTTGGTACACATAGATCGACAGTTATTTTACCGGACTTGGATTCTCTAAGAGTGAGGCGGATCCAAACCTATACCAGATAGTGGTGGAGGGTAAGTTGCTGATCATTGTACTTTATGTAGATGATTTGATACTGACCGGTGATGAACAGTTGATACTCTCATGCAAGGCTGATCTTGCAAAGGAGTTTGAGATGAAGGAATTGGGCCTCCTTCATTATTTCCCGGGATTGGAAATTTGGCAATACAGTTGGTGGAATATGTCTCTGTGTGTATACCCTGGAGATACCAGTAGGTTCAACATGCAGGTCATAAGCTCAGCACATCTTCTTCCTGGTGGTTGAGGAAGGAGGATGCTACTTCAGCTGAGGTAGTGGATGCCACTATTTATCGACAGTTGGTGGGGTCACTTATGTATCTGGTCAATACATGACCCGATATATGCTATGCAGTTAACCAACTTTCACAAGCTATGGTTAAGCCTACCAAGCTCTTTTGGAAGGCGGGGAAGCATGTATTGAGATATCTCAAAGGCACATCGGGATATGGATCATGGTACAGACAGGAGGATGATTTGAGGCGGCATGGCTTCATGGATCGGTATCATCATATCAGAGATTGTGTGCAGTGGAAGATCATGTTACTTTCATACATTCCTACGGAGGATCAGGATGCTGATATCTTGACGAAGGCGCTCACCAGGAGCAAATTCGAATACCACGGAGGCAAGATAGGGGTGGCATATAATCCTTATCTTGTTGAGAGGGAATGTTGAGATTGCAACAAGATGATGAGCTTAGTGAAAAGAGTCGCCTTCACTAAGTGGGCCCGTAGGCTATTTTTGGCGTAAAGTCTATTTTTAGACATATGGATCATGTTCTATGAGTTGCAGGATGCTATTTGTGGATGGTTGGTCAAGTCGGGAAAAATAGATGGACTTCTATTTTTAGACATACTGGGCGGAATCTATTTTTAGATTGCCAGTCTAAAAACAGATATGTCGAATATTATTAGCTCTTAATAATATTTGGACTCTAAACATTATCTTATTCTCTTGGAGCACTTCAGTTAAGTGCACAGATGTGGCACAGGAGCTGACAGAAGGAATTACGCTATTCCTGAGGGTTAAGTGGAGCTATTGCATGGATACTTCAGTTAGAACTCATGTGAGAGAGTTTGGTGAAGTTGATTGAGGAAGTTAATGGAGTTGTGTTCAGTTTAACTGAGTTAAATATAGTTGAGCTAGTTGTATCTAGTCTAACTGATTGATACACTAGTGAGAGTGGTGTGAATTAATTATTAATTAATTCACTAATTATAAACTCATTAATCAAGTAAAGAATATACTGCGAATCAAGCAGATGGACAAGCCAAATGGAGACCAAAGGCAAGTAGATAGGTGAAAGAGCAAAGTTAATTCATCATTTGTGACTATATCAAGTGTATTATTTGCAACAGCCAAAGGATTGGAGAAGCCCATGAGGATTATAAAGACAAGCCAGGTGTTCAAGTTATTTAATGAGCTATCCTACAACATTTTACGCACAGAGGCCGGCTCATCGTGTATGATTGAGTACATGTGTTTTGTTAGATCTAGTTATATTAGTGTGCAAAAGAATTAGAGGTTAAAATAGAGCTTGTGAGGAGCTTTGTACAATGATTGTTACATGATCTCTATGACATATAATATACAGATAGTTGGGGTTTTCAGCTTTAATCTTTCCCATGAAATACTGTGTTCATATGTGTGAATGTTTATGGCTTTAATGTGTGCATGCAATTGATTTTATTTTCGCATGTAATGATCAATGGTAGAAGAGATCTGTATTGTGCATGAAGTCAAATAGTGTGTGATCAGGAGAATCTCGATGAATAATATATCATTTATTCAAAATTTATACAATGAATAATATTATAAACCCTATGAATATTATTATACATTATGTATATGAACCCTTAGAATAATAAACCTAAGGGATTGATATTATAAACCCAAGGGATTAATAAACCCAAGGTGTTAATACTAAAATCTCAAGGGATTATAAACCCAAGTGAATAATCTTAAAACCCAAGGGATTAATATTATAAGCCTAAGGTAAATAAATCCTAAGACAATTATTTTAAACCCTAAGATAGATATTGTAAACCTTAGAATTATCATGGTTGACCGTTGTTTATTTTCATATTCAGACAATATTTGTCACAATGCGACATTGCATCATCATTGACCATGGTTTATTTTCATATGCAGGAAATCTTTTATCACAATGCAACTTTCGGCCACGATTGATTTTAATATTGAAAAATATTTGTCACAATGTGATGTTGGACTATTGTTGACCATGATTATAAACTAAGGGGATTCATATTAGACCGAAGGATAAATATTATAAACCTTTTGAATAATATTAAACCATACAAATAAGAACCCTTACATTAATAAACCCAAGGGATTAATACTAAATACCCAAGGGAATAATATTAAACTCAAGAGATAAATATTATAAATCCAATGTATATAAATTCTAAGATAAATATTATAAGTCACAAAATAAACATGGTTGACATGGGTTTACCATGCTTGATTGTCATATTGAGACAATATTTTCCATAATGTGACATTTGACCATGGTTGATTTTTATATTGACACAATCTTTGTAACAATGTGACAGTGGACAATGCTTGGCCACTGTTGACCATGATTATAAACCCAAGAGAATAATATTAGACCCAAGGGAGTAATATTATAAACCTAAGGTATATAAACCCTAAAATAAATATTATAAATGCTAAAATAAACATGGTTGACTAAAATAAATATGTTTGACTATGGCTTACTTTGGTTGACCATGGTTGACAATGGTTGAATATGGTTGGGAGTAATATTAAACCCAAGGAATGAATATTATCAACCCAATCTAATTATTTAAATCCATGGGATTTTTATTAGACCAAAGTATTAATATTATGAACCCTATGAATAATCGTAATCACTAGTAATATGAACCCTCAGATAAATAAAACCAAGGGATTGATATTATAAATCCACAAGAATAGTAAACCTAAGGGATCAATACTAAAATCCCAAGGGAATAATATTACACCCAAGGGATAAATATTACAAACCGAAGGTATATAAACCCTAAGATAAATATTATAAGCCGTAAAATGTTTATGGTTGACCATGGTTGATTTCCATATTGAGACAATTTTTTTCACGATGTGATGTTGCAACATGCTTCACCATGGTTAGCCATGATTTCTTTTCATATGCAGGTAAATGTGGTTGACTATGGTTGACCATGTTGGGCCATTCCAACTTGGGTAGACCCTACTTGGCCATTAAGAATGAATATACCTTTTTAGGGTGAGAGGGATGAAAATGGTTGACCAAGGATAACCATGGTTGAGTAAGGCTAACCATGGTTGAGTATGGCTAAGTAAGGTTCTGTATCATTCAACACAGGTGAGAATGAGTGACAACATAGGTGAGAATGACTGACAATGATTGACTCTATTGACAATGTTTGGCCATGGTTGGTTAAAATGATTAAAATGAAAATCTTATTAATATTACTTATTGATATTAATCTTAATACTATTTCTATTAAGAATATTAATTTTAATATCATTAATACTATTAATGATAAGGTTACAAAGAATATATATTTTTAATTTCAATTTTATTAAAGGGCTTTACAAGCCCTGAAATTCGTTTTTATCTTAAAGAAATGAAAATTATAATAACTTAAAAAATTATTATACATTTTTAGATATTATTATATTTATTTATTCAACATAGGTGAGAATGAGTGACAATGATTGACTCTGTTGGCAATGTTTGGTTATGGTTGATTAAAATGATTAAAATGTAAATCTTATTAACATTACTTATTGATATTAATCTTGATACTATTACTATTAACAATATTAGTTTTAATATCATTAATACTATTAATGATATTGTTACAAAGAATATTTTTTTTTTAATTTCAATTTTATTAAAGGGCTTTACAAGCTCTCACATTCTTAATTATTTTTAAGAAAAGAGAATTATAACAACTTAAACAGTTATTATACTTATTTAGATATTATTATATTTATTTATATATTATTTTAATTACAATTAGTTTAACAATTTAAAAAAATATAACTATAATTAATTATTATAATTAAGGCTTGCCATCGCTTATCATGGTTTAACAGGGTTAATCATGGATGACTATGGCTAAGCAAGGTTGTGTACCATTGAGCATTGGTGAGAATGAGTGACACTAATTGAAGAGTGCGTTGGAAATGTTAAACCATATTTAATTAAAATGCTTAAAATGTAAATATTATTAATTATTAAAATTAATCTTAATAGTATTTATATTAACAACATTAGTTATAATATCATTAATACTTTTAATCATATTGTTAAAGTGAATACAAGTTTAAATTTATTTTTATTAATAATTATATTGTTAATTATTAAGAAGCAAATACCATTATTCTTATTTATCAATATTAACGTTAATATATATATATATATATATATATATATATATATATATATATATATATATATATATATATATATATATATATATATATATATATATATATATATATATATATATATATATATTTTAAGAATATTACTATTCTTAATAGTATTGATGATGATGATGATGATGATGTTATTATCTTAATAATACTAAATATTAAAAAATTTAAAACTTTATTAAGATTGTTAATATTACACATTATTTTTTAAACATTATTAATATTGTATTTAATAGTATTATTAATAATATTTCCTTTAATATTATTATTAATATTACCTTTACTATGATTTTTAAATCTTATATTATTTATTAATATTTATGTTAATATTATATTTTTTAACAATCTTAATATAATTAATCATATCAATATTATAATGTAAATGTTATTATCTTAATAATATTAAATATTAAAAAATTTAAAACAGTGAATACTACAAATATTATTTTTTTAAACATTATTAATATTGTATTTAATAGTATTGTTATCAATATTGGGTTTAATATTATTGGTAATATCTTCTTTAATATTATTTTAAAATATAATATTATTTATTAATATTAATGTTAATATTAAATTTTTTAACAATCTTAACATAATTAATCATATTAATATTATAATGTAAAAGTTATTATCTTAATAATATTAAATATTAACAATTTTAAAACAGTTATTATTACAAATATTATTTTTAAACATTATTAATATTGCATTTAATGATATTATTAATAATATTCCTATGAATATAAAGTTCAATTATTATTTTCATTACTTTCATTATTGATTATAATAATAATAACAATAATAATATACATTTATATATTATTTTTAAATTTAACATAAACATGATTATAAACAGTAACAATATAAATATTAAATTATTGTAATAATATGAACATTAAATCTAATTTAAATTTAACCCAATATTATAACTTTATAAACATTAAAATATGGTAAGAATATAAACATTAAATCTAATTTAAATTTAATGTTTACTCTAAATTAAATAACAACAGACTTATGGAAAACTTCCTTATCTTGATTGGGATTTCAAGAAACATTCAACAATCAATAGAAGGCGCATCCGCAAAAAGCCAAGGAATAAAAAAAAAACTCTCGTATCAAACCTGGAACGATTTTCAAACCATTATTGCATCGCATAAGTAAAGTAACCATAATTCTTCTCCCAATAAAATTAAAAAAAACGAGTCCAAAAAATTTCTTCTATTTATTCTATTAATTGGTTTATAATTACACCACCGCAGGGTTTTATAAACAATCTAAAGGACCCAGTATTTGAGACAAAAAAATCATGCAAAATTAAACAAAAGGGAGTGTTCATCAAAATTCAGAAACTGCAGAAACATGTACGCCATGCTTGTCGCGGCGACCTGATTGGATTTGTCCTTCAGGTGTCTCCCGGAAATCCTTTTCAGAATTTTCTCCATCTACTATTATTGGTATGAAAGTATTGCAACAATTTTTTCAATAATGTATCTAACCAATAACCACTCATAAGCACAAGCAGCAAAGAGATAGAGTAACCTCAGTTAATATGAAACTTTAACCTTAAAAAATGCTAATATCCTATGCACACAGTAAAAGAAGTCTATTACTCACAAGATTTTCAATGATAATTTCGCCATTTATAAGCCTCTGATAAAATGGCTTCTTTTCAAAGAAAACAAATGAACCCTAGAATATTTGGAACGCTCCAGCAACAAGGCAGCAATGTATAAGCCTCTTGTGAAGAAGAGCATACGGCACAACCAGAATATGAATATGGAGCCGTTACACATAACCATGCCATATTAATTACAGAGGATAATATTAAAACTGAGTCACATAACCCCGTAACAGTTATGAGAAAGATAGTGCACCTAAACGTGTCCTTATTTCTGGAAGTTTCAACATTTATACGTTTCAGAATGCAAACAGACATCAGTTTCAAAGTTTTGCTATAATTTTTTTATTTCATTTTATCTAATCCCTCTGGAGATAAAGAAGAGGCACAGTAAATTTTTAATGATAATTTGGTAAAAAAATAATTTAAGTAGGATTTAAACATTTGATTTAGAAATGCAAGGAGGTTATGACTTTTAATTTCATTCATTGATGGAGTGGTGACGACGAGAATATACTAGCATCTTTCAATTTAGACCATTCGATAAAAAAAATTAATTAGCAAAAAAAAATTAAAGTAGCCAATTCCAACAAAAAGAACGCCTCAGCATAATTACATGTATCATTAATATACTTTGAAACGTGCGTTGCTTGAAATGTTGTCCATTATATGAGCATTTACTATCTGTTATTCATCTGTGTTGGCACATTTTTGGATATATAATATATCTCAAATACCAATGTATTAATTACGCCAGAGGCGTTTTCTTTGTTGGCTTGGGGTGAGCAAACACTATTCACCCTAGCAAATAGAAAGTTTTTGTTATCGCCCTTCCAGCAAATTAAAATCTGACAAATGTTGGTTCTTTATACGCTTACGCGGCTACGACAGTGGTGTTTGTGGCGGCGGTAGAGGTGGAGGTGTGCCGGTGGATATGGCGGTGGTTCCTCTGCTTTACAAACAATCTGTTGTAGCAAGTTCCTCTGATTTTTCTATCAAAACAGAGGCCAAGAACAACGCTGAGGCTTGAGCATGTTCTGGGGATCATTGAAGGGGAGGGAGTGTCAGGAGGCCTGAGGGGTGAGGGTGAAAGAACACTGACTGGCGTTATGTCATGGGAAACTGTGTGTGGAGAAGCTTTGTTGCAGAAGATGATGAGGCCATGAAGGTCATGACAGCCACAGGGGGGGTCATGGAATTCGACAGAGCTCTCACTGCCCAATGCATTACCAATGACTACCCTGGCCATGGCATTTTCCGGCCCGATACGGTTACTTCCCCTCCCCTGCCCAACAACGAGGAGCTTCTCAATGGGGAATTGTATTACCTGCTCCCTCTTGATCACCAGAGGTAGGGAAGACTGGACCTAGTCGGTGGTCACATGGATGAAGAGGGGCTTATTGACGATCATGTTGCAGCTCTGCCTCTAGGGGATCTGATCAGTGCCTTCCCAAGATATTCACTCACACAATTTCCACTGTTTCCAAGTACAAGAAGCCCTGCATGGAAATGCTCCCCAAGCACAAAAATGGCGTTTGGCGGTTGAAGCTGGTCATTTCCCCTGAGCAGCTCACACAAATTTTCTCAGAGGAATCCAACACAAAGGCCTTGATTGAGAGCATGAGAACAGTAGCTAAATGTGGCAGTACAACTGGTGGAGGGCCAGATCAAGAAGGATTCAAGTATAGCTCCTCCAAATCATCAGAAGAGGAAGTATCAATGAAAATTTTAGGGTATAAATTTCGCAAATGAAAATTTTAGTAGATAAATTTCCCAAATGGAGTAATTTTTCATTTTTTTTCAAAAAAATTCCCAAATTCCTTTCCATGTTTTTTCCAAAAATATTCTCAAATTCCTGGCCATAGCGATATAATTGACCTCAGATAAAATTTTGCCCATAGACTCTGAGAATTTTATTTATTTATTTGTTTATAACCTATGATGGATGAATTGACAGGTCTGCTACTGTGGAAATGGATCGGGGAATTTGAAACTTGTACATGAAGTTTGTCAATGTAATAATGTAGTCCAATCTGGTTTATGGGTGTAATTTTCCATTATCTCCCTCAATACAACTCTGGCAAATATTGCATGAATTGTAACCATCACCTCGCAGGGCAGTATTAGCATGAATCTGTGTTTGAATGAATCAGAAATTGCACTAGCAACAATATTTAGGGAAAACCATGGGTAGTCCAAGGATTCTGATCACATCCCTGACTGGATTGTTTATTGAGTTTTCATATTTGAGATGGTTGCACACATGATTTTCATTTTGTGAATATTAAAAGATCTATTCTTGCAGCTGTAACTTTAGTGTGAGAGTTGTACTGAGAATTTTGCATAGAATCCTCTCCTTGAGTTTTTTTTATTGTAGAAAAACTATGAAGATATGATGGAAGGATCATGCTTTGGATCTAACTTTTTCCTTTCTTGCGCGCTGCAAATGGTGTTGGGAATTTGAAGGCAATAGAAATAAAATTCATAGCCTTTAACTTTTGTGGACTTCTGTTTTAAAATTCTGCAATTAGCTATGGCGAGTTCTCAAACTGAGGGTATTGAGGGTACTTCACTTTGAATTGTGGGTTTCAGATTTAACTTGCCGTCCATTCAAGCCTAGAAATTATAAATTGTTTTCAAAATATATTGAGATCTCTCTCCATATACATACATACATACATACATACATATATATGCACGCTAAGAGATCCAACTAAACATTAAATTTTAATGCATATCACAGAGGGCACATTAAGAAAATATGCGAAGAACCTCAGGATTCTAAAATTTTTCCTGGGATGAAATTGTGGACAGGGTGATTTTACTGTTCATGATTTCATTGCTGTCAGTTACTTGGATTGATAAAGACACTTTTTATGAACCCTCAGATAAAAAGATTAGCTTTTTATTTTTACGTCGGAGGCGTTTTCTTTGTTGCCTTGGGGTGAGCAAACACTGTTCACCCCAGCCAATAGAAAGTTTTTGTTATCTCCCTTCGAGCAAATTAAAATTTGACAAATGTTGGCTCTTTATACGCTTACACGGCTACGACGGTGGTGTTTTCGGCAGCGGTAGAGGCGGAGGTGTGCCGATGGATATGGTGGTGGGTGTGGAGAGTCTGGCCACTTTACGTTGGCTTTCTCAAATTTAGGTTTTGCAAAAGCTCGGAGGAGGGGGAGAGTAACAGTGAAGTGTGCATGAGGCGGAATATTTGAAAATGGCGCAGAAGACGAGGTTTGTCTCAGAAGGAGGCATAAATTCAGATGATGATTGTTGCCTATGTTCATCTCGGCACCAAACACTGCAATTTTCAGATGGAGCGTTATGTGTACAAGAGGCGTTCTTATGGTAACCAACCCTTTATCTCTGTTTTTCCTTTGTTAGTACTGGAAACGGAGATAGCGATGCTTGGAAGCGTGAGCCATGCCAACCTCGTCCGAGGAAAAGGTCTGCGAGGAAGAATCCCACCACCTGAAAAAGGTAGGATTATGCGAGGAAGAATCCCACCACCTGCTTGTCTATGAGTACATGGTGAACCGCTCTCTGATGGCTGCCCCAACTGTTTCATGGACCACACTGATTGCGGGATGTGCAGAGAATGGATTAGTGGATGAATCCCTTGAGCTTTTTGAGATAATGTTGGATAGAAATGTGGTCTCATGGACCACAATGATTGCAGGATTTGTGCAAAATGGGTATTGTCACGAGGCTTTAAACTCTTTCAACAAATGCAGCTGAATTGTGTGGAGCTCGATTCAGGAACCTTTGTCAGTTTTCTTCCCGTGTGTGCCTACTTGAAAGCTTTGGGATATGGCAAGGCTGTTCATGAGAAAATAATTGTAAGTGGATTTTATTCTGATGTCTTTGTGGGCAGTGCTCTTGTGGATATGTATGTTAAATGTGGAAGCATTGAGGATGCTAGGACATTATTCCATAGAATGCCCAAGAAAAATGTGGTCTCATGGAATGTGATGATTGTAAGATTTATACAGTATGCATGTCTTGACGATGCCCTGGAATCCTTTCATAAAATGCCGGAGCGAAATGTCGTTTCTTGGACCACAATGATTGTAGGATCTCCATATATATATATGCACACTAAGAGATCCAACTAAACATTAAAGTTTAATGCATATCACAGAGGGCACATTCAGAAAATATGCGAAGCACCTTAGGATTCTAAAATTTTCCCTGGGATGAAATTGTGGATGGGGTGATTTTACTGTTCATGATTTCATTGCTGTTGGTTACTTGGAATGATAAAGACACTTTTTATGAACCCTCAGATAAAAATATTAGCTTTTTATTTTTACGCCGGAGGCGTTTTCTTTGTTGCCTTGGGATGAGCAAACACTGTTCACCCCAGCCAATAGAAATTTTTTGTTATCGCCCTTCGAGAAAATTAAAATCTGACAAATGTTGGCTCTTTATACTCTTACACGGCTACAACAGTGGTGTTTGTGGCGGCAGTAGAGGCGGAGGTGTGCCGGTGGATATGGTGGTGGGTGTGCGGAGAGTCTAGCCACTTTACGAGGGCTTTCTCATGCTTTAGGTTTTGAAAAAGCTTGGAGGAGGGGGAGAGTAACAATGAAGTGTGCATGAGGAAAAAGATATGAAAATGGTGCAGAAGACGGGGTTTGTCTCAGAAGGAGGCAGAAATTCAGATGATGCTTGCTGCCTATGTTCATCTCAGCACCAAACACTGCATTTTTCAGATGGAGCATTATGCGTACAAGAGGAATTCTTATGGTAACCAACCCTTTATCTCTGTTTTTCCTTTGTTAGTACTGGAAACGGAGATAGCGACGCTCGGAAGCATGAGCCATGTCAACCTCGTCCGAGGAAAAGGTCTGCGAGGAAGAATCCCACCACCTGAACAAGGTAGGATTATGCAAGGAAGAATCCCACCACCTGCTCGTCTATGAGTACGTGGTGAAACGCTCTCTGATGGCTGCCCCAACTGTTTCATGGACCACATTGATTGCAGGATGTGCACATAATGGATTAGTGGATGAAGCCCTTGAGCTTTTCGAGATAATGTTGGATAGAAATGTGGTCTCATGGACCGCAATGATTGCAGGATTTGCGCAAAATGGGTATTGTCACGAGGCTTTAAAATCTTTCAACAAATGCAGCTGAATGGTGTGGAGCTCGATTCGGGAACCTTTGTCAGTTTTCTTCCCGTGTGTGCTGACTTGAAAGCTTTGGGATGTGGCAAGGCTGTTCATGAGAAAATAATTGTAAGTGGATTTTATTCTGATGTCTTTGTGGGCAGTGCTCTTGTGGATATGTCTGTTAAATATGGAAGCATTGAGGATGCTAGGACAATATTCCATAGAATGCCCAAGAAAAATGTGGTCTCATGGAATGTGATGATTGCAGGATTTATACAATATGCACGTCTTGACGATGCACTGGAATCCTCTCATAAAATGCCGAAGCGAAATGTCATTTCTTGGACCACAATGATTGTAGGATATGCACAAAATGGTCGTCTGAGGGAGGCATTGGAAATCTTTCGGAGAATGCCGGAAAGAAATGCAATCTCATGGAATGCAATGCTTGTTGGCTTCACATGGAATGGTGATGTTGACAAAGCACTAGAACTCTTTCAGGTAATGCCTGAATGAGATGTGGCCACATGGAATGAAATTATTACAGGGCTTGCACAGAATGGACGTCTTGATGAAGCCTTGAATTTTTTTGACGAAATGCCTGAACAAAACGTGGTTTCATGGACTTCAGTGATTGCGGGGTAAGACATTTCCAAAGTTCCATGTTTTGTATAGAGGATTGGTGTTGAAGTAGAATGGATCAGTCGAAGAATCTCTTTTATATTTAAACATTTCCAACACAAAATTTATATTAAAACAAGGTCTGAACAGTTTCGACAAAATAATGAGACATTGACTCAACATTTAGCACAAATGCTACTCAGAAAGTTGACTTATTAGCCAATGAGATTATTCAAAATTATTTCACACGATTTTGCTGAAACAAAAGCTTGTAAGTTTCTTTTTATTTTGATGAGTTTTTCAAAGATTATGTAGGTTGTAACTTTCCTTTTATTTGATAATTTTTTCAAAGATTCTATTAAAATCCTTGAAACATGAGGTAAATATTCCATAACTTTAATCATGTGAAAATTATGACTATTACTCACATTCTTTTGAAAATCATAACATACTTTGAATTAGCGTAGAAATCAGTGTTACTAGAGATATGTGTATTTAGAATCCTCATTAGATTTCTGAAGTAGATTTACGTTGTTTCAAAATTCCGCCGGCAACTAAAGTTTCTTTTCATGAAGGACAATGATGTTCATTTCTATACTTTTCAATAGGAAATTGCTTAGCCCAATTTCTTCTCATTTACATGTTTTCAGAAAATTTAAATGGCATACATACTTATTATCATGAATGACTTAATTATAATTTGTTCATAAAAATATTATCTATTTTTTCAAAATATATGCTTTCCTTTCCATTTTTCTGCCCCATTTCCTATTTACATCACTCATTATTTATGTCCAACTACGATCCTCCTACTCAAATAATTTTATTCCAAAGTCATTTTCATATTTACATAGACACAAATTCAAGACATTTTCATATTTACATAGATAGTTTATATTACCTAGCTAGGAATAACACAAAAAAAAATATGTCTGACAGTTTAAAATCCAATATTCCATATCGTCACAAACTTTTTATTTTCATAAAATTACTTCCCTTACATATCTACTGCCTTTCGGCTTTCCTTTGCGCCTCTTGGTGCAATTGCTAGTATAATATTACATATATTGTTAATATACTTTGGAAAGTGCCTCGCTGGAAATGTTGTCCATTATATGAGGGTTGAAATAAAAATAACATTATCTATTAATTGAGTGTTAAAATAAAGTAACGCATACCTATTATTTGAGCCTTGAACGATGGAAGGCTGTTACTTATTTGAATGTTACAGTGTTATGAAAGGACAAAGAATATGCAACATTCATCAATGCAGATGGAGCGATATTTTAATATGGATGGAGAATTTTTTTAGAGTGTTCTCAACAAATAATATATTGCAACGCTCTTTTTTATTTCTAGTGTTCTTCTCATATATATTTGTAGTGATCTCCTCACATATTTATGACAGTGTTATGCTTTTAGGACCATTTTTTTTCCATGACGTTTCTCCAAATGTTTTATAGTGTTACCTTTTATGTTGTAGTTTTCTCCTTTGACTGTGTCATTGGTATTCACATTTATGGCAGCAATGCTTGTTCAACAGCAGCAAGGTATTTTCAAATGGAGTAGGTTTTAGGGCTTTATGCTTTACTTTTTACCATGTTTTTTTTAAATTAAAATGGATATTACATATTGTTGGTGTACATGTATACAATTAGTTTTAATTAGGTTTAGTTCAACTCTAATTATTGCATGTTATGTGCAACTTGTCTTTAGCTAGTTAACTCCAGTGCTTACATGTGATGTGCACTTGATTTTAGCTAGTTAACTCGAGTGATTACATGTGGTGTGCACTGTTTTAATTAGTTAACTCCAATGCTTACATGTGGTGCATGTGCACATTAACAGAACATAAAACACACTTAGCTTCAGTTAGCTTTAATTATCCATAATTATCGCATGTACAACTAAGCTTAGCTTATTCGCTTTTATGTATTGATTCTCAAACCAATATTGATGAATCAAATTCATTCTCAATTCCAATTTTTATTTTTTAATTCTCGCAAGTTTGTGCAATTATCCTTCAGCTAGATCCGTATTTGTTCTCTAATAATTTTACATGGTATCAGACCTACAGTGGCTTTGAGAAGGTGCATGAACAATATTTTGCAGGTTTGAAGATCAAATAATTGGAAATTTTTTGAAGATTTGATTTTCGGATTGGAGAATTGTCGCAATTTTTGCTACAACCACAAAGTGAAATAATGGAATTGCCAAATTCCACTATTCTGACTCCATACAATTACTATGAATGGAAGCCAATGATTTTGCTTCATCTTAGGAGAAAATTCTTGTACCAAATAGTCATGGGAATTGAGACAGAACCAATGTCAGAGGATGATAAGTCAGAATGGCTTAACAGATTTGACATGGCTTATGGAAGATTGTGTTTATATGTGTCTCATGATATTCTTTATGAGATCAGAAATATTGAATCACCACATGAAATATGGACTACATTGAAAGGATTATATGGTGATGAAAATGATATAGAAGAACACCATTTGGAGGTAAAGAGATCGAGTTATTATAGTAGTCATGAAAGTGGTGAAGACTCCAATAATGTGGAGAAATATTCTTAAGACATGTTGAACAAGAAGACTATGCTTCTTCTATTGTTAATGAACCTGTTGCAGATGAGAATTTTATCTTGTCCAATAACGAAGACATCACACATGAGGAAATATATCTTTATTTGCTAGTGATGAAGACACTACATTCAAAAACATAGAAGAGGACTTTGATTTCTCTACTATTGATGATGTTGATGATGCAGATTTGATAAGGTCTCATTTTAATGATACCCCACATGCACTCTCAGTTGTAGAGCCATGCATGCATATAAGGATGCATTTATAACACCATGTATGTGCATGTATGCATCTAAAAAGGCATCTCTAAAGCCACACATGCACATGCATGCATCCCTAGAGACAACCATTCCCATACATGCATATAGGGTACATGAATCTGATCATCAAATGCATGATGAAGCTGCAGGGAATCCATATTGGCATGCAACCATGTAAAAGGAAATTCAGTCCTTGATTCAAACATGGGATTTGATACCTCTACTTCCAAAAATGAAGCTTATTCCTCTAGATCCATGATGGGATCATCGATCTTCAGTGTTGTCTGAGTTTCGAACAGACTGTTGATATCTTCACCAATACTTTCACTGAGAAGAAGTTTCGATTTCTGCAAGATCGTCTTGAGGTGAAGGACATGATTGCCTAGTAGTTGTCTTTTCTCTACTTTTTGCATTATATTTTGAGAGGGAGTTTTCTTCCCACTGGGTTTTCCCTCTTTCCTCTTTTCATGCATTGTATATGGTTACCTAAAATGGCCTTGTTTCGGGGACTCATTCAATTTTCATTACACTAACCTAATTTATGCTTAAGGGGGGTGTTGGTGTACATACACATAGTTAGCCATAATTAGCTTTAGTTCAACTCTAGTTATTGCATGCGATGTGCACTTGTTTTTAGCTAGTTAACTCGAGTGCTTACATGTGATGTGCACTTATCTTTAGCTAGTTAACTCGAGTGCTTACATGTGATGTGCACTTATCTTTAGCTAGTTAACTCGAGTGCTTACATGTGGTGTGCACTTGGCTTTAGTTAGTTAACTCTAGTGATTGCATGTGGTGCATGTTCACATTAACAAAACATAAAGCACACTTAGCTTCAGTTAGCTTTAATTATCCATAGTTATTGCATGTACAATTAGGCTTAACTTAATGGCTTTTATGTATTGATTCTCAAACCAATATTGATGAATCAAATTCATTCTCAATTCCATTTTTTCTTTTTCAATTCTCCCAAGTTTGTGAAATTATTCTTCAGCTAGATCTGTATTTGTGCTCTAATAATTTTACATACATGCAATGCCTTAGTTGCACTAAAAAGTGTATGAAAGGAATCTGCATTTGTAAATGTTGGATGAGCCAGATATTGGAGCAGTCTAGATCTATATCAACACCTTTTGGAGCAATGTAGATGATGTGTATCAATGCCTTTGGAACAACATTAATGAAATTATAAACCAGAGATGAAAATCTATGTGATGTTCAAAAATCCATGCAAATCCAGGAAATGTTCAAAAAGACATGCAAATCCGTGCGATGTTCAAAACCCTGCATTGAACGATGTTCAAAACCCAACATTGAATATATTGTGGTCTTATTATATATATAATGCAATAAGGAATTAAGTCAACAAAACAACTTTTATTAACAACATATATAAGTTTTTTTGGTGGTGGTATTTTAATGGTTAAGAGCATGTGTTTCTTCATAAGAGGTTATAGTTTCAAAACTAGAAGGGTATATAATGCAATACATAATTAAAAAGTCAACAAAACAAACTTTATTAACAGCATATATAAGTTTTTTTTGGTGGTGGCATTTTAATGGTTAAGAGCATGTGTTTCTTCATAAGAGGTTATAAGTTCAAAACTAGAGAGGTAGAGTATGTATGTTTTTTTAGACCTAGTAGCCAAATCTCTATAAAAAAATAAGTCCCTTGTCCCACAAACAAAAAAATATCATACACCAATTTGATATATAACTTGACTACGACCTTAAAATTAAATAATAATAATAATAATATTAATATTCAAAGCATTCAATTATATTATCGTCCACATATGATTGCTGTCTTATATTATTGTTGTATAGGATTGGTATAATGCGGATTTATATTATGGTTGGAGCGTGGTATATGTAATGCTATCATTGAAGAATGTTATACAGAATGCAGCTTTATTGATATTGTTGGAGCATATTGTACAGCGACATCCCTATTATATTGCAGCCTCCTTAATAATACATCGGTCTCCTTAATTGAACAACATATAATTACTTAATATAGGAATGCTTTGCGTTGGCCTACAAGCATATTTTCTTTAAGGTTAACATTCAACAATGTTTAGGTGCCACTAAATTATACATTGAATATAGGTTGGTTTGGATAATTCAAATGGCATATTATATGTTTACATTGCCACAACATATATTATGGTGGAGAATGTCGTACATACAGAGAATGTCGTAGTTTAAACAACATTTAACATTGTTTATATGTTATATGAATCCACTATGATATGATTGCTTCCCCTTTGATGAATTAGTATTCATATTTATTAATGTAGCAGCGTTAATATTATTAATATTATTTTTATGTGATATTTTCGAGTTGTTTTTACTTAATTAGGGTTATGGACCAGCTACTTGACATGATCATTTATATTCATAGCGCAAACAAGATTTACATGCAGCAACATATACATTTATTTATACACATTGATTGATGGTGCAACATTAATATCATTTATTCATGTTTTGATGGAGCATTGTTCATTTGCAAATTTGTTGTCTATTTCATGTAGGGTTATGGAGATTTTTTTTTTTTAATGCATGAAACTGAAGTTTTTTTTATATTGTGCATATATTGTCAAAATGGTCTTTCATTATTGATCAGTTTTTTTTTAAGACACATTGAGGAAGAAGAGGTTTTTTTTTTCACTAATCAGAGAAGGAATTTTTGTGTTGCCATCAATGCCAAAGGGAGAGAAAGTTGATAATGTTGGAATTGATGTCAAATAATCATGTTAAGGAACTTGGTGTCATTGATATAATTGATTGGTGTTGATTTTTTAAAGATTATTTTTAACGATTGATCTTGAACAATTCTTTTTTCGCTCTCCTAGGGTTTTACGTCGATTGCTCAGCTGACAGTGCCAAAAGGTTGCAGACCCTGCACCAATCGTGCGGTAGGTTCGCGGGCCTCCTCACAACACATGTGGGAGCTCGCCAAATCTAATGACAGGCCCCTCGCCACGGTGTGAGGGGTTGCAGTCCTTTTGTGATGCAGTGAACCACACACCCTTTGTCTAGGGTCGCTCCATCAATGGACCGATTAGGTTTGAATCCATTGCGGAAACCCCTGCCATGGGGGCACAATGGCAAGCGAAAGAAGGTAATTGTCGTTGTCTGCCAAAAGCAACTATCAATCCGAAATTGTTTCCAAACAACCGATTGGAAAAATCTCGGCAATATATGAAATATCATGCCATGATCTACAAATTTCTAAGGATCTGACCCAAAGAGCAAGATGTTCTGGCATGGATCCAACAAAAATGGGCTCCACGAGGGCAATTTGAAATTCAAATCCGAGCCAAGGGTTTTTTTATTGTCATATTTGAAGATCTGGACGACCAGAAGAGGATCTTCGAGAACGGGCCTTACCTCGTGGGAAGTGCGGGCTTTTTCCTCCGATATTGGGAAGAATGCTACAATACGGGGAAGGAGGAATTCACAGATGCACCTATTTGGGTTCGACTATACTCATTTCCGGACGACTTCTGGGAGCCATATATTCTTGAAGGTATTAGAAACTCCATAGGATAATTTGTCAAAACGTTTGAGATCACTAAGCATTGGTGCCACATGGCATATGTTAGGATATGTGTTCATATGAATATCTCCCAACCCTGCCTGAATCTATAGATCTGGTCTATCATGATACCACCTGGATTCAAATGCTTGACTATGAGCATGTCCCATTCAAATTTCAAAGGTGCCATGAATATGGCCACCTATTCAGAGACAACCCATTAACCCTTGCAGAAGAATCCAAGGCTACAACTCAATCTCAGGATAACAAGGGTTTCCAACCAATGTTTGGCAGACACCTTCGTCCTAATCTCCCTCAACTGACCAACCCACCAACACGTCTTGGGAGCTAGGCATCCTCCCAACCGAAGCCTCCCCAACCACAATAGGAATCAACTCTAGCGCATCCACCTGGATCTAGTAACACCTTTGCAACCTTGGAAGTTGAAGATCTAGCCATAGTTCCTGCTCAACATATGTCATCATGATTAAAAGAGATACCCCAGTCTATGGATATAGACAAGATACTTACCATCCTGGGAGAAAAAATGGCTACCAAGAGAAAAATTCTTGAACACACTGAGGCAGATCGATGGGTACAAGAAATTTTGATAAACACATGAAAGATACTAGAAGCAGAAGAGAAACATAACAAATTAGGAGTAGAGGAGAAAAAGATGCTGGAAATTTTCAAGATCTGAAGCAAGGCAGACATCAAAGAAATCCTAGGTAATCAACTCTCCCATTTTGGACATCTTTTCACTCAATGGTAATCTCGTTCTTGCCATGTGGACATAGATCTCCATAGGGTAGGAAAGGAGAGCAGTGTTCTGAGTATAGCTCTCCTGGACCATGGGGGTCAGAGAGAAAAAAAAAAAAAAAAAAACTCATTTGAGAAGCTGAAGAACTTATGTTGATTTCAGGGAAAATGGGAAAATTGATGGATTACTTTCCCAGATCCATCCATCCTTCTCAATAAAGATCACATCATGGAATATAATGGGCCTTAGTAGCCCATGGAAGATCTGCTCCCTTAAGGAGAAAATAGGAAGATATATACCTGAGATAGTCCTTCTTCAAGAAACCAAGATGACAGATGACAAAGTTAAGGAACATAGCCAACGTTGTTGGAGGAACAACCAGGCCATGACTATAGAGACAATAGGGGCTGCAGGAGGCATCACAATTCTTTGGGACCTTGATAAAGTCATAATGGAAGACTGGGTGGGTACCAGATTCACTCTATCTACCTCTTTCTGTCTAATAGGTGAGCAAGGCTAGAGGAGCCTGACCGTAGTGTATGGCCCTCACATGCCGTGGGACAAGTCCTTGTTCCTAGCCCACCTTCAAGGCCTGAGCTACTCTTGGCCAAGGAAGACTAGATCTTGGGAGGAGACTACAACATGATCCAGAACCTTTAGGAAAAGAGAGGGGGTGTAAGGATATTAGACCCCTCATCGCAAGCTTTTAATGATACCATTGAAGATCTACTTCTGGTGGATGTAATTCCTCATCAAGGACTCCACACTTGGAATAATCGTCGAGGGGGCTCAAACTAGATAGCTTGTAGACTAGATTGCTTCTTGTTCTCATAAAATATTCTGCTGCAAGATTCCTCGGCTTTCTACTGAGATCCTACCCTCCACCGAATCAGATCATTGGTCCATCAGTGTAGATATGAATTCCTCAATCACCCCTCAAAGGAGACCCTTTATATTTGAGAACTTATGGCTTTGACATTCGGGATCCTTGAGAACCTAGAAACCTAGTGGACGACTTTAGGTACCCCACCAAGAAAAAAAATGCAATCCTTCCAGAAGAAGCTCCAGGCCCTTAAAGCCAAAATAAAAACTTGGAATCGTAATAATTTGGCAACATCTTCTAGGAAAAATGTGTCATTAAGGATGGTTGCTCCAGGGAACTGGAAGAAGCATAAGAACAATTTTCTAAGGACCTTGAGGAACGTAAAAAACAGGTGGAAATTATGTGGCATCAGAAATATCGTGTTCAATGGTTGCGAGAAGGGGAGAAGAAATCCAAATTCTTCCATAGATCCATGCTCCATCACCAGCAACACAATAGAATCATGCATATGTAGAAGGAAGATGGAAACTATCTGGAACAACATGCAAATATCAAGGCGAAACTCCAATCATTTGTTTCCTCACTACTGCAAGATGAAGGCTATGACAGATCTGATGCCCTATGCAAGGTCATACAATATATCCCCTCTCTGATCTCCCGCCACCAGAATGAGGCCCTCATGGGCCCCATCATGCTTAATGAGGTGGAAGAAGTGGTGAAGACCCTGCCTCAGAGTAAGGCACCAGGACCAGACGAGTTCACTGCATAATTTTTCAAAGTTGTTTGGGAAATAGTGGAGGAATAGAGACAAATGAAACAAGTATGGTGAGGCCTTAGTGCTACATTTATAAATCTCATACCAAAATCTCATCCAGGAGAAATCGAGGTTCATCGAGGGCCGCCAAATATTAGATGGAATTGTCTCTTTACATGAAACCATTCATTCCATGAAAGCCAATAAGACCCGGGGGATAATTCTCAAGTTAGATCTATCGAAAGCCTATGACTGATTGAGCTAGGACTATCTATTGGCAGTACTGCAGGCTTTTGGCTTTGTGGAAAAATAGATCCATTGGATCAAATCTATGATATCCACAACATTTTTTTCTATCCTTGTTAATGGAACACCCTCTTCCACCTTTCAACCCTCCCAGGGCATCATGCAAAGGGATCCCCTATCCCATTTTTTTTATCATCGCAACGGAAGGTCTGGGAAGAATGATCAAGGAAACCAAACATTCCAACCTCCTGGAGGGTCTCCATCTACCGGGTACAAATGTGGACATGAAACACCAACAGTTCATTGATGAAAACCTTCTATTCATGCAAGAAACTTTGGAAGAAGCATCTCAGATGAACACCATCATGGAATATTTCCAAGAAGCGTCAGGTATGCTACTCAATAAACTCAAGTCAAACATATATTTCTTCCATACCCCTCATCTTTTCCAAGATTTCTTGGCCAAAACCCTGGTTTTCAACGTTGGATCTTTTCCATTTAAATATCTTGGAGTTCCCCTTTTCAATCTGCTCCACATCGCTCCTTGGAAATACCTCTATGACAAACTTTCCAGCAAGCTCTTGACTTGGACCTTTCATGTTCTCAACCTTGCGGGGAGGGTGACACTCCTTAAATCCATCCTGAAATCAATTCCTCTCTATCAGTTATCATCCCTTCCTACGCCCAAATGCATCTATTCGGACCTAATTTCTTTTTTTAGAAGATTCTTGTGGAGTGGCCCCATTGATGATAGAAAATGGCCCTTGGTTGCCTGTCCTAAGCTATGTCTTCCAAAGTTGTTGGGAGGTCGGAGCTTGAGAGACCCAGGTGCCCTTAACACCACCCTTGGGGAAAAACTCTGGTGGATATGGCCAAGAGGTGGTTAAGAGATATGGAAAATAATTTGTTCCTAGAAATATGGACAGGGGAAGACACAGGAGAATTTACTGCATGAGCCTCTCTCTAGTAGCGGATCTGCCATTTGGAAGCTAGAAAATACCAACAGTGATTTGATCTGGGATCACTTCTACTAGGAATTCAATAACGGGCAAAAAATTAGGTTCTGGCAAGATTCCTGGGAACAATCCCCTCGACTATCCCAAGATCAATCTATGTCTGAGCTCATGCCCCTCTTTCACTCGATCTCGGCTACTTAAGTGGCGTATTATTGGAAAATCCACCATGACGACCATGGTTGGCGGCGATGGAAAACACCAGAGGACTAGCCTTAAGTAATTCCTCAGTCGATGTGCGAATGTCTAGCCAGGTATCTGCAGCAATAGAAATCCATGTCTCCAGTGACCAAGATAACTTAAGATGGGACCTATCGACAATAGGAGGATTCTCCATCAAGGAATCCTATCTGCTTCATGCACCAGCCTAGCCCCAAAAAAACACCCTGGTGTGGAAAATAATTTGGACAAGAAACTTATGGCTGAAAGTGTCGCACTTCCTGTGGGTGCTTATGCACAAACGAGTATTGACATGGGATCACCTCCTTTAGTAGGGCTTCATCGGCCCATCCATGTGCCCGTTCTATAGACAAGAGGAAGAAACCCAACAACACCTCTTCATCAAATTCCCTACCACCAGAGATGTCTGGACTTAGCCTTTCGCCATCTTTGGCTCAATTGAGGAACCATGATATCCAATATTAAACCCATGCTAGAGGAGTGGTCGATCCAAAAGTTTGCAAACCATGTTATCAACAGAATTTGGTGGCTAACTACTGACTACTGATGTGGAACACCTGGAAATGCATGAATCACACCATCTTTGAGAACCATCCCCCCTTTGCTCCTCTCATTTGGTCCCAAACCATTTACAATATTTGTGAAACCATTCTTGTAGAGTCTTGGGACCCCACGGACTGGGAAGAAAATACTCTCGAAACTGGTATCCTTCATCTTCTGAACCTCTATATAGTGATGATCGAACCTCGAGACGGGAAAGCTCGGCCAACCCCACCCCGCCCTCACTCCTATATTGTTTTCACCCCTACCCCACAGGGTTGCATTCAATTAAATTTTGATGGTGCATCCAAAGGGAACCCCGATCCGGGTGGTTATGGTGGCATCCTCCGGGATGCCTCAGGGACCCCATGGGTTGCCTATGTTGGTTCTAGTGGAACCAAGACAAAAAATGTTGTAGAACTAATAGGGATGGAATTTGGCTTGACCTTGGTTCTCAATCTCAAATATAAATGAATTCACATTTTAGGGGATTCTCTCCTTATCCTGGATATGACCCAGAAAATTATCAATGGATCCGATCCCTAGAAAGTTGCGAAGATTTGGCATCTATAAGCCAAGCTATCTCACATCTAGAGATCCCTCAACCTAAAGGAATATGCCACCACAAGCCATGTTCTTCACTCTGGAAACAAGGTTGTTGATTGGTTGGAAAACAAAGGAACTAATGACCTAGATCAGGAGTCCTGGGGCACTTGGACAGAGATCCTATCCAAAGTGGACCTTGACCCAGGTGAAACATGGATCCTGCAATCACTTATGGAAACAAACCTTAAAATCCCTGATGGGAGTGTCACATCAGAAGGACAAATGGGGCTGGCAACGCGATCGGAAAGGCCTAATGCCACACACCACCTAACACCATTAACCTCCCATTCTTGGAGTGTTATGATCCATCGGGAAGTGAAGAGCTGTGGAGGGAGACGTGCGCATAACAAGCACCCAGAAAAAAGATTTAGCATAATGAAGGTGTGGGCGATAGTGGAAGTCTGTGAGGAGGTTAGTCTCTGTGAGTCAATGTTGGTTCTCAAGCTTTGGCTTGAGATTAAATTGCAAGAATTTTGGGGCAAGGAGAGGGAGATGGTGAATTGGGGATGGTGGCGTCGAGGCTCGTCGGATCCTGGTAGCCTAGAAATGGAGGAGAAGTAGGGTGAAGGGATGAAAATTGTGCTTGGATTATCCGTGAGGAAGTTGTCCACATGTGCACGGCTTCTGTGTCTCTCCTGGTCCGCAGGGGGGTGAGGTTAGCGGCAGTAGAGAAGTTGACCTCCGTGCGGTGATGGATCGCGCTTAGAGGCCCACCTAGTCTTTTAGTAGTTTGGTACTTCTGCGGGTGGATGTAATGTTCCAAATTTTATGGAACATTAATTTTTGTTGAGAAGATAAATAAAATGGGTAAGGGGACCCATTCCTTGCATGGTTAGAGAATAAAAATCCTCTAAATATGAAAGGGGATCATATTGGAGCTAGATTTCACACCTCCATGTGTGAAAGGATGATTTTGCATACATGCTTGGCCAAGGTTGACCAAGTCAAACTGCATTGGCATGAGTTGGAAAGCACTATGTGGGACAAAGTACGAGGGAAGATTCTAGAGGGAGGAAACCCTAATTCGAAGTAGGGCCCATGGAGGGAAGGCTCATTGTTTAAAAGAGGAGCAAGGTAGCCATTGAGATTATCTTTGATCATTTTACATTTGAGTCTTGAAGACTTGTTGCTGCCTCTTGCTGTTCAGCAGAGCTGCAGTGCCTTCGGGCACGAGGGAGTCCTGTTTAGGAATTCCTCTCCTTCTTGAGTAGATCATGAAGGATTACACTCCATTCTCCATATTCCATAATTCAGGCCATAGCATCAGCCATATACATTAGTGCAGTTTCTGCAGCAGATATTGTGCAGTGTTGCTGGATGTTGCTGGGGAGGTTTCCATCCACCATACAGAGCTTGTATTTCAGTGGAGAGAGGTTATATTCATTGGGATATCAGCCAAGGTGGTTCTTGAGCATATCCCACCATTTTTGGCATCAGGCCAACCACATTCCATCATTGGCAGTGTAGTCCCTTCAGTAGATAGCGTTATTCAGAGAGGAGATTTGATGTGAGGGATTGACAATCACTTGGAGGAGAAGTCTTGGGTGAAAGGATCAGCCTTTAACTTTCGATTTATATTGGAGGAGGGTTCTTCATTTGTTGTAGATATTTCAGCCTTCTCCATGCATTTCCAGTTCTTGAGTTGCTGCTACCCAACAACTCTGGCATTTCTGCAAAATTCCATTTTTGTATAGATTTCAGCCAATCCTTTTAGGGGATTGATTTATTGTATTTTCAGGGGTTGAGATCATGCTCCCCCTTCTTTATTTGAGCCCATATTGTTATATCTATGTATTTTCATTATTTATGCAGCAGTTCATCCCTATAATTGCGCAGTCATGGCCAGGGGATTTCTTTATGCAACAATATTTCTCATGTTTCCTTATACAACTTTCTTGAGGCTTGTTGTGCCTTTCTTGAGTGATCATTTCATCAAGATGATGTATATTTTATGCTGCTATGTCTTAATATGATGGCCATTATGTTCTCTGGCATTTAATGTGTATATGATTCACTGTTATTTCCATTTGATGTATTTGTTATAACTGTAGCTGCAATGTTGGGGTTTCCCAATCTTGTTGTATTTCCCTATTTGGGGATATTGTCCTTTGAAAATCACTCTATAGACAGAGTCTGCTAGTGAGCCAGGTAGCCTTTGGAGCTCATCTTTTGTTCAAAGGTGAAAAATCTAGTAAATTCCCCTACAGTCTATCTCTGGAATAGACTTTCCTTGTCATTTGATAATGTTTCTGAAAAAGGAAAATTACAGTGGTATCAGAGCATCAAACTGGCACAACCTATGAGTTTGATTTTAGAGGAGAATGATGAAGAAGATGAGACTGATCTCATATAATTTTGGATTAAAGAAGAGCCTCCCTAAGGAGGAGGAGAAGAAAAGGGGAGAAGAGGAAGGTCCATGCACTTCCTCTTCTCTTGAAGAACAACATGGCAGATGCTTGGATTTCTAGATCTTAAGCAAGTACCTAGGTGACTATAAACCTCATTCTGCAGCATTCAGGGGAGCTACAACGTTCCCACAGTCTATTCAGCAGATGGAGGAGAGAAGGCCCTGTGGAAAAGAAGAAATAAGAGGCAATGGGTTTCTATTGTCTACATTTGATGGGGTTACTTCAGCTAGAGCTTGGGAGAAGAAGCTGGAGGCATTTTTGTTGCTGCATCCAGTGGCAGAGAAAGAAGCAGTGGAGATGGCAGCGCTGCACATGGAGGAGGAAACCTCTGTTTGGTATTTTAAACCCTTGGTCCATTCAGGGAAAGCTCTTTTGCAGAATTTTCTCAAGGGTTGATTCAAACCTTTGATGGAGAGAGGACAAAGGAGGAAAAAGCCATTCCACCATGGGAGGAGGATTGTACCAACGTTGCTACAGCTTTGAAGGAGCAACCTTCAACATCTACAGATGAAGAAGCCATTGGAGGAAAAGCCATTGCAGCCACACAAGAAGGTCCCAAGATGCACCAAGGTATGAGTAAAGTTCCACTTTCTATTTCAGCAAATAATCTTGAGGATGGTGGAATTTCACATGAGGAGGTCCAAGGATCAAATCACATGGCCACTTTAGGGCCTCATGATTGCACTGTGCTGTGAAAAGGGTTCAAGGAGGAGATGAACCCTCATCCTCATGCACTATTGATGAGTCTCATTCAGCCCTTGAGGTTGGGATGTGGACCATTGGAGGATGAAAAAAACCATGACACCTCCATGGAAAACCATGAAACAATTTGTGAGCAGGAGGAGGAGATAGCTGCTATATCATTAGAGGAACTAGCAACGATTTTGAACATGGGTGGAGAGGAGACATCACCTCCATCACATTTTGATCCTCATGGGTCCAAAATATTCATGGGAAAGAGGCCTTTCTTAAGGGGTATCCAAGGAGTTGCATTTCAAACTCTCATGAAATGCAAAGAACAAGAATTGGTTTGGGAGGATGGTAGCCCTCATGGGAGGAGTACCAAAAGAATGGCAAGGAGATGGCAAGATACTTGCATCATTGAGAAGCATAGAGTATGGGTGCATGAAGTTTATGTGATACTCATATCATCCATTGTGTCTTGATCACATGAGTTGTATGATGGAAGTATGGGAGGGTAGCAAAATACTTTGTTACTTTGCTTGAGGGAGCAAGGGCAGAATTGCTCTCATACTTTGCATGATGTTGCAGGAGGAGGAGATGTAATTATCTCCTTGGCCTTTGGTGATAGAGAAGTACTTCCATATTGGGAGGGGATTCTTATGTATTGCAGCATTATGAGAAATATCTTTGACAAAAAGCATGTCAAAGAATGGAGCTTGGTATTGATGAGAGCCTATGGGTATAGGCCAACAACGTTGTCTCTTTGGAGCAGTGACTTATTGATGAAGTGTGCCTAGCGGAAGTGTGGTGGATCCGTAACCCACAGGTCCCAGGAGAATTTCATATTTTTTGCACTTGGTGGACAAAGAGGAGGTGAGATGGATGAGGTAGTAGATATATTACTATGCTACATTCTTCTTGACTTGCATGATCTTCTTGCAACACCTAGTCCATTCCTCTTCATGGGAGCATGCCAAAAAACTATGGAGGGTTCATTCATGGATCCATATATCATCTTACTCCCGATATATGGTAAGAAATCTGTTCTTACATTGGCTGATTTGTATACTTTTACCATTATTTTGCAGTGCATGGCTCTATAAGAGGGCAAGCTTTTCAGATTGCTCCATGGAAAAAATTGGGCCAATTTGTATGATGGAGACAACCATCCTTTAAATGGCCTTGGGAAAATGTTCTATTTCATGTATGATCAGTTGACACATTCAACCATTTTCTATTCATCAATAGCTGTCATGACATGCATAGATATTCATGTAACACAAAACAACTTGCCATGTGATTTTTCTAAAGCAGCAGTTTGGGAAACTGCGCTGTCACTTTTGGGAAAACTGTTGGTACACTCTTGCAACACATGAAACCTTCAGAATTTTCCTCATTGTATTGCTTATCATGACTTCCCTTGCTGATATGGATCAGATTTGTATAAGAAGCATTATTATGAGAAAGGCACATGAGTTGGATGTGTCTTTGAGTGAGAAAAACTCTCACATTTTCTGCATTGCATGTTCTAAAGGGAACATGAGAGGAGGTATGGCTACAGCCACATATTTGCTTAATTGTGGGGTAAGCCATGGGCTTGGTAATTTCATACATCCATTGTATGTATATGGGCAGGTGTTTGACCTTATGTTGCTGATTCACTCATCTATTTACTATTTAGTAGTAGATGTGATATTTGTTGTTGTGCAATACTTGCCATGTTATTTTCTGCAGCTGCAGTGGATGAGGTTGCATTATAACCCTATGAGGCATGGTTTGCACTTTATTTACATAGTATAACCTACATAAAAAATTTCATGGGTGCTTTCTATGGTGATCTTGTCCTATTTACCATAGATAACATGTCTTGGGCTAGCTAGATTATCATTGATGGAGGGGAGATTCTTGGGGGATTACTCTTCATTTTTCCATTTGAGGGCAAAACATTTGCAGCCCATGATCAGTACATACTCTGCACCTATCATAAGTGTAGAGGAGGACAGCAAGGAGCAGGCTATAGAGCTTGCCATGATCATATTTCAGCCCGCCTTCATTTTTGGAGCTCAAGGTGGAGGGAGATTTTCCATGAGTTGTCTTGTTGGGAGGCAGCTTATTTTTATGATTGATGGCTTGGGGATGAGAGATTCATATGGGGGATAATAAGTCCCATTATATATCAGATCTCATGCCTCAAGTAGGCCCTTATACAACTCTTTGTTCCTTCATGGATAGTTACTTCTACATGATAGTTGTTTAGGAATGATCACCCAAAGGCTAGATTGCATTTGTTGGAGGGACAGTTTGAAGAATTTATCGCTGATATGGCATCCTTTTCTTGAGGATATCATCAAATAAGGATGCTACAAGAGTAAGGGTAGAAAGAAACTCAGTTCACCCTTGCAATTTCTTGAGGGCAAGCAATATTTTGAGAGGGGAGGACTGTAATGTTCCAAATTTTATGGAACATTAAATTTTGTTGAGGAGATAACTAAAATGGGTAAGGGGACCCATTCCTTGCATGGTTAGAGAATAAAAATCCTCTAAATATGAAAGGGGATCATATTGGAGCTGGATTTCACACTTCCATGTGTGAAAGGTTGTTTTTTCATACATGCTTGGCCAAGGTTGACCAAGTCAAACTGCGTTGGCATGAGTTGGAAAGCACTATGTGGAACAACGTAGGAGGGAAGATTCTAGAGGGAGGAAACCCTAATTCGAAGTAGGGCCCATGGAGGGAAGGCTCATTGTTTAAAAGAGGAGCAAGGCAGCCATTGAGATTATCTTTGATCATTTTACATTTGAGTCTTGAAGACTTGTTGCTGCCTCTTGATGTTCAACAGAGGTGTAGTGCCTTCAGGCACGAGGGAGTCCTGTTTAGGAATTACTCTCCTTCTTGAGTAGCCCATGAAGGATTGCACTCCATTCTCCATATTCTGACATTCAGGCCATAGCATCATCCATCTACATCAGCGTAGTTTCTGCAGTAGATATTGTGCAGTGTTGCTGGATGTTGCTGGGGAGGTTTCCATCTACCATCCAGAGCTTGTCTTTCAGTGGAGAGAGGTTATATTCATTGGGAGATCAGAAAAGGTGGTTATTGAGAATATCCCACCATCTTTGGCATCAGGCCAACCACATTCCATTATTGGTAGCGCAGTCCCTTCAGTAGATAGTGTTATTCAGAGAGGAGATTTGCTGTGAGGGATTAATAGTCACTTGGAGGAGAAGTCTTGGGTGAAAGGATCAGCCTTTCACTTCAGATTTCTATTGGAGGAGGGTTCTTCATTTTTTGCAGATATTTCAGCCTTATCCATGTATTTCCAGTTCTTGAGTTGCTGCTACCCAGCAACTCCGACATTTTTACAAAATGCCATTTTTGTATAGATTTCAGCCAATCCTTTTAGGGGATTTATTTATTGTATTTTTAGGGGTTGAGATCATGATCCCCCTTATTTATTTGAGCCCATATTGTTATATCTATGTATTTTCATTATTTATGCAAAATTTCATCCCTATAACTGCGCAGTCATGGCCTGGGGCTTTCTTTATGCAGCAATATTTCTCATGTTTCCTTATACAGATTTATTGAGGCTTGTTGTGCCTTTCTTGAGTGATCATTTCCTCAAGATGATGTATATTTTATGCTGCTATGTATTAATATGATGGCCATTATATTATACAACATTTCATGTGTATATGATTCACTGCTATTTCCATTTGATTTATTTGTTATTACTGTAGCTACAATGTTGGGGTTTCCCAATCTTGTTGTATTTACCTATTTGGGGATATTGTCCTTTGACAATCACTCTATAGACAGAGTCTGCTAGTGGTCCAGGTAGCCTCTGGATCTTATCCTTTGTTCAAAGGTGACAAATCCAGTAAATTCCCCTGCAGTCTATCTCTGGAATAGATTTGCCTTGTCATTTGAAAATGTTTCTAAAAAAGGAACATTACAGTGGAGGTCCCTCCCCACCAACAGGTAGTGCTGAAGAAACCAACGAAAATATGGAAGTTTTTTGTGTTGGAGTGGGTACAGGTGGTTGGAAGGGTGGTGGTGACTTGTGGGACTACGATGCTGGTCCAAGGGCTACTCCCCAAGCAGGCAATTGGAGACACAACGAGTAAGTAGGTAGGTGCGAGGATGAGAATCCCATTCCACTCGAACGCAGATGTGCAATCAGAGGAGGTATTGGACGTGGGATGGCGGAGCGCAGGTCGAATGGTGACCCGATCTCGAATTCATAATCCACCGAGAGCCAGCATTCAGTGGCAGCCATGGTGGTCTCTCCAATCTAGTCACCTAGGCAAGTTGATGTTTCGGCCACCTTGGACATGATCTCATCTCAACCACAACAAATATAGCTCAACCTGAACAACATGCGAGAACAAAGGTATGAAGAACATAACGAGCTCATGGCTTATATCAATGATTTCCAACATATGAAAACTAAAGCTTTAGATGCTCTGAAGAGTCTGTGCCATCATCTAAGGGGCTCCCATGATCACCTATGAGCACTAGAGAACCAGATCGAGCATATTGACTACCATGTGCACAATTGTACTGGTTTCTTTGCAGGGCCACCGAAAACCCCCCTTAATTCTCCTCCATGAATTTGTGTAACTACTTGTTTTTTCTAGTTTTATGCCAGAAATAACGAGTGGCACCGTATGCCTTGGTGTGAACTCGAGTAAATTGATGCCTTTTTTTCACTCGAGTTGCTTAGATGTATCACAACACTACTGGTTCTAGATGTAAATTTTGATATGATAATATAAACTTGGAATGAAATCATTAAAAGTGATGTGAAGTGAAAAGGCTAAACATTGTTAAATATGTTGATTGAATTGAAATATGGCACATGACATCTTGAGTCATAAGCTTGAAAATATATGATTTTATTAAAGCCTCAAAGGCATTAACATGTAGCTGATACAAATATGGAAAATTTAGCCAATAAAAATGTAAAAAGTTACAAGATTTGTGTTATGCAATCATTGTTGTTGGCCCATTTTATTGCAACTCTATTTTATATTACAAAATTTGGATTTTTAGACATGAAAATGAAGAGGCAGATTGTGAACAGATTTAGAAGACCAAGAGACAACTCCTAATTTTTTATTCTCTCATAGAATACAAACATTCAATAATCTATGCTTATAAAAGATACATTTTTGAATGACTAAAATGAACTTTTTTGTGTTAAGCAATTTGTATGTGAGGGTTCATGAGCATATTTCTGGTAAGGAGGAGAGAAAAGTAGCATAAGAGGAACATAATTGAATAAGAGAAGTAGAGAAGATGAGCAAAACACTTGAGAGAAAAAATTAATATCAGGTAACCATAAAACTTTAATTTTTAATGTGCTTGGGAGATTACATTCTCCTTTCAAGTTGTAGCTTGATAAATAACATGTTGTATCCTGTTGAGGTAGGATTGTCCCGTGGGTTGTATCCTGAAATAAAATTTGTGGGATTTGGAGCTTCCTTGAGGTATCATCCTCTTGTAGGTTGGATCCTACACAAATTTCATGTAATTGGGAAGTAGGAGCTTGCCTTCACATCACTTTTAGCCAAAAAATCATGGTTTTCTCCCTTATGGGTTTCCACTTATATCTGATGTCTTCAAGTGTTGTTTCTTGAATGTTGTGTGAATTCTCTTAAATTCTGAACAAGTATATGATTTGATTAAGGTATGTTAGTAATGTTGTGCTAATTCCTCTTTCATATTTTGAAACTAATGTTTTACATGTGGTTAAGGGTTCAAGTTATCTTTCAAGCTACTTAGTCTCATGAGTGATTTTTATGTTACTTTTATGGACAATTTAACAGAAAAGAAAGACTGAATAGCAGAAAATAAAAGTACAGTACATCACCATACAACACATCAACACAGGGATTTGATGAAGGAGTTCACCCCTCATGGGCTACATCTCCTTGGTCCATCTTTCATGGCTTGGGCCTCTATATTATGCTAAAATTTGAAAAATGATGTGTTTACAATGCTTTTATGCTCCTAAAACCTCCACCAATGAGTCCAGAACACTCAAAAATGGTACCTTAGCCTCTTTCTGCTCTCCATTTGGTCGAAAATTGACTAAGTTATGACCTCTACAGGTCTGCTCTACAATTTCCTCCCTAAATTTAGCTAAATGGCACTAATTTTGGATTTCTGATGCCAAAAATAGCAATTCTGCCTGATTTGTCGAAATTGCTAACTTAATCCTGCTTAGCTATTAATTACGCTGCATTATCCAATAATTAAACCTAATTAGCTTTAATATTGGCGCTCCGTGGTTTATCCAGATTAGTGCTAATTAAATGGGCTTATAGGTTAAATAATGGTAGATTAGTGTTAAATAATCGTGCTTAGGATAAGTGCCTCTGCTCTTCCGTCGTGGTATTTGGGTCACTGTCACATGTATTAGGGGTTGGCCTTCTCTCCCCCTGTCGGCGCAATGAATACACTTCAAATATACACAGTGAACTTATGGGTTAAGAGTCATGGCATAGGTGGAGTGGCGACACATCTTGTTAGTGGAGTGGAGGTCTTGTGTTCCACCCCTGCCCGGGCCTTCCGGTCCATAACAAAAAAATTAATATGCTTTAAGGAGGACACGTGGCGGCCCCAGGCTGAGCCACGTGCCTCCTCCTCATTGACCTAAAACCAACCATTAAAAAACTGCCAACACACCAAAATTGCGCCACCCAAACTCTGCCACTTGGCAAACACCCATTCACTAGAGGATAGTTGACCAAACTTTGACCTACCCAGTCAACATGCCATGTCAGTAGTACAGAATGCTGACTAGGCTCCCTGTCTACATTTTTTTTCCAAAATTTGCATGTTTATGAAAACATACATAACTCATTCATGAACCCATTCAGAGTCCATTTCACGTGAAATGAGTTGCTTCGAATTCAGAACAACGAACATTATGTGTTCGTTCAAGTTTCGAGTCATTTTGAGAATTTTGATTTTTGAGCATAATTTTGAGCACCTGATCATTCCTCCCAACTGAAAGCTTTTGGAAACAAAAATATCTTTCATTACTATACATGTGGTTGAGGGTACAGTTCCCTCACCCTTCTAGTCTCAATCCATTAGAATTTGCCTAGATTCAACAATATGAGCTTTTCAAAAAACTAATATTTTTCCTTGATTCTGGAGACCCTGCCTTGCTGTTGTAGACACTGTCATGATGCAATTTCCTAGAATTTATAGAAAAACAAGTTTATCTTTAAAAAACAAACTTATTCCCACCTCGGTCTTCAAGAAAAGGAAACTTGAAAACTTTCTCACCTCGAACACTGTCGACATGGTGATTTCAGTTTTCCTTGCCTTGTACTTCTGTTGACTTTTGACCAAGTGTTTTCGCCATTTCCATGTACCATTTTGAAACCAAAAATAAGTACTTGTGGAACCTATGCCTTATTTGTCATATTTTTTCAATGCTTGTTCTTTGATTTTTGCACCATTCAACATTGTCATCTTGTTTCCGTCATTGTTCAACACTGATGTGAACTGTTGCAAATCTTTCACATCTTGTTTACCTCTTTTCAAAGGCAACATGTTAGAGCCCTGAAACATCTTATTACAAACATTAGAAACTTTGATGAAATCATCTTGTTCATTTGATGCATCTTTTTTAAAGGTCTCATTCAAAACATCACTATGCTTGAACATTAACAAAGCCAAATTTTGACTTGCATTCATTATTCTCTTCATTTCTCCTGCATGTATAAGAGACAAACTCCTCTTCTTCTTATGTTCTATGACTATGTACTAAATTCCATTCTTGGATAAGTGGTATTTATTCTCATGGAAATGAAATACCGCCCTCCTATCATAAAGGTAAGGACTTCCCAAAACAATACCTGAAATATCAAGAGGAACTACATCAAGTTCAACTTTGTCAAGAAAGTTTGAATTGATTGCAAACCTTAGGATACACTTCCTTGTTACCTGCAAGTTTGAATTCTTGCATATCCAACCTAAAGGATAAGTTCTTGGATGTGTTACAGTTTCTAGATTTAACCTCTTAACTAAGTCTTTAGAAATCAAATTAGCTTGAGAACCACTATCAAATAGTGTGTCTATTTTGGTATGTTTTGAAACAACTCTAATATGAAAGAGTTCAATTCTTGTATCATCATCTTGAGTTACATTATAACAACTTGAAGAACTAGTGCTTACTATGTTATTACCTTTAAAACCTATTGTTGTAATCTTGGTTTCATCTCCTGAGTCTGAACCTAAGTCATGTTAAATGATTGCATTTTTTTTCTCCTTCTCTTTGGTTTTAAGTTTGTTGGGCTTCAACTCTGGATGGAGTTGCCAACAATGGTATTCATCACGACCATTTTTTAAACAATTTTTACATGTGAGTTTCTCTTTCTCTATTTTAATAGAAACATTTTTCTCTCCTTTTCCATATACTTACCCTCTCCTTTACCTTCATACTCAAGGAAACTATCACTTTTCTCATATGCACTATGTTTCCCCCTTGCTCCTAGATGTGTGGCTTGAACATAAACCTCATCTAAGTTTGTGGGATTGAACATGAGAATAGTATTTATAAGATAGTTGTGCAAACCCCCAATATACTTTAACAAAGTTTCTTGAGAATATAAATTGACACCCAAAACTAGTGCTCTTCTCCTAAACTCTTGTGTGTAATTTTGAACACTTTGTCCATAATGGATTTTTTCATGTAAGATAGAGGGTAAAATTTCCTTTTAATGGAAAAAATGAAATCAGACCAAGAAATTGAGATCTTACCATGGTTTTTAATTTCATCTTGTGTCCTTGATTCCCACCATACAAGTGTTGCACCCTCCGTTCTCAAGGAAGCCAATAGAATCTTTATGTCATCCTCTTCAAGGTTCTGAATTCTACAATAAACATCCAATTGATGAATTCAATTATATGGATTCTTTGCATTCACTTCGCCATTATACATCGGTAGCTAAAATTTAACATCAAGTTTAAGTAAGGGTGATTTACCAGTTCCTTTTCAAGTATGTGTATGAACAGGTGGAAGGGTTGTGGTAGTGGAAGATGATGAAGATGAAGGTGTAGATGGTGGTGATGATGATGGCAGATTGGATGGTGGTTTATTACCAACTCCATGGCCTCATCCTCCTGGAGAACCATCTCCTATAGGGGGCATAGAACTTTCTCCTTGCATCCTTAAAGTCCTCTCCTCATAGAGGACCTTTACCATCTTAGTCATATCAAAATATTTATAATTTTTGAATGCTCTCTCCTCTTTTGTCATGGTAGGTTCTCCTTCATGTGACATGCTCAATGAAGACTCAAATTTAACTTGAGGATGTCTTGGTGTTGAAGACTTTGGAACCTTTCCCTTCTTGCTCTTGACCCAACTGGGGGGCTTTCAACCAACTTCCCTTCTCCTCTTTTGAGTTTTAACCTTGTAAGCATGACACAAACTCACAAACAATTAGATCCCAGATTCTTGCACAACAAACCTAAGGCTCTGATACCAAAAATGATTTGATTAAGGTATGTTAGTAATGTCGTGCTAATTCCTCTTTCAGATTTTTATACTAATGTTTTACATGTGCTTAAGGGTTGAAGTTCTCTTGCAAGTTACTGAGTTTCATGAGTGATTTTTATGTTATTTTTATGAAAAATTTAACATAAAATAAATACTGAACAACAACAAATAAAAGTACAGTACATCACCATACAACACATCAACATAAGGATTTGATGAAGGATTTCACCCCTCCTGAGCTACATCTCCTTAGTCCAACTTCGATGGCTTGGGCCTCTATATTATGCTCAAAATTACAAAATGATGTGTTTACAATGCTTTTCTACTCCTAAGACCTACACCAATGAATTCAGAACATTAAAAATGATACCTTAGCGTCTTTATTCTCTCCTTTTGGTCGAAAACTGACTGATTTATGACCTGTATAAGTCTTCTCCACGATTTCCTCCCTAAATTTAGCTAACTGGCACTAATTCAGGCTATCTGGTAGCAAAAATAGAAATTTCGCCGGATTTTTCAGAACCGCTAACTTAATCTCACTTAGTTTTTAATTAAACTGCATTAATCGCTAATTAAACCTGATTAGCTTTAATATCGGCACTATGTGTTTAATCTAGATTAGTGCTAATTAAATGGTCTTAGAGGTTAAATAATGGTGGATAAGTGTTAAATAACCATGCTTAGGATAATCGCCTATGCTCTTCCACTGTGGTCTCCAAGTCACAGTCACATGGTTTGGGGGCTAGCCTCACAGGTTTCGCCCCTCATCCCCCTGTCGACGCAATGAATAAACTTCAAATATATGCGGTGAACTTATGGGTTCAGAGTCATGGTGTAGGCAGAGTGGTGGTGCATCTTGTTAGCGAGGCGGAAGGCTCGTGTTCGACCTTGCCCCATCCTGCCGATCCATAACAACAATTTTAATATGCCATGACGAGGACACATGGTGGCCCCAAGTTGATCCACATGCCTCCTCCTCATTGGAACAAAACCAACCATTATTAAAAAAACTGCCAACACACCAAAATTGCGCCAACCAGACTTCGTCACTTGGTAATCACCCATTCGCTGGAGAATAGTTGACCAAACTTTGACCCGCCTAGTCAGCATGCCACATTAGCAGTACCTACTACTGACTGGGCTCCATGTCTGTAGTTATTTTCCAACATTTACATGTTTAGGAAAACATAGAAAACTAATTTTTGATGCCATACAAAGTCCATTTTGCACGAAACAACTTGCACTAGATTCAAAACTATGAACACTACATGGTCATTTAGGTTTCGATTCATTCTAAGAACTTTAAATTTTTAGCATAATTTTGAGCACCTGATCAACATATCTGCAAATGCCTCTCTCTGTGGTAACTTTAAAATGAAACCATTACTAATTGAGCATATACATAAGTCTTTAGCTGCATAAGAAGAAATTCAAGTTCAGGAAAAATAAAATTACTATTTCACCCCCTCCCCACCCCCCCATCTCAGTAATTTCCAAACATATATCACCCTTAAAAATTTCAAAATCTTCAAGAGTGGAAATGTCCACATTGGGTAGCCCTCAACCTTTTCCATTTTCCTTCAGAAAAGGTGTGTTTTATTGGTATTGTCTATATGTCAATTTCTTTTTAAGACAAATTGATTTTTTAGAATTATCCTCATAGTATAGGTGATCTAGCTTAATCCTCCAGTCTCATTTTTGGTGTGATTTTAATACCATTTTCCTCCACAGGTGAAAATATTTGACTCATAAGTTAGAGATTAGTCTAAAGAAAGTATGGAAGATCAAATGACGCATTTGCACTTGATAGATATAAAAATAACAATAGGAAAATTCACATGGAACAATTGAAGGATTGGATCTCAAAATGTGATGGCAACGCTCGATATGTTTCTTGTAAGTAGTGAATTTTTGGTTCAACATTTCTATCTATCCTCCAAAGCATTGGATTAGGGAAGTTCAGACCATAGGCCCATTGTTTTAGAACTTCATGAACTAATATATTGATCCAAAATTATATAGGACTGCAATAGAATACATATATAAACACAAACATACAAGTGCAGCATAAATAAAACTTCATTTCATTAATATCAAAGAACTGAAATATGCTTACATACAGAATGTAAATAAACTAGCTTGGGTGATGGTAGCTTATCTCTAAGAGGATATGTGGCGGCTACATGCCTATGAAATGTGTTACAATGAGGCTTGGTGGCCTTTTTATCATTTAGAAACCCTAAACATCCAAAAACCTAACCCTAGGAGATGAAGTGCCAAAAGCTTTTGGGCCCCATTGGGGTAAGTTGGAACTTCAACTTCTCAGGGTTGTAACTTTGGCATATGATCTTCGTTTGGCTATCTCAATACCTTGTTTCGAAGATCTAAAAGAGGAGTTCAAAAATAAAGTAGTAAACTGGTTTGGGACTTTTCTATTCTCTCTGCTTTTCCTAAAAAACGTCTTTTAGTCCCTAAAAACGGCTCCGGAGGTTTAGGACCCGAAAAACTGCAAAAAATAGTAAATTGTGCTACAAATAAGGAAAGTAAAAAACTGAAAGAAACAATGGTGGGGGTCCAAGTGGAATAAGAAAGTGGCCACCAATATCCACCTGGATCAGTCATTCCCCCTTAGGAAGCAAAGGTCCCCATTGTGTTGAGTGCCTCCATGAGATGTGGAAAATTCTATTGAACTTGGTCACTTGTGAGCCACTTGCCTTGGTGCAGGAGTTGGCCAACTTTGAAAACCCGATACAGATGGATATTCTTTTGGTGAGTGTTCTTGATCTGTGTGACCATGATCCGATCAGTTGTGCCATGTTCCATACAGTCTGGGTCTAGCTTTGTTGGTGTGAGTTGTTTGACAATGTCAAATGTGTCTAGTAATGGTGGAAACTATGGTCGAAGGAGGTCCACATTGAACACTGGATGCAGGCCAAGGAACGGTGGAATTATGAGCTCGAAGGCACTGTATCCTACAAAATTGGTGATGGTATATGGCCCATATTGGAACGGGTGAAACTTGCGGTGGGGTCCAACGAGGGGACCCTTCTGCAAATGTAGCCAAAATTGCTCCCCCACCCAAAACTTGTGTGGCACCTAATGTTGGTCGTGTTGTTTCTTGTACTTAACATTGGCTCTATCCAATATGTCATGGACCTACTAGAGGAACTATTAGTCATCAGTAATTTTTACTATCTGTAGATGACTAAATATTGGTTCTAGATTTCTAAAAATAAAATTCCCTGAATATTGTGATTTTGAGAAATCTCACTTCCTTCTTTATCCTTACAGAACTTTTTTCACTATTTTTCCATTCCATGGTCACCCTACCACTCCTAAAGGACTCCTTATGGGCTTGTGCCACTCAGCTCCATCCTTTTTTCCCACTTATGACCTTATTACTCTGTTTTTCCCTTGCCCATAAATCTACTTTGCATCTGGGGTTACCTATAGCCTAACTCATTCACATTATTAAGCAGGTTCCTCAAGCATTGATGCTCTCAAAAATATCTCTGACGACTCTTTAGATAAATCAAGTACATTGGATTTTGGATCTTCAATACACCACTTTGTCAATACTCTGTTTTACACTTGAAGACCCCAAACCAAATTTTAGTCAAAGAAAAGGTCAAAGAATCCTCCCACTAGGTCAATTAGTGTTTGTACATGGTTAAAGGTCATCATTAGTTGTTTAAGGCACTACTTTTCCTTTGCTAGAAAGCTTCCAGAGAAGTTTGTCTTATCAAGTCATAAACTGCAAGTGAAGAAAGAGGAACAAGCTGGTCTTGAAAGAAGAACTGGTATTTTGAGCTGAATGGCCCACTTAAATGTCAAAACATTGACCACTTGTAGCAAATCACATGGAGGAGGCACACCAGAAAACCAAACATGAAGAGAAGTTTTTGCAGAAATTATGGATGAAATAGGGAAAAAGGTGAGGTGAACTGAACATAAATGAATGAACTTAAAAGGGCTATAGAGAAATTATAAGACAACGTTGATAATTGTTTTCAAGCACTCCAAAAATCTTAGGTTATGGGAAGATGATTATAAAAGGTGGAGTGAAAAGGTAAACTCCATGATGCCAACAAAGAAAGGATTGTGAAATTACTACTACTGTGTAAGAATCCCAGTTTTTCCAAAGTGAATTTATCATGCTTCAAGGAGTTAAAGAAATGTCAAGTCATCATTTCAGGAACCTGCAAATCAGAAGTGGCCAAAGAAGGTAAAATGCATAGTTTGAATTCCATGGTGTAGGCAAAGGAGAGTTTTGAAGGTATTGATATGTGAAATCCTCCCAGAGATGTTTAATGAGCTTGTTATGCTTCGAGAAGCGACAAGAAAATAAAAATTCATCATCTCAGTCACTTGCAAACAAAGGTGTTAAAGGACATCAATGAGCCAAGAGAATCCAACTTTATGACTCAAAGCAAACTTGCAAAAGGAAAAGGTAAAGAGTATCAGTGAAAGAGAGTCAAGTTACCATTTTAATCACCTATAAAGTAGCAGTTGTCAAAAGATGAAGAACATGATGTTGGGCTCTAAGGAAGAAGAAAATACGATTTTAAGGTTTATGCTATGTCAAAATAGATATGTCAAGTTTTCAAGGTCAAATAAAAAGCAAGTTTCATAACTCTGGCAACCTACAAACAAAAATTCAAGAAATATCAGTGATAAAGGCAAAAGGAAGTGACTTTGAAAACATTAGAGAATGGGTTTGTAAAGAAAAATTTAAATCCTTAAGTATAAAAAGGGTCATCTAACACTTCAACAAGTCATTTTTTCCTTGTGAAAATCATTAGAGCGTTCAGGAGAAGAAACTGTGAGTTTTTCGGGTAAAAAATTGGCTAAGTGTTGTGGCGTTGCGTGTTCAGGTTGGTGTTGCGCACCTGGAGTCAGGCGTTGCACCGCTAGCCATTACGCCCGTGTATTTTATTAAGGTGTTGCACACCTGGAAAAGTGTTGCGCGTTTGCCCGATTTTTCCCGACAAGCCCAGTAAAATAACCTTGGCGCTACACGCTTGGGGCAAGGCGTTGCGCCTTTGCCCGAACTGACCTACCGTTTGCCTAGGTGTTGCGCGCTTGGCCAAGAGGGCCTCCTACACCCTACAAGCACTCAACTCAACTCAAATTATCTTCAAGCTGCCACCAAGGATTTTTCAAGCAATGCTAAATGGTAAGTGGATGCCTTACCTTCCTCAAAGCATTTTGATGGTTTGCAATTCAAAGGATTTGAAACCCCAAACAAGGAAACCTAATTTTCATGCTTGACATCACTATTTAAAAAATTTCTTCATCTGCATCCTAATAAGATCAATGATAAACAAAGGGTTACATTATTGGAGGTTATACACTCACCTAAAGTTGTGCCTACACTCACTCCATTCACTAAATCAGTCCCCTACATTACAAAAAAATTGACAAATTCATTGTCTTCCTTCATATCCATTTGCCATCAGTGAAAGGTGTTTCAACACAGAGTTTGAACAATCAGCAGAGTGTGGTCATTGAGTTTTTACTCTCTCTCACATTCATAAACCTTTACCCTCTCTCTCATCTCATTCACTTGCAGAACTGCCTCTTTCATCACCATCCCTTAAACTCATTTCCATTTACATTCTTAGGGTTTTAAAAGGTAGAGAGGTCAAGATTTCAGACAGAGAGGGCAGTGGTAGTGAAGGAGAAGGCCAAATGCCAAGGAGGCATCAACACAAAGGTGGAAAAATTAATAGGTTTGAACCCCTCAACACCTTAGAGCTGAAGGCATCTCCCATGATTGTTTCATGTTTCCAGCATGTGGGATGTTATGATTTTTGTGAGAAGGTACAACAGGAGAGAAATCACCATAAGCTAACTAGGCTCTTCATACTTAACTTGCATGAGAAACAATTTAACCTTGCAAGAGTAAACTTTGATTTGTCTTCTGATGCTATTGCCAATGCCACTGGGATACCTAGTGTAGAGGAGAAATGGTTCAAGCAGGCCAATATTGACATGAGCTACTATGAACCCTTCCTAAAGCCTAGATACAAAGACAACTACAAATCCATCTTTCCTTTCTCACATTTACTAGAGAGATATGTACCTTTGATGAGAATTATCATGAAATATTTTACATGTGAGGGAAGGTTCTCCAGGCTTTACTCCTATCACATTAGGTTGTGTATGCACTTTACTAGGGTTAGGATGTTGCACCTACCCTATTACCTCTACAGAAGCATTGAAAAAATGTCCTATATTGTACAAAAGTGAGATTTCCCTCAGCAGATGCAAAGCTTATTTCATCACTCTTTGATTAAGATGGTTGTGTTGCACCAATTACAGCAGAAGGGCATTCCATGCGAGGTTTTCATTGTCCATGAAGTGTTCACCAATCCACAAGCCCATCTTCAAAAAAATATGCCTTCATCATCTCATCCTCCTGACCCTACTCCTCCATCATCTCTTGATGAAAATTTTTCACCATCTACACATATTCCTTCACCTCAGGGAAACCCTCCTTCATCACCCTCTCACAATGCATCAGACCATGAGGGAAGTGACAATGAGTAATCAAATGAAAATGAGGGAGATGGTAATGATGCATCAAGCAATAATGAAGAAGAAAATAGTGAAGAAGAGGGTAGTGAGGCACATAGCAGTAAGCATGATGACAGTGAGGCAAATAGTGATGAATCAGCTAGTAGCAAGGATGATGAAAATAAGGCTGATAGTAGTAAATAGGATATCAGCAGTGAGGAAAAGGTCAGTTATAAGGCAGAGAGCATGGAAATAGAAGGTAGTGATGATGTTGGCAATGATGAGGCACATAGCAATGAACATAATGACAGTGGCTCAAAGAGCCTTGATGACACTGATAATGACAGCACACAAGTCAGTGGATCAAATGAGGGCAAAGATGTAGAAAGCAACAAGGAAATGAGCCATGATGGCAATAGGTCAGAAAGCCAAGACATCAGTGAAAAAAATGAAAATGAGGTTGATGTAAATAAGGCAAACAACAATGCAAAAGAAGGCAATGAGGAAAAGAACGATGAAGAAAGCAGTGGTGAAAAGGGCAATGATAATGATGATGATGATGATGCTGTCAGTGATAAAATAGAGAGCAGCAAAGATGATAGTGGGTCAAAGGGCCATGATAGAAATGGTGATACCAATGATGAAGGCATCCATGAGAGTAGTGTTGATAAGAGCCATAAGGACATTGAGGATACCCATGATGATGGCATTCATAATGGCAGGAACACTGAAGACACTAAAATGATCAAAATTGAAACTTTTTCTTTGACCTTCCAAAGAGGAAATAGGCATGTGTTTGCTGCCTCTAAAAGGCAAGGGGCCATGCCTTCTACATTGTTGGGTGCAACAATTACACTTAAGCAAACTCCTCAACACTTAATTTTTCAACCCGGGGGATTCATAAACTTAGAGACAAAGCACAGGCAATGCCAGAGATGGTATGGATCTTCCTAATATAAGTCCCTAATTTCTTTAAAGGAAAGATTACAGAATCAAATCAAAAGAGAAGAAGGCAACTTGAACCATCAAAAATAATCTAAGACTGAAATGAGGAAGTATGCATTTTCAAGAGAGAATTAAAGATAAAAGGCAATCACTCCCAGTAATGGTTGTTTAATATACTGAGTGTGTGTTTTCCCTTAGCAGAGACACTTTAACAGTCTTGTTAGATGGGCCCTTAAACCTGCTTCCTTAGGGATTTCCTTCTTGCATTAATCTATCCTACACTAATGCAGGATCAGAGATTTATGTAGAAGGTATAAATAGTGTCTTTATTGAATGATTTTTACTTCATGCAAGGGCTCGGACTTTTCAAGGTTCAGAGCACTGAGATCTTGTGGCAAGACACTGGTTCTTGCACCGGAACAGAGCTTCCTGCACTTAGCATTTAATCCTTAAAATGAGTGTTCGATTATTGCAAGTGCTAGTTTTCTATCGAATCAAATTACACACATAAAATTGAAAGTTTCTGATCTTAACAAAATGTAGAAATAAAGAAAAAATCATTTATCCTGTCATAAACATTTAAAGAAAGAAATAAGATTGCGGGAAGTAGATTAAGAAAACTTGTTGCATCACACCAACGTGCAATGGTGCAGGTTCATTTCTCCTACTTGGACCAGGTGGAAAAAACCAATTAAACAGAATTATAGGAAAATAAAATATCACACCAACGTGCACTGGTGCAGGTTTGTTTCTCCTGCTTGTACCAGGCGGATGAAAACCAATCTGAAATCAAGTGCAGAAAATTAAATTGCAAGGAAAGAAAATGTATCTACTTCACACGACGGATCCGTTTTCACTTAGACAGGAATACAAGTGCTGAAATTTAAATCACACTGATAATAAAAACACAAATTATAAGAAAAGAAAATGGGGTAAACGTGCTGGGTTAGTTGGGCCCTAGACAACCAGCGTGTTTCCCTTTTAAGTTAGAATGTTGCTCAGTAAATTAATCGATTCATCAGCTTAAAGACGGAAACACAATTTCTGAAACATGAGGCGGAGCTTCCTTTTTATTAATTCATTGAGGCGAATACATGCATTAATACAATGTCCAACCCAGATTCAGGCGATAACAAAACAACCTGTTACCGCCTATCAAACTTCACACTAAAAACTTTGCTCAAAACTTCTCCTCCTAGTCCTATTTACATTTTACATTATATAGGCCCTTGGACAAAGGCAAAAATAGGTCCTTTAACTGATTACATAACAAAATGCAGAATTTAGTTTCGACCTTCAAAATAAGATGGTTTTGCAAAACTAGTCGTAGCTAACCAGCTTTCGCCCTTCACGGATTGGTCTCGGCTACCTTTGCATCACTCTGCTGTCTTGGCTGAAGCGGCTCAATATGAGGCAGTGATCGAGGAGGTTCGGATCTGCCGTGAAGATCTGTTGTGCTAGCAATGGGGCAAGATTCGATCTTGCACTAAGATCAGCGGTCATGGTAAGCACTCTTACTATCAAATAACCATTGGAGATATTGATAAGTTACAAAATTGATTTAAAAGTAATAAATCATGTAATAATTATTTAATTAATGCTAAATTGAATTAAAACATGAAGAATAAAGGTTTATATGAAATATGTCACCATGATTGGACTGGTGCAAGATGAGGGTGCATAAAAGAGGTGAAACAGAGGTAAATGGTTATGATTTAGGAAGGGGAAAATGGTAAAAAGAGAGAAAATTAGGGGCCTAACATCTTCCCATCCCTAAGCTGTTGTGTGTCCTCACACAACTCTTTACCTCTTCAAAAAAACCTTCAAAACTTCGAGTGTTCCAACTCACTCCTGCTTTGGCATACTATCATTAGTCTGCAATGTTTCAGACTTCTTCTTTTTACTATTCTTCAATTTCTTCGTCACCTTTGTAAGTCGTCTGAAACATTGCGAAGCACGATACTTCCACACCCTGACTTCTCATTTCTTTTTCTGGATCTCCGCCGTGAATTCTTATTTTTTCTGTTCTTTTTCCTCCTACACTTTAGCTATGAGTTGCTCTAAGTTCTACACTTGAAGCTCTAGCTCGACTATTCAAGCAACAAGAGCTACCGAGTCTTCTTCCTTTCCTGTCCTGACAGGGGTTGTATTTTCTTTAGGGACCTCAGTATTCCTCATAAGTTCAGTAAATACTTCTTCCTCTTCCGGTTCTTCTTCTTCTTCTTGCTCTTCTAGTTCTTCTTATTCTTCTTGCTCTTCCAGTTCTTCTTCTTCTTCTTGCTCTTCTGATTCTTCCTCTTCTTTTACTTCTTCCTGTTCTTCTTCTTCTTGCACTTCTTCTGGTTCTTCTTCTTCTTCTTGCTCTTTCAGTTTTTCTTCTTCTTGCACTGGTGCAGGAGGGGATTCAACGTTATGTGGGGATTGTGGTTCTCCACCAGGTTCTTCATTTTTTTTCTGGGCCTTAATAAAATCGGCCAACAGAGTGTCATCTTCAACTTCCACAGATTTTTCTGCGTCTACAAGGAATGATAGAAAATTGTCTTCTTCGGGGGTCTGTTCATGTACTGGTGGCGTCGGAGGAGTTTCTTCAACAGGTGTACCCACTGTCTTCTTTTTCTTTGTAGATGTGCCCTTTTCTTCTATTGATTTCTCGGGTCGCTTCCTTTTTGCACTAGTGCAAGAAGGACTTCTCTTTACACTCAGACCCTTGCTTGTGCTGGCAGGGGTCTCTGTTTTATTTTCAGCAGCTGTCTTCTTTCCTGCAGATGGCTTTTTATCTAGCTGCTTCAACAACGCCTTCCAGGTCATGCCCTTAATTTCCAATTGTTTTTGGACCAATATTTTGATTAGGTCATGGTGATGTAATTTCTTATCGGCCTGGTCTTCTATGCGCCCTGCACACTCTTGGCCATATTTTCCAAACTCTTAAGAAAAAAATAAGTGAAATCCATCCTCCACCAGACGTGTCGGCCGGGTTAAAAGTGTTGTAGCATCTTGAAATGATACACAAAGGTGAGGGAGTACCTTCCCTCACAAGTCACAAATTTCTGGAGGATAAAAAGGAGGTTCGGCCACTGTCCCAGCAAGGCATTGCGCGAAAATCCTTTCTTCCAGTCTACTTTCATGTCCTTATCAACGACGAAACACTGCTAGTGCTTCCTCTCGAGCTTCTGATTTTTAAAGTACTGCACACCAGTGTTTTGCAAGATCATCGCTGCTAATATCGATTTTTCCGTGACTTTAAATTTCAGGAGCCCAATCTTTACACGACTTTTTTTAAAACTCTTTGCAAACTGTAGGGACACTTCACTATTGTGCCCGTCAAATTTTTGCAAAAACTGAAGAAAGCCTGAGTCTCGCAATAGTGCAAGACTATTGTGAAACTCAGCGGCTTGATCTACCTCAGTGAGGGAAAAAGGTTCACATCAAACAGGCGGCATCTCTGCTTAACAGTTATGAAAAGTCCAAAAATTGCATGCAATACCAGAAAATTTGGCTCTTTATAGATAGGGATCCAATTGTCCACCATCCCTTCTGTCTTATCACCGATCCATCCCACCAAAATAGTCGTGGATGCGCAGCATGTTTAGAATCTTGTGGGATTGGTACTTGCGGCGGTGTTTTTAACGGCTAAGTGAGGTAATCATTATAAGTGAAGGAAATTTAGGATCATGGCGGAAAGGGTAATTATATCCAAGCAACGGTTAAACATTTCCGCACTCCTTCATAATTCAGAAAAGAACTTTAGCATTTATTAAAAAAAATGATCATGATTCTTATCTAAAAACACCTTGTACTTTAAATAATTTTCTCCTAGTTAATATGATAGCACAAGTACTCCTTAAATAAGTGAAAAAGGCTTCTTGTAAACTTTCATGATGACCACTTTCCTATGACATATACTTATGAAAAGAACAAATTGTACTCTACTTCTGTCAAGGTGCATGCTTGCACCAATCTGTTTACACCGCTTACTATGTTGTTCTGCTGGTACCATTCTGCTTATATTATTATATAGGACGATATGCTTGCACTAGTGCAAGAATATTGTCTGAAAAAAGAACAGGGAGTTTAAGTAAAATATAGGCTGGACTTCTAACATGGCTTCCTCAACCGATACTGGAAATTTTCTTCGCCCTTTCTTGATGCTTCAGGGCATCTTTTTGCTCTTTGTGTATGAGATCCTGCAATGAATTCATGAGGGAACAAAGAAGTGGGAAGGGGAAAATTTTAGAATGGGAAGGAATTTTGTTACAGGGATTCTAGGAATAGTACAAGAGGGGATAAACATAAGTGGGATAGGGAAAAAAAAATTCAAGGGTAAAGTGGGATTTTTACGAAGCGGGTAGGATAAATTTTGAATAATGTGGGAAGGTTAATCATTCTGGGATTTAAAGAAGAAAACTGAGGGAATACTATGAAATGGGATATGAAGAAAGGTAGAAAATTTTCTGGAAGGTCTGCCTGCACTGGTGCAAGAAAAATAACTGCAGTGAGAATTAAGTGTTGCCTGAATAAAAATATCCATGCTAATTACCCTAATGTATAAAGGTTGGTCCTACTGAACCTACTTTTAATCAGTGGTCACTAGCATATCTAAAGATCAAGCAACATTCTCTTTTTATTAGAAATTTTTGATATCCCTGCTAGCAAGCTGGTTTTCAGGTTGACCCTTCTGCAATCATGTCAGCGAACTGATTTTCACAATTACAGGAAAATATTTTTTCTTTACTTTTTTATTAAATTTATTTTTTTATTTGAGAAGAAGAACAATTCATGTTTTCAAAATTTTGGTATTACCATTTACCACTACCGTCCCGAATTGCTGTTGGACTTGCTGCGTAAAATCTTTCTTGGAAAGTGACTGAAAATACTTCTTTAATCTATGTTCATTTACCAAGAATACTGAATTTTTTCCATCAATAGTTTTGACTTCTACTGCTCCATTCTTGAATACTCGGATCACTTCATAAGGTCCCATCCAACGTGTATGGAACTTCCCTTTAAAATTTTTAAATGTAGAATCATAAAGGAGTACCCAATCACCTGGTTGGAACTGCTTTTTCTGAATAGACTTGTCATGCCACCTTTTTCGTTGCTGCTGAATTAGGATGTTATACTGAAAAACATCTCTATGAAATTCATCTAACTCATTTAATTGGAGAAGATGCTGGTGTTGTGCCCTAGAGAGATCTAGTCCTAATTGAACTGCAGTTCTGAAGGTTTTGATCTGGAATTCAATTGGTAACAGAACCTGTTTGCCATATACCAGCTCATATGGTGTATGTCCCGTGCTATTTCTCCAAGTGGTTCTGTATGCCCACAAAAATTCTGGTAATCTTTTAGCCCAGTCTTTCCGATGCATATTGACTATCTTTGTAAGGATGGACTCGATCACTTTGTTTGTAGATTCCACTTGGCCATTTTCTTGCGGGTGATACAACGTGGATTTCCTGTGCCAGATCTTGTATTGCTCCATCGCACCCTGTACCAGATTAGAAAGAAACTATGGAACATTGTTAGAAACAATTTCTCTAGGCACCACAAATCTATTAAAGGTTTCAGTAAAAAGAAAATCAACAACTTTTTCTGTAGCAAAGGAAACAACTTTAGCTTCTACCCATTTTGTAATGAAATCTGTACAAACCAAAATGTGTTTTTTACTTAAGGATGCTGGATTTATTATCCCTATAATATCAATAGCCCATTTTTCAAATGGTTCAATCATAACTTGGGGGCATAAAGGCATTTCATTGGTTTTATTAGGCTGTCCCATTCGTTGACAGCTATCGCATCGCCTGACATATTGTTTGGCATCCTTAAACAAGGAAGGCCAAAAGTAACCAACACGCAATACTTTACATGTAGTCCGCTTATCAGCGAAGTGGCCTCCAAAAGGTTCATCATGAGCAGATTTCAATATGTTAAACACTTCCTCCTCTCTTACACATCTATGGATAATCAAATCTGGAGCAGTGTAAAAGAGATCTCCTTGAATCTAGGAATATGCAGCACTTTTCTGAATAATATTCCACTTTTCGCGAGCGGAAAAGTGGGGTGGTGTTTTCCCAGTAACCAATTAATTAGCAATGTCAGCAAACCACAGAGAATCTATAGACATAGAAAAAATATGTTCATATGAAAAATCATCATTAACAGGAGTTTCTTCACCAAGATTATCTAATCTAGAAAGAAAATCTACTACAACATTAGATTTCCCTGGTCTATCAACAATAGTAACATTAAACTCCTGCAACAATAGCAACCACATAGTCACTCTGTCACTTGTCAATGGTTTGTTCATCAAATATTTAATCACGGAATGATCAGTATGTACAAATACTTCATATCCTATGATATAGTGCCTGAACTTATTAATTGCAAAAATCACAGCTAAAAACTCTTTCTCTGTAACTTTATAATTCAATTCAGCGGAAGACAAATTCTTACTAATATAATAAATAGCATAGGATTTCTTATTTTCCTCATGTCCTAAAGCTGCACCAATAGCCAAATTTGAAGCATCAGAGGAAATGTGAAAAGGTAGGGACCAGTTAGGACCTCGCAAAACTGGTGCCTGCACCAACTTTTCCTTCAATGTTTCAAAAGACTGTTGGCAAGCTGTGGACCAAGAAAATTCACTATCCTTAGCTAGAAGTCGAAAAAGAGGAGCAACTATCTTCGAAAAATTTTCAAGGAATCTTCTATAGTAACCAGCATGTCCTAAAAAACCTCTTACTTCCCTTTGAGTTTTAGGTGCAGGAAGATGCAGAATGATTTCAATCTTTTCCGGATCAACTGGGATACCTTTGTCAGAAATAAAATGGCCAAGCACCACTTTCTCTTTGCACATTAATCTACATTTCTTGTCACTCAAAGCGAGATGGGATTCTTGAGAATGAAGAATTACTTTCTCTAGATTTTTGAGAGCTTCTTGAAAATAATCACCAATCACAGAAAATTCATCCATATAAATTTCTATAAATTCCAGATCAGCAAAAATGGCCAAGACTTCCCTTTGAAAGGTAGTCGGGGCATTACATAAACCAAAGGGGAGCACTTTATAAGCAAATGTCCCCCATGGACATGTAAAAGTAGTTTTATCCTGATCTTCAGGTGCAATCTATATCTGGTTATAACCACTGAAGCCATCCAAAAAGGAAAAATATTTATTTCCTGCAAGGGTATCAAGCACCTGGTCAATGAAAGGGAGAGGGAAGTAATATTTAAGAGTGGCTTTATTCAATTCTCAATAATCAATACAAATACGCCATCTTCCATCTTCCTTAGGTACAATCACTAATGGAGAGACCCACTGACTGTCGGAAATAGGATAGATAAAATTGGTATCTAAGAGTTTCTATACTTCTTCCTTCACAATATCTCTTAGAGTGGGATGCATTCGCCTTTGGGGTTGTCGGACAGGTCGGGTTCCTTTCTGAATATAGATATGATGTGTACAATTTTCAGGAGGGATACCCTTCATATCTTCATAGCCCCAAGCAAAGGCACTAAGATGGTTTTGCAACAAATTCACAAGCTGCTCCTGCTAAGATGAGTCCAAATCTGAACTAATATGCAAGGACTTACCAGGGCTAATCTCAACAAGAGTGGTATCAGGCTCAAGAGTACTCAAGGGAGTGGTCAAATGTAGTGGTATAAAAGAATGATAATCATGATTTTCTTGAAAATCTAGGTTGACAATTTGGCTCAAAGGCTCAAAATTAGGCATAGTGCCTAGATTATTTAGAAAATCTTGAATCTCATCTTTTTTTGAATACCCAATATAATGATGGATAAGGGAAATAGACCGAGTCTCCTCATCACTACTTTTATCCAACCATAAACTATCTCGAATGTCCTGAATGGATCTGGCAGGGGGGTATAAGGTAACTTTCTTCCTAGAATCTCCATGTGAAATATACATATCACCGAAACGACATCCAATATATGCATCGGCCGTAGCAAGCCATGGTCGACCCAAGATCAAGGGATGTCCTCCTACTGGGTTCTTTGGCTGAAGCACAATGAAATCAACAGGATATTCCCAAGAATATAATGAGATGATCACATCATCCAATATTCCTTTTGGCTTAATTTTAGATCTATTTGCTAATTCAAGCACAATGGGAGTAGGGCGAAGATGAGATAACCAAAGTTGATCCATGGTTTGCTTATTCATGACATTAATGGCTACCCCCGGGTCTATAATAACATTAGAGACAAGGACATTACCAATCTGAACTGAGACAACAGGGTTTCCAGGATCAATATATATTTCCACAGACACATATCCTGTCATCAACTCTACTGCCCTACCAAAAAATTGAATGGTTTGGGGTTCCAATCTCTTCCTCCCGGGTTTCTTGAGATAGAGTTCCTTAATCATCTTGGTAAAAATGGGGATCTCTTTAATGGATTGAAGCAAAGGTATCTTAATGAAAAGATTCTAAAGCTCAGATGCCAAACTAGTCTCAGAAATAGGCTCACTCCTTTCCACTACTAGCCTATCTAGGAAGGGAGGCTGGTTGGAAGAAGATGGCAAGGATTCAAAGGGTAAGAGCTGCTTAGTGACAACTTTCGGAGAATGGTTAAGAGTTTCCTCTTCTCCTTTCTCTTCAATGATCACCATAGGTTGCTTCTGATTTTTTGATTTTACAGTCCTTCCCGATCTTAATAGAATATCATGAACCCAAACTGGAATAGACTGGTATTCAGATGATAAAGGTGGGTTTGTTACATAGATCATTTGCACTGCTTTATTATTATTAGGATTGGGCATAGGTTGAGCAAGCAACTGAGGAGGTCGAAAGGGTGGAGGTAAAGGCAATGATGGAGTGGACTGACTCGAAAATTGAGGCATTGAATAGGGTGCATGTGTAGATGGATATGACTGCATAGGTGGCTGGTAGGAATATGGAGAATGAGTTGGCCCTCTCCAACCTTGTTGCCATAGTTGAGAAGGTTGCCCATGCTGATATTGATTCCCATACTACCACTGTTGATGAGAGTTAGGATAAGAATATGCATGTGAATTATAACCAAAATAGTGTGGAGAAAATTCAGAAGCCATACCTGTACCTACCTGAGGCCAATTCATTCTTGCTCCCATAGCATTCAAGTATTCAGCTTCAGGTTGTCCCCCTGTAAATACAGCTTTAAGTCTTGGTATAGAGGGACATTTTTCTGTGATATGGTCTTCTGCACAAATAGCACACTTATTAGTTTCTTCCAAATTAAGAGGACACTCTTTAGGAGGATGCTTGTCTCTACATTTAGGACGGAAAATACATAAGGAATCTTGTTCCTTCATAAGTTTCTGCTGAAATTTAAAGATTATAACTGTTTGATAACAGTGTTCATTATATCAATTTTCATGTTTTCCATTTTATTTTCTAGTCCAATAATCATAGCATCAGTAGATTCAGTTTTTCTATTTCTATTTCGAGTTCCTCTAGCGGATCTATACTGGTTTCTTGAAAATTTCCTGCATAATTCACAAATTTGATCAAACGTTTGCTGATAAATATCACCTTGTCCTAACAGATTCAAATTATTTCTAGCATTATCAGTAAGTCCTCTTAAGAACAAGGTTCTAATAGTGTTGGGATCAAGCTTAAGTTTTGACCTTTGTAAAATATACATAAATATTTCCAGATAATCTTCAATAATTTCATCATCATCTTGTATGATTGTAAAAATTTCATCTTGCATGTCCCGAGTTTTGAAATATTCTTGATATTTAGACAAAACACTCTCTTTATCTGATCCCAAGAGGTTATAGTATTCCCTCCTAACCCCGTAAACCAGCGTAGAGCTGAGTCCTTAAGAGTAATAAGAAATAGTCTTAACTTCTGAGCATCAGTTGCATAATCATAACTTCTACACAGAATATCAAACTTGAATAGAAAAGAGTCAGGATCTTCATGAACTTTACCATGGAAATGAGGGAGAGTTGATGGTGGAATATTCTTCATTTGCGCCACAGTATCAGGATCCACAATTGGAAACACAAAAGTGGATTTTTCTTCACTTACCTGGTTGTCACCAGTCCTTTCCAAATGATCTTCTTGGTCCACCATTATTCCCCTTTTACTTGTACCGCTCTCAACATAATGATCCACACCTAAGCTGTTATCACCAGAGTCCATATGGATTGTTCCTGCGTGATGGGTTTGAATTGGATTGGGCTTCCTGCTTACAGAAGGAGACCCAATATGAAAATTGTTTTCAAAAATTTTTTGGCCCTTAGTGGGCTTCGAACCCTTACCTTTCCTAGGCATTCATTTCAAAAGGAAAAAAGAAAGAAAAAATAACAAACAACTTCTAAAAAATGTTGTTAGAAATAAATTAACACCAGTAAAATTCCTTCAAAGAAAAAACACTGCAAAAATAAAGAAAAATTACCTCTATTGTATAATCAGAAAATTCTTACCAAATCAAATCGCCTCCCTGGAAACGGCGCCAAAATGTTGGGTGCGGGAATTACACTTAAGAAAATTCCTCAACACTTAATTTGTCAACCCGGGGGATTCGTAAACTTAGAGATGAGCACAGGAAATGCCAAAGTTGGTATGAATCTTCCTAATGTAAATCCCTACTTTCTTTAAAGGAAATATTACAGAATCAAATCAAAAGAGAAGAAGGCAACTTGAACTATAAAAAATAATCTAAGACTGGAATGAGGAAGTTTGCATTTGCAAGAGAGAATTAAAGATAAAAGGAAATCACTCCCACTAATGGTTTTTTAATCTACTGAGTGTGTGTTTTCCCTTAGCATAGAAAATATAGCAGTCTCGTTAGATGGACCCTTAAACCTACTTCCTTAGAGATTTCCTTCTTGCATTAATATGTCCTGCACTAGTGCAGGATCATAGATTTATGTAGAAGGTATAAATAGTGTATTTACTGAAGGCTTTTTACTTCATGCAAGGGCTCGAACTTTTCAAGGTTTAGATCACTCAGATCTTGTGGCAAGAAACTGGTTCTTGCACCGGATCAGAGCTTCCTGCACTTAGCATTTAACCCTTAAAATGAGTGTTCGATTATTGCAAGTGCTAGTTTTCTATCGAATCAAATTGCACACATAAAAGTGAATGTTTTTGATCTTAACAAAATGCATAAATAAAGAAACAATCATTTATCCTATCATAAACATTTAAAGAAAGAAAGAAGATTCTGGAAAGTAGATTAAGAAAAATTGCTGCATCACACCAACGTGCACTGGTGTAGGTTCATTTCTCCTGCTTGAACCAGGCAGAAAAAACCAATTAAACAAAATTGCAGGAAAATAAAATATCACACCAACATGCACTGGTGTAGGTTTGTTTCTCCTGCTTGTACCAGGTAGATGAAAACCAATCTGAAACAAGTGCAGGAAAGTAAATTTCAAGAAAATAAAATGTATCTACTTCACACGACGGATCCATTTTAACTTAGACATGAATACATGTGCTGAAGGTTAAATCACACTTTGATAATATAAACACAAATTACAAGAAACAAAAAATGGGGTAAACGTGCTGGGTTGGATGGGCCCTAGCCAACCAGCGTGTTTCCCTTTTAAGTTAAAACACTGCTTATTAAATTAATCGATTCATTAGCTTAAAGACAGAAACACAATTTATGAAACATGAGGCAGAGCTCCCTTTTTATTAATTCATTGAGGTGAATACATGCGTTAATACAATGTCCAACCTATATTCAGGAGATAACAAAACAACCTGTTACCGCCTATCAAACTTCGCTCTAAAAACTCTACTAAAAAATTATCCTCCTAGTCATATTTACATTTTACATTATATAGGCCCTTAGCCAAAGGCCAAAATAGGTCCTTTAACTGATTACATAACAAAATGAAGAATTTGGTTTTGGCCTTTAAAATAAGACAGTTTTGCAGAACTGGTTGTAGCTAACCAGCTTTCGTCCTTCACAGATTGGTCTCGTCTGCCTTTGAATCACTCTATTGTCATGGCTGAATCAGCTCAAGACAAGGCGGTGATCGTGGAGGTTTGGATCTGCCGCGAAGATCTGTTGTGCTAGAAACGGTGCAAGATTTGATCCTGCACTAAGATCAGCGGTCACGGTAAGCACTCTAACTATCAAATAACCATTGGAGATATCGATAAGTTACAAAAGTGATTTAAAAGTAAGAAATCATGTAATAAATATTTAATTAATGCTAAATTGAATTAAAACATGAAGAATAAAGGTTTATACGAAATATGTCACTGTGCTTCGACTGGTGCAAGATGAGGGTGCATAAAAGAGGTGAAGCTGAGGTAAATGGTTATGATTTAGGAAGGGGGAAATGGTAAAAAGAGAGCAAATTATGGGGCTAACATACATCAACTAATCATCTTGAAAAAGGCAAAGAGAAGGTCATGGATGAAAAATAAGAAGACCAGCATGAAACTAAACAAGAATTTGAACTCATTCATGTTGAAAGTGATGATGAAAATAAGGCAAGGATCTCAAGCATGTTTCTCAAGAGCAAAGATGCCCAAATCAAATATTTGCAAGCCAATCTAGGTAGGTCTAGGAATGTCATCCACTATTATGAATTTGACAACAAGCAACTAGAGGCACAAAAGGCCATTTATGAGATCAGAGCTATCAGAGGTCATAAAGAGGCTGCAAAGGCCAAGGCTAAGCTAAATGAGGCCTTGGATAGATATGGAGACACTGATGAAGAGGAAGAACAACTTCCTAGGAGAAGGCCAAGAACAATTGGCTTAAAGAAAGCCCTAGCCAAGGAGAGAGAGAAAGAGGCGGCCTTCACAGAGCAGCTCACTCCATGTGAGTTGCTTGCCATGGAGATTGACTATGATCAGGAGCCTTGGATTGAGGTGGAAAACACGCACATAGAGGGTCTGTTGGAGAAGACCAAGAGAGGCCTTGGCCTTCAGAAGAACATGGCCAAGCATTATGCCTTAAGGAACAAAATTGCAAGGGCCAAGATCAAAAGAGCCCTTGCTAAAATTCAAGCCCTCAAGGAGGCAAAAGGAAAATAAAACCTTGAAATCCTAGTTGATGCTTCCCTACAGGCATCCCAAACACCATGAGCAAGACAATTTCAAATTTTGGCGATTTTTTGTAAATTTTGGTTTTTGACTGATTTAAAGTGCTAAGGGAGCAATGCCCCTGGTGCTGTGATATTTTTTGGGGCACTAATTTGAGGAGTGGCTTACATTTTTTGACTCCTTATTCCAAGGGCATCATGCACACAAAATTTCAGATCATTTGGAGCTGATTTGGTCCTCCAAAAGTGCCAAAAAAACCCAAAAAACCACCTTTCTGCCCTATTTTCAGAGTTGGCGCTGCACCCTAAGAAGTATTGGGAGCTTTAGTTTTTGATTAGGTAAATAAATTCCAATCAGAAAAATAATTCATTTTTGAAAATTAGACTTGAAAAGCTTTCCAATGAGCTATCATGGAGTGCATTTGGACACCGGGAAGGCCTTCAAAACTTAGCTGCAAGATGACCTATTTTTTTGGTGCTGGCGTTGCGCCCTTGGACCTTAGTGTTGTGCCCTTGCCTGCAAAGTCAAAAAAACACACTCGGAGATATTTTGGAGTTATTGAGGAGCCTCAAGTCAGTTTTTTGCCAAATTTAGATGTTAGAAGTTATTTTCATTTATTACATTAGATATTTTGTGCCTTGGGCATTGCATGGTCTTAATGGACAAAAATGGCATTTATGATGTATTTATGACATTTTGGAAACCCTAGTTAGGGTTTTGGTCCTCCTTGCTAGTTAAACACAACATTGAGGCCTCATTTTACATGTTGGATGATTACTGAGAGAAATATAATAGACTTGAATATTGAAGAGAGATTTGGCTTTGGACTTTGTGGATGGCTTGATGTGCATAACAATGGAGCAAGATCACTTGCAGGATTCCTGAAAATGGTTAATGGTGATGTGTTTCTTATTTATTTCTTGATTTCTTATGTTATCATTTTGTTTCATCTTTCTCATGCAGTAGGACAGAAATTCTAGGCTAAGAAATTTTGTTTAGAGGCACCTTAGCTCTGTTTGCTCTCTACTACTTGTATATTTCCTTTGTTAGGTCAGATTAGAAAATTCTTGAATGCTCTCTAGTTCCACTTATGCTTGTTTATCTTAAAGATGATTTGATGAAGCCAGTGTCAAAGTAGTTCATGGTTAGCCCTGATCTTTGAGGTAACTTAAACATTGTTTTTAAGGTCTTTTTCTTTGAAGTATTGCTTATTAGGTTTAGCTAAATAGGTTTGTGATTTGCAATGCTTGTTTATTTATCCTAAATGGTTGCTTTGTAGGTCTTTGAAGTTTGATTAAAGAAATTATTAGTTCCCTAATCTTTGATCTCTACTACATGTTTATCTTAAATGTTTTCTTTGCTTGAAGGTGAAATCACTAGAAGACTTACAAGTTTCTTGCTTTCTATGATTCACCAGATTGTTGTCTTAGTGCTTACTTGATAGGGTTTGGTCAAAGAAGTTATTGGTATGCCCTGTCTTTGGTTATTCTTTATGCTTAGTAATCTTAAAGGCTATTATTGTTAAAGGATTCTTAACTGCCCTTTGTACCTACCATGTTCACAATTTAATGTTCACCTCACTCACATAAGCTTTTAGATCCATTTGGCTTTGTTAGACTTGTCCTGTGATATACCCTTGACCTATTGTCGCACTTCTAAAGACTTTTTACAGACTCCATATCCCAATGGTTTAAACCTCTCTCACTCTATCTATTGTTCTTGACAACATACCCAACCAACCAAACAAACAAACAAACCCTAATCCTTATAACTAGCCTAAAATCAAAACCCTAAAATTTATCAAGTTACATACTTTTACACAAGTATAGAAAGAGCCCTCTCTGAGTCAAGGAAGGCTAGGTCCTAGGACTCCAAATATTGGTTTGATGTTACCCATGTATATTTGGTCTTGCCAATCTAACAAATTACGGGGACCTAACATAATGGCGATCACGATGGGACACTGAGTAAGTAATAGCATAAATATTCCTTAAGAACTCTCAATCCCCCTGTCAAAACCTAGATAAATCAAGTGTCAGCCATACTAACATAGTGGCAACCCAATTAGGGACACTCATTGAAAATCTTAGTGTTACATAAAGAACTCAGAAAACCCGAAAACATCTCTAGATTGGTATTTAATTGTTGATGGTGGACAACAAACAAATCCTCAAAACTGTTAGTATCATCCACCTGGTGACTCCACAACTCTCAATAAGCCTAAAGAATCCACTGGAGGATGAACCTGAAACATGACCAGTCATCCTAGAAAGAGTTAGTATCCAAACCTAAATTGGATTCAGGAAATTATTGTTTTTATCTGTAACTATGTTCTGTCCTACTTTAAACCTGATCAAGAATACACTGATGAGGTCTGCATTGATCATTATAAACTTCTCAAGCCTCAAATTGCAGACCATGTATATACTTATACCCCTGTGCATACCCCAGATACATATGTGGAAGACCTAGTGAAACATGAGCCTCATGCTACCTTTCCTGCTCTTGCTAAAACCTCAAATAGTCATAAATCTCCTTTTGCACTAATTATACCCACAAAGGTCCTAGATAGATACAAGCCTCTAGTTTTATCTCCCATCCTCCAAGCCCTCCCTACAAACCTTGAAAAGAAGATGCTCAGTTTTGATGGAGAAAATACAAATGTCATCGCTAAAAAACACATTCAAGATCCTGAGGATTTACTTGACCTATTTGAATTAGGAGAAGATGATGTGCGTATTAGAATGTTTGCCTTATCATTACAAGGAAAAGTTAAGAGTTGGTTTAAAGACCTTCCAGCTGCAAGCATCAACAATTGTCATCAATTCACTCAAGTCTTCCTAGATAGGTGGGTGGTCATGGGAAATTGTTTTCTCATAATAGAGGAATACAACCGTTTAAAAAGACAGCCAGGGGAGACAGTGCAACACTTTTCAGCTAGGTTCAATAAGGTATACCATTCCATTCCTACTAAGATAAAGCCACCCCCAGCATGGGCTCTCTTGCACTACCCAGATGCCTTTAACCCAAAGATGGCATTCCAGTTAAGAGAAAGGGACCCTAAAAACTTGGAAGAAATGGAAAATATGGCAGTTGATGTAGAATACAACATGTTGAACAGAGAGGCAAAGTTAAAAGCAATAAAGGAGGTCGAAGTTGATAAACAGCAACTGATATCTTCGGAGAAAAAGCTAGAGATATTAACAAATACAATCAGCAAAATAATGTATCTAATTCGCAAGAAAGAGGAAGACTACAAGGTTGAGGTTGAAACTGATTATTCAAAATAGCCAGTACTATTTTCTTGGGAAGTACAAAATCAGTCATTTCAATGCAAAGATAACTATCAAAACACACTGGCTAAGCAAGGTTGCAAAGAATAAAATGCAGAAATTTTTCAAGTACTATGTGCCTTCCTACATCTTGGGCTTCACTATTAAGAGAGAATTACAAGAAAATTGCAAATATAAACAAGGAAGAATGCTCTAAAGAATCAATCAGGGAAGAAATGGATGATACAAACCCTTTTTCAAATCCATAATTTCTCCCCTTGAGTCATCTTGGTGTGGCTACTGGGATTACAAAACCGGAAATGGAGGATGAGCCAACACTTTTTGAGTCTCTACCCTTGTGCTTTGATTCATTTCAAGTTGCTAAAAAATAAGCTATTCACCATAAACACTCTCCTTTTAATCCCAACTACCGTAGATCAGAAAATAAACTTATACGTCAACATATGGTGGAGAAATATATTTATCTGGTGTGCATATTGGATGACATTCCTTCTATAAATGTACCCAAGTATGATCAATATGATGATGATTATGTTCTCCAGACTCAAACTAACACTACAGAAAAATCAGTAACTAGTTTTTGGGACAAAGATAGTCATTTTCAGCAGCTCCAATATAGTGATCAGAAAATACAAATTAGCTATGAGATTGAAGAAGAAATTGTAGAATTTGTGGGGGAAAGGGAAGGGTCTTTACCTTTTTGTTATGCTTCATTTCAATTCATCAAAGACAACCTTAATACACTAAAAAATCAGTAGTATTTGGGTATTGTTATGAACAACAAAGAAGTCCTTCAGCCTAATGAACAACCTTCACAAGAGAAAGATAAAAATTGTGTTTCTATCCAAGGAAAAGGGAAAATGCCTCCTCCTCTAATTGAGGAAGAAATAAATCAGACCCTAAACATGCAGCCAACCTCTAAAATTTTTATAAAGAAAATATTTCTATTTTTTCTTCTGCTGACCTATCTACTAATGTATTTTCTCATACAAAAACTATAGAACAGATTGATGCTAAGGCTGAGCCACCTCCTTAAGAGGACCTATTACCAGAGAATGCCCCTAGCAAAGGCTGCAAGTAGAATATATTTCGCTCAGCCAAGGCATATCAGTCATATTGGATAACAACATAGCAGAACATTATGAGGCTGCCAAATTAGATTATCATGAAGAAGAGGCCGAGGATAATTGTGCTTTCAAGAACCACACTGAATATGAGGTTTTCAGAGTTAATATTTGCGATACAGATGACCAACCAGTCATGAAAGGCCTAAAAACAAAAATTTTACATCATGCTTTTGTTGATCCTATAGCATATTACATAAAGGTCCTGATTGGCCCGAGTTTCCAGACATGGATTCTTTACAAGAATAAAATACATCATAATTTGCCACGACATATGATAAATTTCGTTATAAAGACACATGATCAAGGTATGTTGTTGCTTCCTCTGACAAGTAGTCAAGTTATTCACCCATTTTTACTGCTACTCAACTGGCTACACTGGAATTATTGCATCATTTAGGGAAGCGGAAATCTCATCAGATTAGGATAGATAGGTATGCAAATAAGCTCAGCACTGTGGGCATATTCTAGTTTTTAGTTCCAAATTATTTTGACAAAAAGACAAAAACATAGAAAAAATAAAGAAAAAGAGGGCAGCTAAAAAGAAGAGGTACAACCCCATACCAAAAAAGGAATATTGTTGAAAGTGTGCAAGTCTAAATGCCACTACTTGAGAAATAAAGTCTTGTTCAGTCATCTAGCCTAATCCTGGTTTGGTCATATTTTAAATTTCATGTCAGTATGTTAGAGAATAAAGTCTGTCAAACAGCTTAATCTTGACAGATGAGTAGACTAGGTAGAGAATAAGAGAGTTCATTAGCCTAATCTAAACCCTTGGAAGTGATAAGGGTACAAGTGGATAGTTTTTTATGCTTTCAAAAGAAAAGAATGTCAAGGGTTTTCTAGTCCAAGTGTACCCGGAAGAAGAAAAATGTTAGGCAAAATAAGATGGGTAGGTAGAACTGAGATTGAAGAAATCATGTTTTCAGATTTTATAAGATCATAGCTTCAAGAGAAAATCAACAAATGAAGGAAGAAATATCTGCCAAGTACAAGTAAGGTACTGGTCTTCAAAACTCAGAGATCTGCACCGCGAGGTCCTGGACACCTCCTGAAAAGGAGCTTCCCTCCCCAAGTGGAGTCACTATTAGTCATCAGTGATTTTTACTATATGTAGATGACTAAATATTGGTTATAGATTTCTAAAAACAAAATTCCCTGAATATTGTGAGTTTTAGAAATCTCACAGCCTTCATTATCCTTATGGAAAAAATTTCACTATTCTACCGTTTTTCCATTCCATGGTCACCCTGCCACACCTAAAGGACTCCTTTTGGGCTTGTGCCACTCATCTCCATCCTTTTTTCCCACTTACAACCTCATTACTCTGCTTTTCCCTTGCCCATAAATCTACTTTGCATCTAGGGTTACCTATATCCTAACGCATTCCCATGATTAACCAGGTTCCTCAAGCATTGATGGTCTCAAAACTATCTCTATAGGCTCTTTAGATAAATCAAGTAAATTGGATTTTGGGTCTTCAATACACCACTTTTTCAATATGTTTTTACACTTGAAGACCCCAAACCAAATTTCAGTCAAGACCAGGTCAAAGAATCCTTCCCCTAGGTCAATTAGGGTTTGTACATGGTTAAAGGTTATTATTTGGTGTTTAAGGCACTAATTTTCATTTGCTAGAAATTTTCTAGAGAATTTTGTCTTATCAAGTCATAAACTGCAGGTGAAGAAAGGGGAACAAGTTGGTCTTGAAAGGAGAACTGGGATTTTGAGCTGAATGGCCCACTTAAATGTCAGAAAATTGACCACTTGCAGCAAATCACATGGAGGAGGCACAACAAAAAACCAAACATGAAGAGAACTATTTCAGAAATTATGGATGAAATGGGGAAAAAGGTGAGGTGAACTGAACATAAATGAATGAACTTAAAAGGGCTATAGAGAACTTAGAAGACAACACTGATAATTGTTTTCAAGCACTCCAAACATCTCAGGTTATGGGAAGATGATCAGAAAATGTGGAATGAAAAGGTAAACTCCATGATGCCAGCAAAGAAAGGATTGTGAAAGTACTGCTACTGTGTAAGCATCCCAAGTTTGCCAAAGTGAATTTATCATGCTTCAAGGATTTAAAGAAAGTTCAAGTCATCATTTTAGGCACTTGCAAATCAGAAGTGGCCAAAGAAGGTAAAAGGAATAGTTTGAATTCCATGGTGTAGGCAAAGGAGAGTTTTGAAGTTATTGATATGTGAAATCCTCCCAAATATGTTTAATGAGCTTTTTATGCTTCAAGGAGTGACAAGAAAGTAAGAATTTATCATCTCAATCACCTGCAAACAAAGGTGTTTGTTAAACACACACATGGTGTATGAGGAAAGATAAAACACACACATAGAAAGATAGGCATTCGTTGCATCTTTATTACACATATATGTAATTTATAATACAATGGTGTGACTCTTGGATTCATCTTCCAAGGTCACTTGGACTCATTTGTGACTCTTCGCCTTCCACACCTACTCATAGAGGATTAGGTGTTCAACATTCCCCCCCTTAATCCGAAGGGGTATGTGTGAGTCCAAGAAAAGAGTTGTAATACAAATCTGAAAAGTATTCATGGCAGCACTTAGGCTGAATCAATTCTCTAAAATGTTGACATAAAGAGGTGGTTTAAGGATGACCACCAACACTGGAACGCAATGCTTATTGCATTTCTCGTAACTCTTCCAAAACTGGCAAGAAGCTAAGGGCTTCTTCTAAAGGAATTGTCCCTCATATTTGAAAAGGGAGACCTTCAAACTAAAAGAAGGAAAGTCTACAACCTGTGATGGTTTAAGGACGACCACCAACACTAGAATGCTTGAAGCAATTCTTGGAACTCAAACAAAACTGACAAGAAGCTGAAGTCTTATGCTAGAGGAAGTGTTCTGAAAGAGGAAGAACAACAACCTCACATGGATGGTTTAAGGTTGTCCATCAACCAAAGGCATTCTCATGGGCATCTGTGTCTCTGGCTACAAATATGAATCTAGAATGATGAATTGTGGCTCAGGCTCGCTTGAACTATTGTGTCTCTGGCTATAACTCTGAATATGGAATGAGAGATTGTGACTCAGGCTCGCTTGATGTGGTGTCAAAGCTTGTAGATGACCACCATTTTCCCCCCTGTCAGGTACAAGGTAATATGATGGCGAAAACTCAACTGCAAGATTGTTCAATATTCTACAACAAGTTCTGAAATGCGACGTAAACATCTTCTTGGATGTTGTTGCCCATTGCGAAGAATAAATCCATCCAAGATGAATCTTTTTTCTTGCAGGAGGCTTGTTTCTAAAGCATCCGTGTGAAGAATGGGTGTGTCGAGCACAGTGCTTGCATGGGTGAAGATCAAAACAATGATCTTTCATATGGCCAACTCGATCACAGTGTTGGAATTTCACAATCTGTTGTTGTTGTTGCTGTGGATGTGGAGCAGGATCTGGAATAGCTGCAGGTGAACTGTCATAAATAAATCCGGCACTTTGAAATTTGATGGGTTTCGAGTAGTCTGGAATATGAAAGGACACATCCTTATTATATCCAAGACTAGTTTTGTGCTTGTTATGGACAAGCTCTTCCCAAGGTCTGATGATGGGCTTGGGAAGTGCAGAATGAGCTGCTGCATCTGCCTGTAAATTTTCTCTTGTACAAGGAACTGAATGTGAATCGACTGCAACTTTATATTATTGTTGCTGATGAGAGTCTTTTTCAATTTTCTGAATAGAAACAAGTTCAGAATGATCACTTTGTTGCTATAATTCTTCTTGCTGAAGCTGAGATTCAAGCTACAGAAAATCAACCTTTTCATATGCATTTTGTAAACAAGTCTAAAATTCAGACAAAGTATCCTTATTTATTTTAACTATGCTTTCGACAATAGATGCGATTAGAGTTCTTAATAACTCTAATAAATTATCAATTCGAGCCATTAAAAAGGGAACTATCTGCTGACACGGGTTCCAAAGAGATTTTAATTTTCAAAATAGTCTCTCTCTCTTTTTCTTGAATGATAATCTATCCAAAGGGGCAGCTTCATAGCACTAAACTAATCAATTTTCCAGCCTCATATTCTTGCTTTCCCACCATATTCAATCCTAGAAACCTCATAAAATAATGCATAATAATTTAGGTCATCTATGCCAGCATAAACGGCACAACAATGAATGGTTGCAGTCCTATGAGATTGAATATGCAAGGATCGACAAAGAAAGAAAACACCAAGTCTCGAGACTCTATATATACATATTAAAATAATTGACCCATCACCATGAGAAAAACTTAGGAGTTTTTGGCAATCATTTGCAGGATCAGAGCATCCATTAAACCATGTAGGAGGTCGACGAAGGGAGTATGCCACAGAAGGTTATATATGGGGGAGGTGTCTTGTATCATGAGGTGGAAGCGTTAACCAAGATGGTGATATACAGTGATGATAGTATAATGTCGAACATGGAGGAGAGCGATGTTATATGCGAGGGGAGGAGCCACAATGGGTGGTATGCGAAGGAGAAACTAGGGTGCGAGAGGACCGCTGGTATGGGAGAAAAAAAGGAGCCCTTAGCTTCTTGCCAATGTTTCTTCCTCTTTGTTGGAGTTGATTCTCTGATCGCCCAAGTCTGCAGGGAGCTCAATCGAATTGAATTATCTCTGTTTACACTAGCAATTGAAGCATTGTAGACTTTTTTCTGGAGAGAAATTGGTTCTTCAGACACGATCTCCTGCAACTTGAGCCCATGGATAATATAAAAGGAGAGGGGACCAAAATCCACAAAAAAACCCATAAAATTCCCTATCTTATTCCTAAGAGGAGTGAGTGCAGAGAGGCTTCGAAATAAGGAGAATCACATGACAGTAGGATGGAGAATGTGGAGGAGGTGATGTGGCAGGGAAATTCATTTTTCCATCGAAGGAGATGAGATGATGCGGAGCGTTGTTATACGAATATCATCAATACCATCCGAGTTATTCGGCAGGAACTGTCGTCCGACAACTTTCTGAATGCGTATTCCAACTTGGTCGAGACTTGGCATTGGAGGATTGCGATGCTGCACTTTGGGTCAATTGAAGGGTCAATCCCAGCCATGCCCAATCGCTCTCCAAGAAAGGTCGAGCTTTGAACGGACCCAAAATTTAATTGGCAACCTTTGGCTTCGACCGTTCATTAATAATTCTTGTTTTTCAAACTCGAGTAGACTAGAAGTGGGAAGCACCATGTTTACTCATGCGTCCAATACCATCGAGAAAGGAGAAGAGATAACTATTTCATATTTTTATACCGTCGTTTCAAGTGTGAGGGTAGTAGATGCAAACTGGAGCTCTCTCTCCACGTAGCCCTACAGCCTATAACAACACGTTTCGGAGAACTCCACAGGGAAGCACTGGATGAAACCCGTGCTACTCAAGTGCCTTTCACTGCGATTCTTCCATGATGCTTAGAATTCGGAGAGCTTTTCATAAAGGTGGAGAGGGTATGGAATCAATTCTTATGAGTAGCGGGAAAAACTGATAGTCAGAGAAAGGCCACAAAACTAGTGGCTCAAATTGGAGCAGGTCCAGAGAACCTCTGCTTTGATACCATGTTAAACACACACATGGTGTATGAGGAAAGATAAAACACACACATAGAAAGATAGGCATTCGTTGCATCTTTATTACACATATATGTACATTTATAATACAATGGTGTGACTCTTGGATTCATCTTCCAAGGTCACTTGGACTCCTTTGTGACTCTTTTCCTTTCACACCTACCCATAGAGGATTAGGTGTTCAATAGTGTTAAAGGACATCAATGAGCCAAGGGAATCCAACTTTATGAATCAAAGCAAACCTGCAAAAGGAAAAGGTAAAGAGTATCAGTGAAAAGAAAGCCAAATTACCATTTCAGTCACTTACAAAGTAGCAGTTGTCAAAAGATGAAGAACATGATGTTGAGCTCTAAGGAGGAAGAAAATATGATTTTAAGGTTTCTCCTATGTCAAAATAGATATGTCAAGTTTTCAAGGTCAAAGAAAAAGCAAGTTTCACAACTCCAGCAACCTACAAACAAAAAGTCAAGAAATATCAATGAGAAAGGCAAAAGGAAGTGACTTTGAAAACATTAGAGAATGGTTTTGTAAAGACAAATTTAAATCCTTAAGTCTATAAAGGGTCATATAACACTTCAACAAGTCATTTTTGCCTTGTGAAAATCGTCAGAGTGTTCAAGACAAGAAACTATGAGTTTTTCGAGTCAAAAATTGGTTGAATGTTGTGGCGCTACGCATTCAGGTTGGCAATGCACGCCTGGATTCGGACGTTGCACCCCTAGCCATTCCGCGGGTGTATTTTCTTAAGGCAATGCACACCTGGAAGTAGGCGTTGTGTGCCTGGAAAACACTGCGTGTTTGCCCGATTTTTCTCGATAGGCCCGATACAAGAACCTTGGCGTTGCGCGCCTAGGACAAGGTGTTGCACCTTTTCCCGAACCGACCCACTATTTGCCTGGGTGTTATGCGCTTGGCCAGGAGGGCCTCCTACACCCTACAAGCACTCAACTCAACTCAAATTATCTTCAAGATGCCACCAAGGGTTTTTCAAGCAATGCTAAATGGTAAGTGGATGCCTTACTTCCTCAAAGCATTTTGATGGTTTGCAATTCAAAGGACTTGAAACTCCAAAGAAGGAAACCTAATTTTCATGCTTGACATCACTATTTAAAACATTTCTTCATCTGCATGCTAAGAAGATCAGTTATAAACAAAGGGTTACATTATTGGAGGTTATCCACTCACATAAAGTTTTTCCTACACTCACTCCATTCATTAAATCAGTCTCCTACATTACAAAAAAATTGACAAATTCATTGCCTTCCTTCATATCCATTTGCCATCAACAAAAGTTGTTTCAACACAGAGTTTGAAAAATCAGAAGAGGGTGGTAATTTATTTTTTCCTCTCACTCACATTCATATACCTTTACCCTCTCTCTCTCATCTCATTCACTTGAAGAACTGCCTCTTTCATCACCATCCCTTAAAATCATTTCCATTTACAGTCTTAGGGTTTTCAAAGGTAGAGAGGTAAAAATGTCAGACAGAGAGGGAAGTGGTAGTGAAGGAGAAGGCCAAATGCCAAGGAGGCACCAAAACAAAGGTGGAAAAATTAATAGGTTTGAACCCCTCAACACCTTAGAGCTAATGGCATCTCCCATGACTGTTTCATTTTTCCAGCATGTGGGATGTTATGATTTTTGTGAGAAGGTATTGCAAGTGAAAAACCACCCTGAGCTAACTAGGCTCTTCATACTTAACGTGCATGAGAAACAAGTTAACCTTGTAGGAGTAAGCTTTGAGTTGTCTTCTGATGCTATTGCCGATGCCACTGGGATACCTAGTTTAGGGGAGAAATGGTTCAAGCAAGCCAATCTTGACATGAGCTACTATGAACCCTTCCTAAAGCCTAGATACAAAGAAAAATACAAAACCATCTTTCTTTTCTCACATTGGCTGGAGAGATATGCACCATTGATGAGAATTATCATGAAATATTTTACATGTGAGGGAAGGTTCTCCAAGCTTTACTCCTATCACATTAGGTTGCTTATGCACTTTACTAGGGTTAGGATGTTTCACCCACCCTATTACCTCTACAGAAGAATTGACAAAATGTCCTATATTGTATAGAAGAGAGATTTCCCTCAGCATATGCAAAACTTATTTCATCACTCTTTGATTAAGATGGTTGTGTTGCACCAATTACAGCAAAAGGGAATTCCATGGTAGGTTTTCATTGCCCGTGAAGTGTTCACCAATCCGCAAGCCCATCTTCAGAAAAATATGCCTTCATCATCTCATCCTCTTGTCCCTACTCCTCCATCATCTCTTCCTGAACATGTTTCACCATCTACACATATTCCTTCACCTCAGGGAAAACCTCCTTCACCACCCTCTCACAATGCATCAGACCATGAGGGAAGTGACAATGAGCAATAAAATGACAATGAGGGAGAGGGTAATGATGAATCGAGCAATAATGAAGAAGAAAATAGTGAAGAAGAGGGTATTGAGGCACATAGCAGTAAGCATGATGACAGTGAGGCAAATAGTGATGAAGAAGCTAACAGTGAGGATGATGAAAATAAGGCTGATAGCACTAAAGAGGATATCAACAGTGAGGCAGAGGTTAGTGATAAGGTAGAGAACATGGAAATAGGAGGCAGTGATGATGTTGGAAATGATGAGGCACATAGCAATGAACATAATGACAGTGGCTCAAAGAGCCTTTATGACACTGATAATGATAGCACATAAGTCAGTGGATTCGATGAGGGAAAAGATATAGAAAGAAGCAAGGAAATGAGCCATGATGGCAATAGTTCAGAAATCCAATACACCAGTGAAGAAAATGAAAATGGGGCTGATGTAAATAAGGAAAACAGTAGTGCAGAAGAAGGCAGTGAGGAAAAGCACCATGAAGAAAGCAATGGTGAAAAGGTTAATGATAATGATGATGATGATGATGTTGTCAGTGATAAAAAAGAGAGCAGAAAATATGACAATGGGTCAAAGAGCCATGATAGCAATGGTGATACCAATGATTAAGGCATCCATGAGAGCATTACTGATAAGAGCCATAAGGACAGTGAGGATACCCATGATGATGGAATTCATAATGGCAGCAATACTGAAGACACTAAAATGATCAAAATTGAACCTTTTTATTTGACCTACCAAAGAGGAAATAGGCATGTGTTTTCTGCCTCTAAAATTCAAGGAGCCATGCCTTCTACATCAACTAAGTAGCTTGAAAAAGGAAAAGAGAAGGTCATGGATGAAAAAGTAGAAGACCAACATGAACTGAACAAGAATTTGAACTCATTCATGTTGACAGTGATGATGAAAATGAGGCAAGGATCTCAAGCATGTTGCTCAGGATCAAATATGCCCAAATCAAATATTTGCAAGCCAATCTAGGTAGGTCTAGGAATGACATCCACTATTATGAAGTTGAAAACAAGCAGCTGGAGGCACAAAAGGCCATTTATGAAATCAGAGCTATCAGAGCTTATAAAGAGGCTACAAAGCCCAAGGCTAAGCAAAATGAGGCCTTGGATATATATGGAGACATTGATGAAGAGGAATAACAAATTCCTACGAGAAGGCCAAGAACAATTGGATTAAAGAAAGCCTTAGCCAAGGAGAGAGAGCAAGAGGCAGCCTTGGCAGAGCAGCTCACTCCAAGTGAGTTGCTTGCCATGGAGATTGAATATGATCGGGATCCTTGGATTGAGAGGGAAAACATGCACTTAGAGGGTCTGTTGGAGAAGACTAAGAGAGGCCTTGGACTTCAGAAGAAGATGGCCAAGCATTATGCCTTAAGGAACAAAATTGCAAGGGCCAAGCTCAAAAGAGCCCTTGCTAAAATTCAAGCCCTCAATGAGGCAAAATGAAATAAAACCTTAAAATCCTAGCTGATTCTTCCCTACAGGCATCCCAAACACCATGAGCAACACAATTTCAAATTTCAGCAAGTTTTTGTAAATTTTGGTTTTTGCTTGATTTAAGGTGCCTGGGCGCAGCGCCCCTGGCACTGAGATTTTTTTTGGGGAAATATTTTTATGATTGGCTTACATTTTTGGAATCCTTATGCCAAGGGCATCATGTACACAAAATTTCAGATCATTTGGAACAGATTTGGTCCTCCAAAAGTGACAAAAACACCCAAAAAACCACCTTTCTACCTTATTTTCAGAGTTGGCGCTGCGGCCTAAGCAGTCTTGGGATATTTAGTTTTTTAGTAGGTCAATTAAGTCCAATCAGAAAATTAAAGGCATTTTTGGAAAGTATACTTGATAAAATTTCCAATGAGCTATCATGGAGCTCGTTTGGACATCAGGAACGCCTTCAAAACTTAGCTGCAAGATGACCTATTTTTCCAGTGCGGGCGTTGCGCATTTTACCTCAGTGTTGTGCCCTTACCTACAAAGTTAAAAAAACACACTTGGAGATATTTTGGAGTTATTGAGGAGCCTCAAAGTCATTTTTTGCCAAATTTAGGTGTTAGAAGCTATTTTTCATTTATTACATTAGATATTTTGTGCCTTGGGCCTTGCATGGTATTAATGGACAAAAATGGAATTTATGATGTATTTATGACATTTTGGAAACCCTAGTTAGGGTTTTGGTCCCCCTTGCTAGTTAAATACAGCATTGAGGCCTCATTGTACATGTTGGATGATTATTGAGAGAAATATAATAGACTTGAAGATTGAGGAGAAATTTGGCTTTGGACTTTGTGGATGGCTTGATGTGCATAACAATGGAGCAAGCTCGCTTGTAAGATTCCTGAACATGGTTAATGGTGATGTGTTTCTTATTTAGTTCTTTTTTTCTTATGTTATCATTTTGTTTCATCTTTCTCATGCAGTAGGAAAAAAAATATAGGCTAAGAAATGTTGTTTAGAGGCACGTTAGCTCTATTTGCTCTCTACTACTTGTATGTTTTCCTCTGTTAGGTCAGATTAGAGAATTCTTGAATGCTCTCTAGTTCCACTTATGCTTGTTTATCTTAAAGATTATTTTATGAAGCCAATGTCAAATTAGTTCATGGTTAGCCCTGCTCTTTGAGGTAACTTAAACATTTTTCTTAAGGTCTTTTTCTTTGAAGTATTGTTGATTAGGTTTAGTTGAAGAGGTTTATGATTTTCCATGCCCTTTGGTTTATCCTAAATGATTGCTTTGGAGATATTTGTAGTTTGATTAAAAAAATTAGGAGTTCCCTACTCTTTGATCTCTACTACATGTTTATCTGAAATGTTTTCTTTGCTTGAAGGTGAAATCACTAGAAGACTTATAAGTTTCTTGCTTTCTATGATTAACTGGATTGTTGTCTTAGTGCTTACTTGCTAGGGTTTGGTCAAAGAAGTTATTGGTATGCCACATCTTTGGTTATTTCTTTATGCTTAGTAATCTTAAAGTCTATTCTTGTTAAAGTATTTTTTAAAGGACTCTTAACTGCCCTTTTCACCTACCATGTTCACAATTTAGTGTTCACCTCACTCACATAAGCTTTTAGATCCATTTGGCTTTGTTATACTTTCCCTGTGATATACCCTTGACCTATTGTCACACTTCTCAAGACTTTTTGCAGACTCCATAGCCCAATTGTTTAAACCTCTCTCACTCTATCTATTTTTCTTCATAACTTACCCAACCAAACAAAAAAAACAAACAAACCCTAAATTTTATCAACGTACATCCTTTTACACAAGTATAGAGAGAGCCCTCTCTAAGTCCAGGAAGGCTAGGTCCTGTGACTCCAAAGACTTGTTTGATGTTACCCATGTACATTTGGTATTTCCAATCTAAAAAATTACAAGGACCTAACTGGAACACTGAATGTGCTCAGTGAAGTTGTTTTCACTGTCAACTTTGGATTGGAGGTGATCTGAATCTTCCTGAGTAGCTATAAATGGTATGGCCACATCAATGGGGCATAGCGTCTAGAATCTAAATCCCACCTAAAAGGGGTTGTGGATAGTTGAGCTATGGATAGGTCGTGTTGTAGTTGTGTTGGACATAGGGAAGGATTTCATCCAATGTACGAGGATTCTTCGAGTTGTATATGCACAGAATGTGCACAATGATCTTGTTGACGGCCTCTGTTTGGCCATCAGTTTGGGGGTGGAAATTTGTGGACTTATTAAGCTTGGTATCCAACATCGACCAAAGACTTGACCAAAATGTACTTAGGAACCTCTTATCCCAATCCAAGATAATGGACTATGGGATCCCAAAGTGCACCCACACTCATTTAAAGAATATTTTAGCAGTGACTTCTATTGTGATACTCTTCTTACAGGTTTCCAGAATGGCCATCTTAGAAACTTTGTCGATGACCATGAATACATAGTCATAACCATGCTTAGTAGAAGGAAGGCCCGAGATGTAATCCATGTAGAATTATTCCCAAGGCTGAATAAGAGTAAGCAGAGGAGTATATAGGCCTTGCTTCTTGATGGTTGATTTAGAAATTGTGTGGGTAGTGGAGGATTTGATGTACTTCCCAACATCTTGTTGAAGGTTTGGCCAATAAAAATACATTTGCAGCACTGCCACTATTTTCTCTACCCTGGAATTTATAGTGACATATATTTAGTGTGCTTCCCAAATCATCTTGGCACACTCTCTTGAAGGAACACAGAGGTGTCCCAGGTGGCATAACATTGCATCCTATAGGTGATAATTTGGAACTTCTTTGCCTTCCAGGAGCATCTAGTATGTGTTGTTGAATTATGGATCACTCTTTTAAAGTGTCTGCCACCCCTGAAATCTCGTGCTTGCAAGATTCGAGCACAGTGGTCAGCACCATGACCGGTGGTCGACTGAGGCAATCTGCAACATTGTTGGTGTTGTTAGCGCAAGGAGTCACTCCTTGACTACAAAGGAGTAAGCTTTACACATCATAGCTCATTTCAAAGTAAAAGGTTTTGAATGGTGGGATGATTGCTTAAAGAGTTTGAAATGATTTTTATTCTCTTAGACTTTCATGCATTTGGAAAGTTGTGGCAAGTATAAATTGTATGGGTAAATTGGTAGTATAGGGGAGCATATTGTAACAAATGAAAGGTGACAGCTAGCTGGTACTCAATCTAAGAAATATGCATATCCTAAATCAATCACACGGTTAAACCAATCACACGATTTTATGTAAAGGAAGAAACATTTAGAAAGCAGAGTAAATGCATAAAGAATTTCATAAATATTTCATGAAACCTTCACTAACATGCTCTACTGAACATATATATGATTTACAGAAGACTAAACAACAGATAATTAACTTTTAGATCCTCTAAGAGTTCTCTTACTCACAATTTAATAACTGTTGCAACTCATAAATCAGAAGAATAAAACAATGAGAGAAACACACCATACATTAGATAGTCCTTGAATCACAAAATCCTCCAACATGAAGTGAAAAAAGGAGTTTTCTTTATTATGATAAGTCTTCAGGTCGACCAAATTCCAACCCTGAAATGGTATTTACAAATTATATATAGAGAGAGAGAGAGGTTCCAACCCCATCTCTCCTAAAAATAAGGAACCACTCTTCCTCATATTACATAGGTGTTATAGGACATTAAAGATATATCCCATCGAAATCTAACTAATAGGACAAATGTATATGAGAGAAGAGAAGATAGTTTGGATTGTACTGCTGAGTGTGCTGACATGCTGCCTCTTTTTCTGCTGATTTGTCTCATGAATTTGGTTCTTTAATAACCATGTGTCTTCATTAAATATGACCTTCAAAAACCTCATAACCACTTATCAACCATAAGTTGTTATATTCCTATCGTTATGAGTCCTTATCTTTCCTGAAATTTCTCGGAAACTTTGTTGACAGTTGTCAAAAATCATTTAAAACAGACGCTACCAAAAATTCCTCTAAAAACCTGTAACTACGCAAAATTGTAATGCTACTGAAATTTTCAGTAGCGCTCTGTTTCTTTTTCAAAAATGCACAACAAACATTTGAAAAACTTGTGCAGACTTGTACACTTCAAAACTTGAGTTGTTGTTCAAAAATGTACTTAGTAAGCAAAAAGGTGTTTTATTAGGAAACCATTTTACCTTTCTTCCATATGGGTTGCTACTTATATAATCTTGTCAAAGTCTGATTTGTTGTCAACGGTTCATTTTGATCTTGTGGTCCTAGTGGTTGTTTCTTTGAAAGTGGTATTTTTCTCCTCTAAACCCTTTTGAATTATTATTTTTTTAGCATTATGTTTGCTGATCTGAAGGGTCTTTTCTTTTGTCTTTAGTCTTGGACTCATTAGTCTCTGAAATTCATGGGGTTACAGTCTGTAACCCTTCAGATTGTCCTTCTACATCTATGACCTCTGTCAGCAAAATTGGATTATGCATGGCCTCGGATTTGAGCCCAAACTTGTTGTTGCCTTTTGTGTGTATTTTTCTGCTACCATCAACAGGTTTGGCATCCTTTTTCTTAATCTTTCTGCTAATATCATACCCTGCATCTTTTATGAGCTCTTCATCAGACTTAATGGGCTAATATTCCTTCTGAATTTTTTGTTGAATGTTTGCTTTTGAAACTTTCAGTAGCACCTATGTTTTTTATTTTTTTGCAGTTTCATACCTTCCTCTTCGACCTCTGGTATAAAATTTAGGAAAAGGAGAAATGGGAGGCACCATCTTCATGGATTTAGGCTTATTGGTTGATGAGCCTTATCCTTTCTCCAAATTCTTCTCAATCTTTATTGAAGGAGCCTTTTCTTTTCTCCCTTTAGCCTTTGTATGGAGGTTCTCCTTCTTATCCTTTATCTTAGTTCTCTTAGTAGGCTGAGGATGTTGCTATGAAGCAGGAGATAGTTGAGCTGGAACATCTGGTGTAGGTGCAGGTTGGCCTGCCAAGTAAAACAGAAAATGGTCCCATGACTAGTTTATTTTCTTGAGTTCTTCTTCAACCAACACTTTAATAAGAGCTTGATGGTATAAGTTGTATTCTGATGCAGTTGTATGTGTTTGAATCCTAGATGACATATTTTTCAAGCTCTTTAGTATAATTAATGGTAAGTTGAGGTTCTTCATACCTACAATATGAAACAAAAATCTCATATGATAAATAAAAAACACAGTATACCTCCTCGCATAGGTGAGGTGAATTTTGATGAGCTTAACAGTCTCAGCCAATTCATTTTTTAGGTAACTGTTGGGAATTCCCTTAGCCCATTTGGGATCTTTGTGTCCAACTTTAAGGAAATTGCTGAGGTCTCCTCCAGTGATGACTTGGCCTTTAAACCATTTTTCTCCTTCCTTTGGAAGGTTGAAACCTCAGCAATTGACTATGTTGATACCTACAATCTGAGATCATATATATTTGCTTCATTTCCATTGAAAAAGTGTGAAAAATCCTGAGCTACTCCTAAATGGGAGCTTCCCAGTCTTGAACTTAGTGGATACCACCCTTCTTGAACAAAATACCTTCTCACATTTGGATTAGCATAAACTATATCAGCTCCTTGGGGTTCAATTCGTTTTATCTTTCCTCCTTTCTTAGTCATATTCAATAATAAAGAAGGTTGTCTGTTGAAATCTGATAGGTGGCGAGACTAGAGGATATCACCTAAGAGGTGTTGTTGTGTCTTCCATGAGATCTGTTTGAACTCTAGGACTCCCTTCTCAAGCTTCTCACTAGAATATCTCGTTCACCAATAGTTAAACTCAAAACTAATGGTCTTCCATAATTTTTGGTGGTTTAAAACAGATACGTTGGTTCACCTTCCCATGCATGATATTTTTAATTATGGTAAATATCTTAGACTGTAGCATACATCCTATGGTAGTCATGATGAACTTCAGTTGGTTGTGGAGTTTCAGATGGTATGCTATAGGTGGCTAGAGATGAGCGGAGATGGAGCTAGCAGTCACCTCCACTGAATCTTTATTACAGGCCTAAATTTCCAGCAAAGCCCATGCATGATCAAACAAATGGCCATCACATTAAAACTACATATCCACGATATTTCTTAACACATAACACATACTTTGATATGTGGATGAAATGACTCAGCTGACAGATAGGACAGACAACGGTAGGATTTTAAAAATTGCGGGTTGACACCTAGTATTCACCACGTACAACCACGACCTCAACTTAACATCAATCAATGTAAGTATTTTATATCATGTGACCTAACTCATGATAAAAGGTTTTTAAAAAATGTACTCGATAATGGGAACACTTGGCTTAACACAAAAGCGGATGCGTTTATTTATTTATTTATTTTAAAAATAGGGGAAGTTACTGGAATTTTTGGTAGCATCGGGTTAAAGAAAAATAGACACAAAACAGAATTAAAATAGACTGTCCGAAAAGGGCTAAAACAGACACTACCAGAAATTTTGGTAGCGTTCTAAATTTTTTTGAAATTTACAAATTATATCCTAAAAAACAAAAAATTTAAAATAGACTCATGACTTAGCATAGAACAGTGCTAACAGTTGTTTCCTTTATTTTACTTAATGTTCATATGGAACTGTTGCAGGTATGTGGACCATTTCTAATGGCGATCTTTCTTCAACTTACCTTGTGTCTTTATGAACTGCAGGGGTCGGTGGTCTATGTGAATGACCATTTCCTTCCCCATAATGTAATGCTTTCATTGTCGGCAGGCCTTCAGAATGCAATACATATCTTTGTCATAGGTGGGATACTTTCGGACTGTGTCTGAAAGTGTCTTAGTGTGATATGCCACTGGGTGCCTCTACTAAGTAATAACTACACTAATAGCATAGTCAGATGCATTTGTCTCTATCTCAATCTCAAATGGTTGTTGCATGTATGGTAATGTGAGCATTGGTGCAAAGCATAGTCGATGCTTCAACTCGATGAACGCCTTCTGTTGGGATTCTTACCAAAATAACTTTTCTTTCGCCCCTCCTTGGTGACTTGACTCAAAGGCCAAGTGATATGAGAGAAGCCCAATATGAAGCTGCGGTAGAAGTAGGAAAGACCTAGAAAGCTGCAGATCTCTATTAGAGTGGTTTGAAGGCAGTCTTCCACACATTAGAGGGTTCGATTTGTACTTGGTGATAATTGGACTTCAAGTCAATCTTGCTAAAATATTTGGTCCCCTTGAATTGGTCCAGCAGGTCATCAATCCGTGGAATTGGATAACTATTCTGGACAATGATCTTGTTCAGCGCCCAATAGTCAATACAGAGTCTCCAGTTCTCATCCTTATTTTGTACCAACATGATTTGGCTCCCACAAGGCGATGAACTTGGCCTAATGTGCCCTTATTGCATCAGATCCTAAATCTACCTCTTGATCTCATAGTTCTCCAGAACAGAACATCAATAGATCGACCCATTAGTTAGTGGCATGCCCGGGGTCAGATCGATGGAGTGCTGGACCTGACAATGTATAGGTACCATTGCGGGATGGGTGAAACTTTTTTTGTACTCCTCCACAGCCTTCTCCATATGTTGTTTCCGTGCGGGGGAGACCTGTCTGGAGGTTTTGGCCACAATATTCTTCTGGCCCTAAGGGAAAATCATAAGGAGAAAAAAATATCCCGGTCTGGGAGATGATCTTACTGCATTGCGTCACAGTGATCATAGAGATAGTGGTAGGCAGTGCTGCCTTTGGTATCTTATACAATTGATTTCCCGAAGTAATAATAACAATGTGAGGCCTAGATTCATACACAGCATGTCACTTCTACAAGTATGGTTCGCCTAATAATACATCACATACTTCGAGAGGGGCAACATCACACAATACCTCATCCATGAAGGGCTTGATATTTAAGGGAAGGCGGTACTATTGGCTGACGCGGAGATCTAATCCTTAGTGAATCCACTCGATGGTGTATGGTTGTGGGTTTGATGTGGTCGATAGGCCTAGCTGCTTCACCACCTCTACTTAAATGAGGTTCTTTTGGCTCCTGATGTCGACAATGAACTACAACGGAGAACTCTTCACCCACATTTGTGAGTGGATGAGGCGCTCCCCCTCCTCTAGATCTTCGGGCTCATTCTTCTGGATCTTCGTGGTGGCCATGGTGGCACTAAACTATGCATCAATAATATACTTCCCTTTTTTATTCCCCTTATCAGGTTCTATCTCAAAGTCAGACCATGCATCTGATTCAGAAGCCTTCATCTTGGCCACTAGTGATTTCTTGGCTTGGCACTCACTTGTGTTGTGAGTGGAGATCTTATTGAACTCAAACCACTTTCACATGTCCTTATTTGTCTTTGTGGTGTTGTTATCTTCTTCCGGCTTCAATGGGTTTTCATGGGTCACCCCATCTTGGATTTTCCATTTCTTCTGCGGTTTGGTGGCACCATTCCCTTACTTTGGATTCGTAAATCCAAACTCCCACTAGTTTTTTTTTAAATTCTACTCGATTTTGACAGCATTTCAATAGGTGGCATCGAGCGAGGAGATGTCCAGGAACTCCATTTCATCCTAGATGTACTTATGAAAACACTCGCGGTACTTGATTACCAAATCTCGCTCATAATCCTTGATGCCCAGCTTCGTGCAAAGGGCATGAAAACCATTTGTGAACTTTGGCACATCTTGGTCCCTTCCTTGTTGTAGTGTGTTCCACTTTATTTATTTGTCTTCATAGCTACTGACAGGGTAATATTGTTCCTTGATGGTGTCTCAAAAATAATTCCAAGTGGGTGCGGCTAAGAAAAATGAGGGTCCCCCCTCATCCTTTTTCTCACAGTGTGTTTCCCACCAATCCTTAACAAGAGGGGCGGCCTTCAGGAGTGCAAAAGTAATATTTTCCTGATTGGAAAAGGCATGAACTGAAAAATATCTTCCCAACATATTTAACCATTTATCTACGACATCTGAATCTATCTAACCTTAAAATATTGAAATTTAAAAGTTAATTTGTACCTTAAAAGGTGGGGCACCTCCATAGTGGTTTCTACATGAATACATGTCGCATGTGGGTAGACGTTGAAGGATTTGGGAAAAGTTATCCATCATCACATTCCTTTGTTTCTCGAGGGTTTCCTCAAGAAATAATTTGAAAGGATCTCTTGAGTCCCTCATCTTTCTTTTCTTCTGCCATGGGAGGTCGTCGAGGTTTTCGAGGTTGATCTTGCAAAGGTTCAACTAGATCAAGCCCTGACTCCTTATACCCTGACCTCATTGAGGATATGCAAAGAAAAACCGAGAAAGAGCATAACGCTTTGATACCACTGATCCAAACTTATATAGGAACGCAATAGAATACACATATAAACATAAAGAAATAAGTGTAGTAGAAGTAAAACTTCATTTCATTAATATCAAAGAATTGAAATCTGCTTACATACAAAATGGAAATAAACTAGCTCAAGCGAAGATAGCTTATCTCTAAGAAGAGATGTGGCAACTACATGCCTCTGAATTGTGTTTCAATGAGGCTCGCTAACCTTTTTATCATTGATAAATAAAGAGAAACCCTAAACATCCAAAAACCTAACCCTAGTAGATGAAGCACAAAATCTTGTGGGCCCTGTTGGCGTAAGTTGGAATGTCAACTTTTCGGGGTTGTAACTTTGGCATACGATCTCTCTTTGGCTATCATAATACCTTGTTTCAAACATCTCAAAGAGGATTCCAAAAAAAAACTAGTAAACCAATTTGGGACTTTTTCGTTCTCTCAATTTTTCCTAAAAACGTCTTTTAATCCCTCAAACTCACTTCAGAAGTTTAGGACCCGAAAAACTGCCAAAAATATTAAATTGTGCTACAATTAAGGAAACTGAAAAACTGAAAGAAACAATGGTGGGGGTCCAAGTGGAATACATGGTTGGCCACCAATTTCCACCTGGATCATATATTATGGCCTTATTCTATTTCAGTGCAATCCTCGTTGCCCCCTTTAAAAGACCTCTTTTCTATTATCTCCAAGTCTTGGAGAATTTGGGTCATTAACATTGAAAATGTAACTAGTGTCAGTCTTCATAATTGTTGTCTAGCTCATGACAATATGTAATTATTATGTATTTGTAAAAAAGAAAAGAAAAAAATAATTATTAGCATGGGTTTCATGCTCAATTTATTATATTTATAGGTCAAAGCACCCATTGTGTGCTTCTAGGGTTTGTGTCATGAGTCATTATCCTTTTCATCTTGTAATAGACCCTTGTTGGGAATTTTGTATCACAAAAAAAACTACTTTTGAGTGAAAAATTCAATATGAACTTCCTCCACCAAATCGGCCGCTGCTCTTAGCAAGTCGGTCTCATTAAGGGAATTCATCCACACTTGAAGACTATAAATAAGAGATGCATTCGACATATTTTGAATCTAATCAAGAAGTATTTCGATTTGCAATTCAATTAAAGGAAGAAAGTGTAAAACACATAGAAGAAGTTCCAAATATATTTCCAAGGAAGAATAATAAATGTGAAAACGGAAAGAGCCTCTTGTCAATCCTAAAAGAACTTAAATCTCTCTCTATTTGTCACACATGCAAGAAAAATTTTATATAGAACAGCAAGGCCGAGGGAACATAAGTTATAGAAATTAAAGGAAGGTTTATATATTCCAATTTGGAGAAAAAATTTCATTGACTTGGTTTGACTTTGATGGTATAACATTTTTTTGACTTGGGCATCTTTAACTTGATAAAGGAAGGACAATTGAAAGGTTGACTTCGATGGAGTAGGACCTATTCATGGTTTAGAGGTTTTGGTTGTCTCATTTGATTTGGTTCTTGAATAATAGAAGAAAATTTTGTTTGGTTTTCCCTTAGGAGAGGGGTTTTTCCTCGCTTGGAGCCTAACTTTGGTGTTCTTCTTGTTGTCTTTGTGATCTTCATTGTTTTTTAAAATTGCCTTGATGATAAGAAATTAATAATAGAAGAAGAATTAATATGAATCACAAGAAATTGTAATGTTAAAGATGAAGAAATAACAAGAAATTTTAATGTTAAAGAGAAATCAAACTATCCCCAATCGGGGTGCGAGACAACTCATTACCCCTCTTGGGATTCTCGTCATGTGTGAAGTGATCGTTGAAAGGGCTAAAGGACTACTCGACCCTTTCCCTCACATGTGTGATAAGGTAACTGTGGTGGCTATGCTTGATCCAGGTGGATATTGGTGGTCACCCACCTATTCCATTTAGACCCCCACCATCGATTCTTTCAGTTTTTCAGTTTCAGCACAACTTACTACTTTTAGCAGTTTTTCGAGTCTTGAACTTCCGGAGCCGTTTTCAGGCCCTAAACGACGTTTTTGGGAAAAATAGGTAGCAACATGGAAGTTCCTTCAACTTTTTTTAGGACAAAATTTGTAGTCCTCAGATATATATTTCTAACGAGGTATTGACCACGTCAAACGGAGATCATATGCCAAAGTTACATCCCCAGTAAGATTGATGTACTAATTTACCCGAACAGGGCCCATAGTTTTGGTGCTTCATCTTCTAGTGTTAGGTTTTTGGATGTTTAGGGTTTTCCATTGTTTCTAAACAATAAATAGGCCTTTGAGCCTCATTGTAACATAGTTCAGAGGCATGTAGTCGCAACATATCTTCTCAGAGATAAGCTACCAGTGCCCTAGCTAGTTTATTTCCATTATGTCTGTAAGCATATTTCAGTCATTTGATTTGAATGAAATGAAGTTTTATTTCCACTGTGTCTCTTTGTTTATGACTAATTCTATATTTTATTGTGTTCTTGCATAAATATGGATTAGTGGAATCAAAGTGGTTTTCTATTTCTATGTTTTTCTTTGCATGTCCCCAACGAGGTCAAGGTATAAGGAGTTAGGGCTCGATCTAGTTGAACCCTTGCAAGATCAGCCTCGCAAACCCCGACGACCTCCCATGGCGAAAGAAAAGAGATATGAGGGGGAAGAATATCTTATCAAAATATTTCTCGAGGATGCCCTTGACAAATAGATGAACGTGATGATGGATAAATTTTCCCAGATCCTTCAACAACTGCCCACCGGTGGTGCATATACATCCAACAACCACTCTGGAGGCGCCTCTTCTTTCAAGGTACAAGTCAACTTTGACATTTTTGTATTTGAAGCCCAGATAGATGTAGATGCAATAGATATATGGTTGAATATGCTGGAACTGTATTTCTTGGTCCATGATTTCTCCGACCGAGAAAAGATTATTTTTTCACTCCTCAAATTTGCCCCCCATGTCAAAGACTAGTGGGAAACCTACTGTGAGCAAAATGATGGGATGGAACCCTCTCTGTTCTCAGCCGCACCCAATTGGAATTTGTTCCGAGATGGCATCAAGGAACAATATTACCCTGTGGGGAGCTATGAGGACAAGTACATCCAATAGACTAGGCTGCGACAACAAAGGGATCAAAATGTGCACGAACTGACAAACATGTTCCATACCATGTGTGCAAATTTGGGTATTAAAGATTCAGAGATATATTTGGTTCTTCAGTACCGCAGTTGTTCCACAGATAAATTTAGGACGAAATTGAGTTCCTCTACATTACCTCGCTTATCACGGAATATTTCTATGTCGCCAAGATCGAGCAGAAATTTAAGCAGAAGAAGCGAGACTTTGGATTCGCGAATCTGAAGCCAGGGAAAGGCACCCCCAAACCGCAGAACAAGGGGAAAATCCAAAGTGGGGTGACTCAGAACAACATCAAAAATCCAAATAAGGACACAGGGAAGTGTTTTGAATTTCATAACAGCCCCACTCACAACATAAATGAGTGTCAGGCCAAACAGTCGTTGGTGGTTGAACTGAAGGCACATGAGTCAGATGCATGTCCTGATCCTGAGTCAGAACTAGACAAGGGCGATTAAAAAGGGAATTGGATCATCGATTTGGATCCCAGTGCCATTATTTCCACAACCAAGCTCCATAGGGAGGATCCCGAGGATCCAGAGGAGGGGGAGCACCTCTTCCATTCATAGATTTGGGTGAAGGGTCCTCCACTGCAATGCCTTGTCGATAGCGGAAGCCAAAAGAACCTCACTTCAGTAGATTTCGTGAAGTGGCTCGGCCTACCGACCACAGCACACATGCAGCTGTATACCATTGGGTGGCTTCACCAAGGAATATATCTTTATGTCCGCCAGCAGTGTCACCTTCCGTACAGCATCAATTCATTCCCGGATGACGTATCTGCAATGTTGCTCCTCTTGATGTGTTTGATGTATTATTGGGCCAACCATAATTATGGAAGATACATGTTGTGCATGAGTCTAGGCCTCATTTTGTTGTTATTACTTTGGGAAATAAATTTTACAAGATACCAGAGGTAGTACCGCCTCTTGCCACCTCTTTGACTACTGCAAAAAAACGCAGTAAAATTGTTTCCCAAACCAGAAAAATTATTTTCATTATTGTTCTCCCACAAGACAAGAATAATATTGTGTCCACGGCCTCAAAATAGGGCTCCCCTACATGATGGCAGCAGATGGACAAAGTCGTGGAGGAATACGAGGACATTTTCTCCTCACCCACAAAGGTTCCTCTACACTGTCAGGTCAAGCACTCCATTGATCTGACCCCAGGCACGTCGTCGCCTGATGTTGCCATACCTCATGAAACCACACAAAAAAAATCCACATATGTAATTTATGAGGCTAATAAAGAAACCAAATTTATTTAATGCATCCAGCACGTCCGCCATTAGTTCCATGACATCTTCGACAAATCCAATACCAATTTCCATAGAATTTGTCTCATCTCATAGAGGAACTCAACGCAATTGGGACCATTACTTCCTAAGGGGGGAGAAATGATCTAGGTAGATATTAGTGGCCACCCACCTATTCCATTTGGACCCCCACCATCGGTTCTTTCAGTTTTTCAGTTTTAGCACAACTTACTATTTTTAGTAGGTTTTTGGGACCTGAACTATTGAGCGCGTCAAATGAAGATCATATGCCAAAGTTACGTCCCCAGGAAGATTTATGTACCAATTTACCCAGACAGGGCCCATATTTTTGGTGCTTCATCTTCTAGGGTTATGTGTTTGGATGTTTAGGGTTTTTTTATTGTTTCTTAAAAATAAATAGGCCTTCGAGCCTCATTGTAACACAGTTAAGAGGCATGTAGCCACCACATCTTTTCTCAGAGATAAGCTACCAGTGCACTAGCTATTTTATTTCCATTATGTGTGTAAGCATATTTCAGTCATTTGATTTTAATGAAATGAAGTTTTATTTCTGATCCATCTCTGTGTTTATGTCTATTTCTGTATTTTATTACGTTCCTGCATAAATCTGAATCAATGCTCATGGGAATTTTTAATGTTGATGAAACGAGTCGTGGGGCTCTTAAACTCCAGGTGGGTAGGGCTCACAATCCCATATATGCATTTGTCTTGTGTTTGGCTCCTGGAGCAAGCGCAGGTTCTTGGCTATCAATATCTTATCTGCAATGAAGGTCAGGAGGTTCTGCTCTTGGGACGTGACTGGCCCTCTCTATTTCATGGCATGTGAATTTGGGTATGTTCTTTTCATTTTCTCTCCTCCTCATTCGCGACCTTCTCAGTATTCTAATTCTTTTGAAATTTTAATGATAATATCTACAACTCGATTCTCGTGAGAAATGCAATTCGTTGTCTGGAAAATGAAAAAAAAAAAATTGGTTTCATCATATGTCATGTTTGTTTTTTATATGCTAATATCCATTTCTTTGGCATTCTATTGTCTTGAATGGGAATGTATGGTATATTTCTGGTTAGACATAGTATTCTGTTGGAGTAATGTATGTTTGTCGGTGTTGGTTATATTAGTGAATTTTTTCCCCTAAACATGGGAATGAGTTTAAATTCCTTGCATTTGACTTATTTTGTCTATGGTGTGGACCTCACTATTACTGGGCTCGGTGAACCGGTCTGTGGAACCTCTCTCCTGAGGCGACAAATATATTTGTATTTTCTCTGTATTTTGACTCAATTGAGCATGGGGTGTTGATATACAGTATTTTGCATCAAAGATGTATGTCATATTCGACCCTTATTTTCTATGTAAGGATCAGGACTATCGAATTTTTCCTCTTGCTTTAATTTCATGTTAATGTGTCAGGTTCTCAAAACTTATGTAATCACCCTGCCCATGAGCAGACGGTCTGGCTCTAGACTGTGGCTCATCCTGTTCAATTAACAGTTTGTGTTTATGTTATTTGGTTGAGAATACAAATGGCTCGCATATCCATTGGTGCTAGTTCATCCAGAAATGGGGGTCGGGGTCATAGTTGATAGTCGGGGAATCAAGGCGGTCGGGGTTCTTCCTCCACTCGGAAACCGAGAAGAAGTGGCCGCAGGTCTGATGCTCAGATTATCAGCGAGGTTTCCTAGGCTTATAATACATGAACCCCATCCAAGGTTAAACAAATGATCTCATCATGGGAAGCAGAATTAAATCAGTGGGCAGAAGCTGAAGTGAAAATAGAATTATGGCACCTCCTAGTTCTTGATCCATGACATACTCGAGGAAGCACCACCCAATATAAAAAAATTATCCATCTATATTGGCTGATGAAAAGTATTTTGTCAAGATCTATCATGACCTCTCCCGCAAGTTCTATTAAACCTTATCCAGGTTTTCAGGAAATTTAGAAATAATTTCAACTTATCCAATTTCAAATCCAACAGCAGAATGCTCATCTTGTACGCATTGAGAAGCACATATTGTGTCTTCCTCAGTATGAATTACCATGTTCCAGTGCTAAGGACCCAACTCTTGTGGATTCCTCTGATGAGTAGTGTTAGTTTGGATATGGCAGCTCCTAATTTTGTTTAATTTTCTTGATTTATATGTCGGCAAGTAATACATACTATAGTTGTAAAATCTCTTTCGGTAATAATCACATATAATGGAACGTTGTCGACGCGTTTCGAACCAACCAGTGTGGTTCATCATCAGGACTAGGTGAGAGATCAGATCACCAATAAGCTTGTTCAGCCGCTTCTAAACGGCTATTTGACTTTTTAATACTTAGTTAATAAGTAACGGCTAGTTCCCTCCTACTATTAAACCAATTAATAAATTTATTCGGTTAGTTAATAAATTAGTAAACTTATTAGTTATAATTATTTAGTAAACTTATTAGTTATTTATTTATTTATTTTAAATAAATAAATAACTAATAATTTTACTAAATAATTATAACTAATAAGTTTACTAATTTATTAACTAACCGAATAAATTTATTAATTGGTTTAATAGTAGGAGGGAACTAGCCGTTACTTATTAAAAACATTTTAAATTATTAAAAAGTCAAACTAGCCGTTTAGAAAATGGCTAGTTTAAACATCTCTACATCTATTTAAGCTTATTGATTTGATCTGATCTCTCACCTAGTCCTGATGATGAACCACACTGGTTGGTTCGAAACGCGTCGACAACGTTCCATTATATGTGATTATTACCGAAAGAGATTTTACAATTGTATATGGATCACAGAAGCATAGATTCTAAAAACATACTATAGTTATTTAGATGATAGTTGGTTTCTATACATTCAGGCATATAAGGCTTTATTTGATAGACTTGAGTTTTTGATATTTTGGATGGCATATAATGTAGTTCAGTGGCCAACAGACTTGGTTTCCCAATGGGTAGGTTGAGGCCACTGAAATTTTTTATGGATGTAACCTACTTTTTGAAAATGAACGAATGAAACAGTCCTTCCAAGATTACAAAAAAAAGAGAAATAAAATTAAATAAACCCTAGTAATTTTTCCTAAGCATTTCTCAACAATTAGGTCCCTTATCGATGTATGGGAGTAAAATATTAAAGCGGCTAAAGTAGCCCTAAAATCCTAGGGAAATGAAAAGTATGAAGCTATACAAAGGAGATAATATCACTTGAATCAAATCTATAAGAAATTCATCAAAAAATGGAGAAAAACCCTCTCTCCATGGAGATTCGAATGGAGTAATAAAAATTTGAGCCTTACCATTCCTCCTTGAAAATGGAGGACGAAATTTGTAGGTTTTAATCTAGTACATGGCTCAAGGATGATGGAAAAAATACAACTTTTTTCTATAGGAAAGCAAAAACAAGGCTATAGAAAATTAATACTAAATCAATTTTGGTGAAAGGGAAAGAAATGTCCTCCTTCGATAATACCAAGGAGTAAGCTTACTAGCACTACAAAAACTTGTATTCTAAACAAACTTCCCCTCTTCTTCAAGTTGAGGAAGAAATTTTGGAAAACGTCTCTCTTATACTTACTCAAAATGATAATAAGTTATTGTTGAAGCCAATTATAGAAGAGGAAATATAAATATTTATAAAATATTTCAACCCAGATAAATATATTGGTCCAAAAGTATTTTCAGCCCATTTCTACCAGCACTACTGGCATATTGTCAAAGTCAAATTATGTAGGGTGATCAATTATGTGTTCCACCACTCCAAGATAGGAGAAGGGATCAACTTCGCCTTTCTCGCGTTGGTTCCAAAAAAGGTCAAGCCCTCTTCCTTTCATAGGTTTCGACTTATTTCTCTTTGTAATTTTCTTATAAAAATGTGTTAAAAATTATTGTATCTTGCCTTAAGATGTTTTTGCCTAAGTTAATTTTAGAAAATCAAGGAGGTTTTGTAAGCAAAAGAAAAAATAGTATATAACATGATTTTTGTGCAAGAATATATTCACTCAAGAAAAAGCAAGAAATAAAATGGAATGTTCATTAGTTATACATGGCTAATTCCTTCAACGAAGTAATGCACTCCTTCCTATTTATTGTTTTAAAGAAATTTGGCTTTGGTGGTAAATTTATTAGCTGGATAGAAAGTTGCATCGAGGGTCGTTGGATATCCCCATTAGTAAATGGTAGATCAGTGGGCACCTTCAAGGCCACTTGTGGTATAAGACAAAGATGCTCCCTATCTCCTTTGGCGTATATTATTATGGTAAAATATTTGAGTAGGAAGATAGAAAAATAAAGGAGACTAGTGACGTTATTAGGGATCAAATTAACAAGAGGGCTAAATATTTTATGTCACTCTTAGTTTTTTTATGACACATTTATATTGGGAGGAGCCTAAGTGGCCATTTCAATTCATTTTATTTTAGTACTAGACGATTTTGTTGCAGCCTCAGGAGGGCTAATTAATGGAAGTAAAATCTTTATCCTCACATGGAATATCAATCATAATGTACCAAAACTCTTGAATCGCTCATTGGGATTTTCAGTTCTAGACTCTTAGTCCCCATTCTCTTACTTGGGGATCCTCAATTCACTAAATCCCTTCCCTCCTCCTTGTTGGGCTCTATTACTTGAAAAAATTAAATCATTTTTTTCTCAATGAGGATTACAGTGCTTGAATCTAGTTGGAAGAGTTATCTTAATCCAATATATCCTTTCCACTCTTCCTCTTTATCAATTCATTGCTATATTGGATTCTATAGAAGTTAGATAGTCCCTTCTCATGCAAATAAGGAAATTTCTTTAGCAAGGTAGGAAATCAAACTCCAAAAGATTTCATTTAATTAAATGGGAAGTGGTACACACAAAAAACCCCACGGAGGCCTAGGATGATCTGGATTTATGTAGGAATGCAATAATATACAGAAATAAACATAAATACAGAGATTCAGTGGAAATAAAATGTCATTTCATTAATATCATATAACAAAAATATGCTTACAGACATAATGGAAATAAACTAGCTAGGGCGCTAGTGGGCTTATCTCTGAGAAGAGATGTGGAAACTACAGGCCTCTGAACTGTGTTACAATGAGGCTCAAAAGAATATTTATTGTTGAGAAACAATGGAAAACCATAAACATCCAAAAACCTAACACTAGGAGATGAAGCACCAAAACTATGGGCCCCATTTGGGTAAATTGGCATATCAACCTTCTCGGGGGACGTAACTTTGGCATATGATCTCTGTTTGACGCGTTCCATACCTCGTTAGAAATAAAAACCTACAGAATAAAACTTTTTACATGAGAAGCATCTAAGGAACTTCCATATTTTTCTCGGTTTTCCCAAAAAATGTCGTTTAGGGCGTCAAAATGGCTTCAGAAGTTCAGAACCCGAAAAACTACTAAAAATAGTAAGTTTTGCTAAAAGTAGAAAAAATGAAAGAAAAAATTGTGGGGGTTCAAATGGAATATGTGGGTGGCCACCAATATCCACCTAGATCATTAGGGCCTCAAAACGGCTCTGGAAGTTCATAACCCGAAAAACTGCTAAAAAGAGTAAGTTGTGCTAGAACTGAAAAACTGAAAGAATTGATGGTGCGGGTACAAATGGAATAGGTGGGTGGCCACCACTATCTACTTGGATCATTTCTCCCTCCTTAGGAATCGATGGTCCCCATTGCGTTGAGTTCCTCCATGAGATGAGGCAAATTCTATTGAACTTGGTATTGGATTTTTCGAAGATGTCATGGACCTACTAGCGGATGTTCTAGATGCGTTCAATAAATTTGGTTTCTTCATCAGCCTCAGATAGTACATGCATGGATTATGTATGTGTGGTCGCATGAGTTATGACAACATCAGGTAGTGGCACACCTGGGGTCAAATCAATGGAGTGCTTGACCTGACAGTGTAGAGGAACCTTTATGGGTGAGGAGGAAATGTCATCGTATTCCTCCACGACTTTGTTCATTTGTTTTTGCCATGTAGGGGAGCCATGTTTCGAGGCTGTGGCCACAATATTCTTCTTTCCCTATGGGCAAATTGTAATGAAAATAAATTTCCTGGTTTGGAAAACAATCTTACTGCGTTGTTTTGCAATAGTCAAGGAGATGGCAGGAGACGGTACTACCTCTGGTATCCCGTACAATTTATTTCCCAAAGTAATAACAACAGAATGAGGCCTGGAATCATACACATCATGTCACTTCCACAAGTATGGTTGTTCCAATAATATATCAGACACATCAAGAGGAGCAACATCACATAGTACCTCATCTGTGAATGGCTTGATGTTGTACGGATGGCGGCACTGCTGGCAAACGCAGAGATCTCTTCCTTGGTGAAGCCACCCAATTGTATATGGCTTCGGGTGTGCTATGGTCGGTAGGCCTAGCATTTCATGACCTCTACTGAAATGAGTTTCTTTTGGCTTCCTCTATCGACAAGGAATTGCAGTGAAGAACCCTTCACCCACCTCTATGAATGGAAGAGGCGCTCCCCCTCCTTTGGATCCTCAAGATCCTCCCTCTGGAGCTTGGTGGTGGAAAAAATGGCACTGGGATCCACATCAATGATCTTCTTCCCTTTTTCATTACCCTTGTCGGGTTCTGACTCAGGATCAGAACATGCATCTGATTCGGGTGCCTTCAGTTCGACCACCAGCAACTGTTTGGCCCAACACTCGTTTGTGTTGTGAGTGGGGTTGTTATGAAATTCACACCACTTCCCCGTGTCCTTATTTCAATTTGTGTTGTTGTTCTAAGTCATCCCGCTTTAGCTTTGCCCCTTGTTCTGTGTTTGGGGGTGCCTTTCCTCGGCTTCGGATATGCAGATCCAAAGTCTCTCTTCTTCTGCTTAAATTTCTGCTCGATCTTGGTGACATATCGATATGTCTAGTCAAGTGAGGTAATGTCGAGGAACTTAATTTCCTCTTGAATGTATCTTTGCAAATAGTTTTGGTACTTGAGTACCAAATTTCTCTCTGAATATTTAATACCCAACTTTGTGCGCAGGGTATGGAACAAATTCATTAGTTCGTGCACATCTTGAACCCATTGTTTCCGCAGCATGGTCCATTAGATGTATTTGTCCTCATAGCTCACCACAAAGTAATATTGTTCCTTAATGTCGTCTTAGAATGAATTTCAAGTGGGTGCGGCTGAGAATAGAGAGGGTTCCCTCTCATCCTTCTTCTCACAGTAGGTTTCCCACCAGTCTTTGACATGTGGGGCAACTTTGAGGAGTGCAAAAGTAATATTTTCTCGGGCGGAGAAATCATGGGTCGAGAAATACCCTTCCAGCAAATTTAACCATATATCTATGGCATTTGCATCTATCTGGACTTCAAATACAAGAATGTCGAAGTTGACTTGTGCCTTGAAAGGAGAGGCACCTCTAGAGTGCTTGCTGGATGTAGATGTGTCGTTGGTGGGCAGTCATTGAAGGATCTAGGAAAATTTATCCATCATCGCATTCCTTTGTTTCCCGAGGACCTCCTCGAGAAATAATTTTATAGGATCTCCTTCTCCCTCATCTTTATTTTCTTCTTCCATGGGAGGTTGTTGGGGTCTATGAGGCTGATCTTGCAAGGGTTCAACCAGATCGAGCCCTAACTCCTTATACCCTGACCTCGTTTAGGACATGCAAAGAAAAATAGAGAAAGAGCAGACCGCTCTGATACCACTGATCTGGATTTATCCAAGAATGAAATAATATATAAAAAAAAAACCATAAATACATCATATGCAGCAGAAATAAAACTTCATTCCATTAATATCATATAACAAAAATATGCTTACAGACATAATGGAAAAAAACTAGCTAGGGCACTAATAGGCTTATCTCTAAGAAGAGATATGGCGGCTACATGCCTCTTAAATGTGTTACAATGAGGCTCGAAGGCCTATTTATTGTTTAGAAACAATATAAAACCCTAAACATCCAAAAACCTAACCCTAGGAGATGAAGCACCAAAACTATGGGCCCCATTTGGGTAATTGGTACGTCAATCTTCCCGAGGACGTAACTTTGGCATGCGGTCTTCGTTTGACATGCTCCATACCTTGTTAGAAATATATATCTGAGGACTACACATTTTTATGTGTGCAACATTTAATGAACTTCCATGTTGCTCCCGTTTTTCCCAAAAAACGTCAATAAGGGCCTCAAAATGGCTCTGGAAGTTCAGGACCCGAAAAAATGCTAAAAATAGTAAGTTGTGTTGAAACTGAAAAACTAAAAGAACCAATGGTGGGAGTTCAAATGGAATATATGGGTGGCCACCAATATTCACCTAGATCATTAGGGCCTCAAAACGGCTCTGGAAGTTCATGACCTGAAAAATTGCTAAAAATAGTAAGTTGTGTTGAAATTGAAAAAATGAAAGAACTGATGGTGTGGATCCTAATGGAATAGGTGGGTGGCCACCAATATCCACCTGGATCATAGAAATCAAATACATGCCCCTTGTGAGCTTAGCAATGGGTGGCAAGTTGGCTTTGGAGGCTTATTTCAAGAAAAATTACTAGTGGAAGAAATCCTTAGTGAATAAATATTTCCTTAACGAAAGGATAATTTGCCTAGAAATTCCAAATCGTATCAAGGGAGGTTCCCATATTTTAAGGATAATTTATGTTGTTATACCATTAATCAAATCAAAGCCCAATTTTACTCCTAGAAATGGACATGATATTAACATTTGGATTGCCTCCATTTTATGGAATTATCCCCTTGAGCCTTGCAATTAGTTTAGTCCTCTCATAAAATAGCTTTCTAAACAACTCGAATTCACATTGTTTGATATATCAACGTGGTTAGAAATTAGAGGCTAGAATGATTGGTATTGAGGGATGATCCCTCCTTATTTGTCTCCTCTAGTGTGGGATATGGAACGTGACTTGTTTATTTTTTCTCCCATTTCGTTATTATCAAAATATCACAGAACTTGGGGTCATTCCTTATACATGGTAAAGCCTAGATATAGAGAACTCATCTTTCCAAATGGTATTCCACTCAAATCAACATTTTGGTATCGCCTGTGAAACTTAGATTGTCTTCCCAAAATTATATTTTTTTTGGACGTTACCACACAAAAAAAAATCAACATCCAAAAATCTACAGAAAAGAGGAATAGTAGGACCTTCAAGAAGTGATTTGTGAAAATAAGAAGAAGAAACCATATCCCACTTATTCTTGGACTGTGAAACATCTAAGCATGTATGGTAATGTGTCTCCCACCAAATTGTATGGCCATCAAATATAATCTATTACTTTGATTCGTGGGGTAAGCATTATGCAGGTTCCTTGCAAGGAAACCCACTTTTAAAATGGATCTAGTGGGATTAAAACAAAGTTATTTTTCAAAGGAAAGTATCATCCCCTCCAAAGTAAATTCTCATAGTTCCTTCTCATATTCGTCCTAGGAAGTGGATAAGATGGAAGAAATATGGATTCAAGGCTTCAATCTACAACAAAAAATCAAACTGAGAGTAAAAAAAAAGACAAAATACAAGAAGGCTTAGAATATCAAAGGAGGAATTTGATGAATCGTTGTTAGGAAAAACTCATCGAGTTATATTGTTTGACGATACCCCAAAATCAAATCCATGGGTGCAAGAGAGATGAGGTAATATATTACCTTGAAGGAAAAAAAGAAAATTTGTATTCTTTAGGTATGGATTTAGCCTTAAACAATCGAGCAGAAGCCTATAGCCTTTATCAAGGCCTACTCCAAGCACTATCATTGTAAGCCGCCATATTAACTGTAATAGGGGATTCTTCACTCCTTATTTCTTATTTACAAAAAAATCCTCCTTTGATAATTTGAGATCGAAGACTCCCCTTGCAAGAATAAGAAGTTTGCTTCATAAATTTAAACAATTTGAAGCCTTTCATACTCTAAGACATAACAACACAGAGGTTAACTTGTTGGTAAATCATGGAGTCATATTAGAAAAAGGAGACTTCATGGTTAAAAACAATAAAAAATAATATTTTATTCCTTAAAAATTGGAATATCATCGTGCCCAAAAGCACAAGAGACCTTTCAAAATATGAAAAAAAGTGGAGTAATAGTTTGGCCCACAAGGATGTTCTTTTGAGCTCCCATACCTCAGCATCCTAGCAAAGGAGGAGAATGGCCCAGAGGACAAGGACTTACCAATAACATAACCGAAAAAAAAGAGATCGGTTCCCAATGAATTTTAAATTTGTTATTTTCTTAGGAAATCACTGAAACTTTATACTTATCGACCAATAGATAATTCTGAAATGTATAGAGAAAAACGTTCCCAATTTTGGCTATTATGATTTTTTTTAGAACCAAACTCTTTTCATTTGTGGTTGATATTGCTATTTGATGTATATATGAGTCAATGCATGCCTTATGTTTATTTTCAGTACAAAAATTTTCAGCTACAATTAAAAAAAATATATATATTCCAACACAAGGTAGCACAAGGATAAATTATTGACATCAAATAAGGTACTAACTCATGTAAAGGGGCAAGAAAATTATTGTATGATTTGGGAGTTGAATACAAATTATATCATGCATGGATAAAAAGGATGATTATATTTTATATAGTGGAATATATGAAGATAAACAGTTATCGATATAAAATAAACACTACAAGGAAAAGACCCTCTAGCAGATGTTTTTGAGGAACCCCTTATAAAAATACCCCATACATCTGTTTCCTGTGGAGGTTACTAGAGGAGGTTGGCGGAAAGAGGGTTTTATGGATGTTTTCTGCTCAGTGCGCTTATCATTCAACATCGCATCGGTGCTCCTTACAAGAGAAAGCACCGATGTGCACAAAACATTGACACAATGGACACTGTGGGCTCCATACACACCCGCTCGGTCCGTCGTATTACTATAGAGCACCGGTGCTTCACAACTCTTCCGCGCCAGTGCATCATAAAACACCATGCCAAAACTGAAACTGCCCGGTGCGTTATTCAGAAACTGCACTGGTGCATCATAAAACAACACGCCAAAACAGAAACCAATTGGTGTGTTTGTAAGAAACAGCGCCGGTGCACCTATAAACCACACGCACTAGAAAAGGGTTAAATAAAAAAATAAAAATTACGGCAAAAAAACTGGATTTTTCACTTTTTTCAGTGCTCTAGAGCTCTCAATTACCGGTGCGCTCTACAAGAGAAAGCACCGATGTGCACAAAACATTAGCACACCAGACACCGTGCAGTCCATCCACACCTGCCCGGTGCGTCTTATTACTGTAATGCACCGGTGCTTCACAACTCTTCTGCACCAGTGCATCATAAAACACCGCGCCAAAACAGAAACAGATCAGTGTCTTCGTATGAAATAGCACCAGTGCGCCTATAAAACACACGCACCGGAATAGGGTTAAATAAAAAAAAAAATTATGGCCAAAAAATTGAAGTTTTCACTTTTTTGCTCTCAATCACCAGTCCGCTCTACAAGAGAAAGCATTGGTCACACAAAACATTAGCACACCAGACACCATGTGCTCTGTACACACACGCCTGGTGCATCCTAATACTGTAAAGCACTGGTGCTTCACGAATATTCTGCCCTGATGCATCATAAAACATTGTGCCAAAACTGAAACAGCCCAATGCGGTGTTAAGGAACTGCCTTGTGCATCATAAAACAACGCGCCAAATTTGAAACCATACCGGTGCACCTATAAAACCCCGCGCACCGAAACAGGGTTAAATAAAAAAACAATTACGACTAAAAAACCGCATTTTTCACTTTTCTCAGTACTCCAGAGCTCTCAAGCACCAATGCAATTTCTCCTTCTCTGAGCTGCCCTGACATCGGTGCTCCCATTGCACCCATTGTACGCACTGTTGTTGTACATTCGCCACCAACCTCTAGCTTTCGTTTTGCAAAATGATGGGCAAATTTTCTTTGCAAATTCTACAGCCAATATGCCTCCTCGACGGCGAAATGTACAGGTATTTTTCTAGTTTTTCCATAATTAAGCTTTCTAGCGGATTAGAATTTGAAATAACCTTAAAATTAACCATTAAATTTTTTATTTTATTTTTTTGTCGCGCGGTGCGCACGAGCCATTTGGCTTGCACCGGTAAGTGGTGCTACCTGTAAAATTTACAGCCTGCACCACAACCAGTGCTAACGGTATCCACACCGTGTCTAGGACGGTGCCGAAAGGCGCCCCTCATTATTTTAAAATTTTTAAAAAATTGCAGTGCAGTCATGTAGTCGGGCGCACCTTTGACCATGGGAATAGTAACGCGATGCGTTGACGGATATATCCGCGTCGGTTTCTATCAGTGCACCACATTCGGCATTCCAACAGGGTCAATGGTGCGGCTGGGTAAAAGCCCACACCATTGACTATTTAATTTTTCAGGAAGTTGGTGTGTTGACACGATTATACGAACCGGGGCATATATTTTAGTCAACGCACCGCTCTTCTGACACTATATATAGTCAACGATGCTTGAAAAAAATTTAGGTGCACCTCATACGGTGTGTTTTATGTCATCTTGGGCACCCTCTCCGGTGCTCTACAAACAAAACCCGCACCGGAACCGGTGCATGACTGTTTTTGTGGATTGTTTTTTCCAAAAAAAATTATATATGTATATTCCTAAATACATGTCTGATTTAATAAAAAAAAATATTTAATATTTCAATGATTCAAAGAGAAGAGGAGGAACAACAGCAACAACAGGTGGAGCAGTATGACATGCTTCGCCAGTGGGAGGCACGAGAGAGGGAGAGAGATGCATACCCTCGCCCTATTACAGCAGATACCCAGGGGCTCCTAAGGCAGGTAGGCCTCCTCAAGTTCTATGAGGAGGCTACTTCCCTAAAGGCCCATAGTGTGTTTTTGAGACATCTTATCTGCAGGTGGAATGCCCACGAACAGGCTTTCCAAGTTGGTCGTGACCAGTGGTACACACCCATTGAGGAGGATATTTATTTCATTACAGGGCTATCGAGGAGAGGGGTGGATTTTCCCTCATTCTCAGAGGTTCCAGCTGGTTGTGTAGCATGGATTCAATTATTTTACTCCCAGAGATACATTGGAGAAGATGTATTGTCTCCTTCAGATTTTTAGGTCCCTAGAGGTCGGCTACGTATTGATGCATTTGGTAGACAGGACATGCAGTTCCTCTCACTTCTCATTCCGACCATTTCACACAACACCAGTGACGAGAAACTCATTAGTTTCTCGCTTCTATATTATGTTGATTCTTTAGTACATGAGCCACGACTTGTCAGGTGGTCTGCGATTTTTTTGCAGCAGTTTTGTACGGCCTTAGATAGATGTTGTGCTCATGCACAAGGGAGGGTCAACTTCCCTTTTTCTTCAGAGATTTTTTGTTTATTTTTTGAGAGGTTTCTAGAGATGAGGCCTGCTTTTGTTCGGCATCCTAGTAGGCCGATGTTGGAGGCCCCGATGCACATGTGGGGGCAGATGATTCCCAAGAGGGGAGAGACTATGTTTCCAGTCAGGATATTGCATGATGCACTGGACTTATTAGCCAGTGTTGATGAGATGCATCCCTTCATTATGATCCCTTGTCCTTATGCTGGATTGGATTAGCGAGGGTGTGCCAACATCCTCTTCACAGATGATGAGTTGCAGATGATTGAGGTAATATTACTATTTTATTTATATTTATTCTAACATGTTATTTAACTTGTTTTTATTAAATTGTGTAATGAAATTGTCTAATTATTGTTGTGTACTTGTATATATTTTGCAAACATTGGCTCTTTTGATGGCGAGGAGATGAAAAAACCACCACATGATCCAGGTGTGGATCCTGATGACAATCAAGACATGGCAGATGTCGGGGATCATAATTAGGAGGCCAGTGCAGAGACACATGCTCCTGCAGGTGTGTCGGTACTGCCTTTTGCTAGACGCAGTCGTCCTGATACTAGATACATGATGGAGTTGGGCAACCAACTCAATGCATTGATTGTTGAGGCAGGCATCAGGCCCGCTCATTACAGAGACATACAGGTCGATGATAGGCCATTACGGATGTGGAGAGGCAGGTAGCATGATATGTACAGCCTAATGCGGCATGTCGTAGGAGCTATGACATTTGTTACGTGACTGAGGAGGAATGTTGCATGTTATAGGCGTGGTCGAGCTGCAACACGTGATGGATAGTCCATGAGCAGCGACTCATCTCATGATTCTTCACCTCGCATCGTGCCTAATGAGCATGAGGCTCCACTAGCATCTAGCAGTCATCATGGAGATGAGGTTGGACCATCGGCCTCGTCCACTCAGCAGCCTGCAGCATCCATCAATACCAGTCATGATCATGAGCAGGCTGGACCATCGAGCGTCGAGGCTGCACCATTGACTGAGTAGGCCTCCACTAGTACTGCTTATATTGATGTTGTACTACCACCAGTTGATCCATCCATCAACACTAGTCATGATCATGAGCAGGCTCGACCATTGGCCGTCGAGGCTGCACCATTGACTGAGTAGGCCTCCACTAGTACTTCTATTGATGTTGTACTACCACCAACTGATCCATGACATTTATATTACAGTTGTATATTTTTAACATTATTCAATTATATATATATATATATATATATAGTTACATGATGATCACCAACATGTAAATTAAGTACAACTGCAACATGAACATAAAATACATGGACCATATATATATATATATATATATATATATATATATATATATATATATATATATGGTCCATGTATTTTATGTTCATGTTGCAGTTGTACTTAATTTACATGTTGGTGATCATCATGATGTGTATATTGTTAGGTCATGTTAGATATGTTCATTTAATGTTTAGCTTGCAGATAGATGTGTATGTGATAACATCAGTTATTTGACATGAGATGTATATTTGATGTTTGTGTTGTGATGATGTTAATATATAATGTTAATTTGATGTTTGAATGTGTTTTTTAGTCGAATATGATGTTTGTATTATGTTTATCATGATCGTGATGTTTATTAATTAATTTAATATTAAATGACCATGATATTTATTAAATATTATGTCGTGATTGTAATTTTAATTTTAATTTTAATTGTATGTAAAAGTGTAAAATTGTATTTGTATTTGTAATTTTAATTTTAACTGTATTTATATGTAAAATATTTAATGTAAAATGTTGAGATTCAACAAGATGATGAGCTTAGTGAAAATCAAGCACCTTCACTAAGTGGGGCCCGCAGGATATTTTTAGGTGTATGTCTATTTTTAGACATGGTGAGCATATTCTATAAGTTTCAGGATGCTATTTGTAGATGGTTGGTCAAATGTGAAAAAAAGATGAGATTCTATTTTTAGAATATTGGGTGAAGTCTATTTATAGATTGTCAATCTAAAAATAGATGCATGTCGATTATTATTAGCCCTTAATAATAATCTGAAAACAAATATTAACTTATTCTCTTGGAGCACATTATTTCAGTGAACAGATTTGGAAAATCAGTCAGCTAAAGGAATTATGCAATTCATAGGGTGGTTGGTGACTCATGCATGGAGGAATTAGTTAGAACTGAAGTGGAAAAGTTGTGACAGAGTTGGAAGAGTAGTTATGGGAGTTGTTATTCAGTTTAACTCAGTTAAGTGAGTTAAACTCGGTTGTGCTAGTTGTATCTAGTTCTAACTGAAGATACACTAGTGAGAGTTTAGTGAATTAATTATTTAATTAATTCATAACTAGAGACTCAATTGCAACTAAAAAAATACAGCAGTTAACTACTTGCATGTCTATTCCAGTGGAGACCCAGTGGAGAGATAGGTGAAAGGGTGAGATGGAATATCTATTGTGACTATAGTGATGCATTCAATGCATCTGACACACATTGGATATGCCAATGAATATTTCATATTCAAGGTAAGGCCAATTCAAATTCATTCAAAGGTCTTCTTCAGCAGGGATTGCACAGTGGAGGCAGGTTGTCAGGAGGCAAGAAATTGGTGCATAGATATGCAAATTTCTGCATGACAGTGTGTAATGATTGTTGATTTTACTAAGAGCTTGATGTACTAATATTTGTATGAGATTATTACATGATCCATTGATATACATAATATATGATAGTTGGGGTTTTTAGCTTTAAGTTTTCCCGTTAAAAAATTGTGTTTATGTGCGATTGATTTTCTTCATATGTGTTTGCAATTGGAGATTTAATTTCCACAAAGAATTAAGTGGAAGGATTTTTTATTTAACATAAGATTATTTTTTTAGATGAAGAGAATCTAGTAATACTATCAGTATTAATAAATTTCTACATGATATCAGAGCAGTGTAAGTCAGTAAATATTGCAATCTTGAAGAGGTGTTGAGTTTTGTGCTGGTAGACAATTCGAATTTGTTGCAGAAATTTCTTGGTGCGACAGTTGAGTATTCAATGAAATGGCTTTCAACGGGTTGCGGTTAAAGTATTCCCTTGAGGGTAGCTCAAACTACATAGCATAGAAGGACAGGATGGAGGTGGTTCTTGAAGATAATGGACTGAAGGAGTTCATCGATAGCGATGTTTCTAAGCCCACTTCTAGCGATACTACATTACTTGACGCATGGAAAAAGAAGGTAGTGAAGACAAGAATAATTTTGTTGGAAGGTGTGAAATATCATATTGTGTCAAGACTTCATGGGAAAGCCACTCCATTTGCAATGTGGAAGGATTTGACAGATATTTTCCAAAGCAGCAGCGACCATAGGAATTTGGCGCTGAAAGATAAGCTTAGAAAAATCAAAATGGAGAAGGGCGACAATATTCCAAAATATCTCATGAAGTTTGTCCAAAGTAGGGATGAGCTGGGGAGTGTGGGAATTATAGTTGCGGATGATAACTTGGTGAGCTTGGCTCTCCTTGGGCTTCTGAATATTTGGCACATCTACGAAGACTCTGTAAATGGACGGGAGAAACTACTGGATTGGGAGTGACTTTGGTCAGATCTTGTGCAGGAGGAGATAAGGCGGAATACCAAGGATGGCTCTTCATCGAAGAATGATGATGAAGAGAATTGTGCTTTAGCTGCCAAAGAAAGGAAATGGAAGGGGAAGAAACCCCATCCAAAATCCGAGGCTAAAGGCAAGAAGCTGGATTTGTCCAAGGCGCAGTGTTTTCACTGGCACGAACATGGGCATCTCGCCACTAACTACCCACAGAAAAAGAAGAACAATAAGGTTGTTGGAGTTGTAGTGGGTGAGGCCTTAGCCTCGCAATTTGAACTTGATTTCTCTTTGATCGCATGCTTGGTTTCAAGCGCAATAGGATTGGTGTGGTATCTTGATAGTGGTGCTTCCTTCCATATGACGGGAGACAAGGATTTGTTTAGTGACTTGGAGGAGAAGGATCTCTAAATGCATATAGAGATGGGTGACGATGGTAAATACAGTGCAACCGGCATTGGAACCATTACCTTTGAGATGGAGTCAGGTAAACCATTTATATTGAAAGATGTTATGCATGTTCTAGGTCTAAAGAAGAACTTGGTCTCGGTCGCTATGTTGGAGGACAGAGGTTATGATGTTGTTTTCAGCGAGGGAAAAACTTTCCTGCAACATAAAAAAATGGTTCAAACCAAGAGGATAGGGATTCGAGTTAAGAATATCTACAAGCTGGAGGTAGATGGTTGCACTGCAATGATGGGCAAAGCAGAAGAAGTGGTGAGCCAGGATGAGGACGAACTATGGCATAGGAGATTGGGTCATATTCACCATGGCGCCTTAAATATTTTGCAGCAGATTTCTACTGGACTTCCCAAGGGTACTCTTGCATAGTCATATCAGTGCAAGGGATGTAATATGGGTAAGTTTATGAAGACCACCTTTCATGAGAAGGAGAACCGTGCTTCGGTGATCCTGGAGAGAATTCACACAGACATGTGTGGACCTTTCTCGGTTACTTCAACAACAAAAAATAGGTATTATGTTATATTTGTTGATGACTATTCTCATAGATGTTGGATCTTATTCATGCAGAAGAAGAGCGAAACATTCTCAAAGTTCTATGAGTTTAAAGAATTGGTGGAGAAGGAGTCGGAGAAGCAAGTGAAGGCTCTGCGAAGTGATAATGGTGGTGAATATACCTCGAACGAATTCAAAGACTTATGTAGCAAAGAAGGAATTCGAAGAGAACTCATAGCACCTCATAACCCACAGTAGAATGGGGTCGTGGAGAGGAAGAATAGAATCATCATGGGTGTTGCACGAGCTATGCTACATGACTAGGGCCTACCAATGCACTTGTGGGCGGAAGCATGCAACATTGCGGTTTATTTGCAAAACAGTTGTCCTCATAGAGTACTTGGCATGAGTACACTTCAAGAAGCTTTTACTGGTAAGAAGCATGATATTTCTCATTTGAAGATTTTTGTCTCATCTATTTACATTCATGTGACAAAGGATGCCAGGAAGAATCTGGAACCAACTGCAGAAGTTGGGATATTTGTGGGGTACACAAAAACACCCCATAATTATCGTGTGTATTTTCCAAACATTCAGATGAATGTGGTGTGACGGGATATAAAATTCAATGAGGTGAAAGCCATGAAGTTGTCACTTGAGAGGGAGCTAAACTTGCATGCAGAGGAGGAACGTCTTGTTCCCAAAGATGAGCCTCTAGATGTGGATCAGCCACACGAGGAGATTCGTGGAGTGGAGGACTCCACTCATGCAGAACCAAACATCATAACAGGTAGAAAGAGTACCACGGAAGCTTGATGCGGCACAGAATTTAGGAGTCCCTACATCACAGCGCAAATAGATACAATCACCTGACCGATTCACTGGATACATGGCTCTCATGAGCAAGTGTATCGTGACAGAGCCATCTTCTTTTGAAGAATCAGCGCAGGAGCCCACATGGGTAGATGCCATGGTGGAGTATGACTCCATTTTCAGAAACAATGCTTGGGAGATTGTTCCAAGGCTAGTTGGTAAATCAGTGGTAGGTTCAAGATGGATCTACAAGGTAAAGGAAGCTACGGATGGGAGCGTCGAGAAGTATAAGGCAAGATTTTTTTCCCGAGGCTTCTCACAGATCGAGGGGATTGATTATGAAGAAACCTTTGCACCTGTCGCACAGTATTCTTTAATAAGGACCATCCTTTCTCTCTCAGTGCGAATGGGTTGGCACATTCATCAGATGGATGTGAAGATTGTGTTCCTTAATGGGATCATTGAGGAAGAAGTGTACATTGAGAAGCTTGAAGGATTTGAGATCTTCAGCAACGAGTCGTAGAGCGTTGTATGGGCTGAAGCAAGCACCCCGTACTTGGTACACACGAATCGACAGTTATTTCACTGGACTTGGCTTCACCAAGAATGAGGTGGATGCAAACCTATACCAAATTATGGTGGAGGGTAAGCTTTTAATCATTGTTCTTTATGTTGGTTATTTAATACTAATGGGTGATGAGCAGTTGATACACTCATGCAAGGCAGATCTTGCAAAGGAGTTTGAGATGAAGGATTTGGGACTCCTTCATTATTTCCTTGGATTGGAAATATGGCAGCGAGAAGGTGAACTGTTTGTGTCTCAAGGCAAGTATGCTCGGGAGATACTTGGTAAGTTTCACATGGAGGACTGAAAACCCATGGATACTCCTCTTCCAGGAAATTGGAGGAAAGAGGATGCTACATCGGCAGAGGTAGTGGATGCTACTGTCTATCGACAGTTGGTGGGTTTGCTCATGTATTTAGTTAATACAAGACCGGGCATATGCTATGCGGTGAACCAGCTTATTCAAGCGATGGTTAAGCCTACCAAGCTCTTTTGGAAGGCAGGAAAGCATGTCCTGAGATATCTCAGGGGCACACCTGAGTATGGTTTATGGTACAGACAGACGGATGAGGTGAAGTTGCATGGCTTCACGGATGCAAATTAGGCAGGCAGCCCAACGGACAGAAAGAGCACATCAAGAGGGGTTTTCAGTATAAGATCTACAGCAGTTTCTTGGTACAGCAGGAAACAAAGATCTGTGGCACTCAGTTCAGCGGAAGCGGAATACATAGCAGCAATTCAAGCTGCATGTGAGGCTACATGGATGAGGAAGATACTAGCCGGTTTGTTCGGTTCTCATTTAGATCCTACAGTGATACATTGTGATAATCATAGTTGCATTAAACTCTCAATTAATCATGTGTTTCATGATAGATCTAAGCATATAGATATCCGGTATCATCATATCAGATATTGTGTGCAGCGGAAGATCATGTTGCTTCAGTACATTCCTACGGAAGATCAAGATGCAGATATTCTGATGAGGGCGCTCAGCAGGAGCAAATTTGAATACCATAGAGGCAGGATCGGGGTGAAGTATAATCCCTATCTTGTTGAGATTCAACAAGATGATGAGCTTAGTGAAAATTAAGCACTTTCACTCAGTGGGGCCCGCAGTCTATTTTTAGGTGTATATCTATTTTTAGACATGGTGAGCATATTCTATAAGTTGCAGGATGCTATTTGTAGATGGTTGGTCAAATGTGAAAAATATATGATATTCTATTTTTAGAATATTGGGTGAAGTCTATTTATATATTGTCAATCTAAAAATAGATGCATGTTGATTATTTAGCCCTTAATAATAATCCGACAATAAATATCAACTTATTCTCTTGGAGCACTTTATTTCAGTGAATAGATTTGGCAAATCAGTGAGCTGAAGGAATTACGCAATTCCTAGGGTGGTTGGTGACTCATGCATGGAGGACTCAGTTAGAACTGAAGTGGAAAATTTGTGACAGAGTTGGAAGAGTAGTTATGGGAGTTGTTATTCATTTTAACTCAATTAAGTGATTTAAACTCAGTTTTGCTAGTTGTATCTAGTTCTAACTGAAGATACACTAGTGAGAGTTTAGTGAATTAATTATTTAATTAATTCATAACTAGAGACTCACTTGCAACTGAACAAATACAGTAGTTAACTACTTGCATGTCAGTTCCAGTGGAGAGATAGGTGAAAGGGTGAGATGGACTATCTGTTGTGACTATAGTGATGCATTCAATGCATCTGACACACATTGGAGATGCCAATGAGGATTGCACAGTCAAGGCAAGGAAAATTCAAATTCATTCAGAGGTCTTATTAAGAAGGGATTGCGCAGTGGAGGCAGGTTGTCAGGAGGCAAGAAATTGGTGCATAGATATGCAAATTTCTGCATGACAGTGTGTAATGATTGTTGATTGTAGTGAGAGCTTGATGTACTAAGCTTTGTATAAGATTATTACATGATCCATTGATATACATAATACATGATAGTTGGGGTTTTTAGCTTTAAGATTTTCCGTTAAAGAACTGTGTTTATGTGCGATTGATTTTCTTCATATGTGTTTGCAATTGGCGATGTAATTTCCACAAAGAATTAAGTGGAAGGATTAATTTGTTAGATCAGGAGAATCCGATAATACTATCAGTATTAATAAATTTCTACATAAAATTTTAATTGTAATTGTAATATTTAATTTATTGTGAAATGATTGTAATTGTAATTTTAATTGTAATCGTATATATGAAAAAATGTAAAATTGTAATTCTACTTCTAATTGTATGTAAAATTATAAAATTGTAATTGTATTTTTAATTGTAATTATATGTAAAATATTTGTAAAATTGTAATTGTAATTGTAAATGTATTTGTAAAATTTTAATTGTATTACTATGAAATGATTGTAATTTAAAATTTTAATTGTAAATGTAATTGTATGTAATATTAAAATTGTAATTGTAATTATAATTGTAATTGTATGTGAAATTGTAAAATTGTAATTCTAATTCTAATTCTAATTTTAACTATAATTGTATGCAAAATATTTAATGTAAAATTTTAATTGTAATTGTAATATTTAATTTATTGTGAAATGATTGTAATGGTAATTTTAATTGTAATTGTATATATGACAAATTGTAAAATTGTAATTGTAATTCTAATTGTCTGTAAAATTCTAAAATTGTAATTGTATTTGTAATTGTAATTGTATGTAAAATATTTGTAAAATTGTAATTGTAATTGTAAATGTAATTCTAATTATAATTCTAATTGTATGTAAAATATTTGTAAAATTTTAATTGTATTACTGTGAAATGATTGTAATTGTATGTAAAATTAAAATTGTAATTGAGATGAAATCTCAGATACACACTATCTTCTATTAATCAAATAGAGTTACATATATACATGAGGTGTTGTCTCAAGATAGGGAAGTTATCTTGGACACACAGTACGTTAGTTGAGAGAATATCTCAACCTCACAACAAACTAGGAACTTAGGTTTAGATAACTCCTATTGAATAGGAACAGACTCTATACATAGAAAGTCACAACCAAAGGCAAGTAGGAATTACATATTCCAACACTCCCCCTTAATGACTATTTGTCTCAATATCTATCTGCAAAATCTACAACTGGTCTTGTTTGGTAATTATACTGGTTCTGTTTGGTAATTACACTTTGTGTCTTGTTCATGCTATTGTTGATGTCCATATAAAGGAACAACCATCTACCGAAATGCATGGGTTCCCAACCGCTGCAACTGCCAGTCTACTAGGAAGTCCTTCATATACATGGTTCATCCAACCTCTCGATGAACTCACCCTAGATAAAAAATTTCACCTCATGGAGTCTAAATCCAATACGGCCAACCCAAGTGTATCCATCCCGCATGACACACTCTTCCAGGGTGTTAAAACTCTCTGACAGAGTGAACATATAACAAAGGGGTATGCATGCCTCTCTGGGTCTTACAGCATGTACAAACAATAAATGACATGTAGATTTTCTCTAATTACAAATTGTGACTCATACTCTACCATGGTCATGAGTCTATTCTACAAACATAAACAAACTCGATTGTTGCCCATCACAATAATTGTTGCTTCTACTTTTATCCATCTTTTGAAATTGTCTTCCATTGCTTCAATCAATTTCTTCTAAAAAACATATCCAAGCTTGGCATCTTCATCTTGAATATTTCCATCTTCAATTTTCTGTTGTTATAGTGATCAGTTCTGACAAATAGCATTTAAATGCTAGTTGATCGGGCTCAACATGCTTCAAAAAATAATTCAAGAAAACAATTCAATTCACCAAGCATTATGGAAGTAGAACATAATAAAACACAACACTCCATAGCAAGATACTCATAGCACATCATTCTGAGATGCTCCACGTAATCAACTTTCAGGTAATTCTCTCCATCGATGATCCACTGCAATCCACGCAGCCAATGATCTGTCTCAATTCTGCCTTCACGTGTCAACATTCTCCTTTTCATGCAAATACTCCTCCTTCTGTTCACGCTCCACGCAGAGGGCAGCAATAAATGACTCAGCACTCCGATAGTGCTCAGGTATGCCGTGTAGATTTCTCCTCTAGGTAGGTAGGCAGGCAGCGCTCCTCCTCACACACCAGCAATAGTGGCAGTGCAGATAAGTAGGTAGGCAGCGCTCCTCCTCACACGCCAGCAACAGTGGCAGTGCAGATAAGTAGGCAGGAAACGCTCCTCCTCACATGCCAGCAACAGTGGCAATGCCGATAAGTAGGCAAACAGTGCAAGGCAGCGCTCCTGCTCACACGCCAGCAATAATGGCAGTGCAAATAAGTAGGTAGGTAGCGCAAGACAGCGCTCCTCCTCACATGCCAGCAACAGTGGCAATGAAAATAAGTGGGCAGGTAGCGCAAGGCAGCACTCCTCCTCACACACCAGCAATGACTCTATAATTGTTTTGGATGCGGTTCACCAAAACGATTCTCCATCCAAGGCAATCAACCATCCACCAAGCTGATCCCACACATAGGAAGGTGGAAGCCTCCGGGAAATTCTAATCGTAATTGTATGTGAAATTGTAAAATTCTAATTCTAATTGTAATTGTAATTCTAATTTTAATTTTAATTGTATGTAAAATATTTGTAAATTTTAATTGTATTAATGTGAAATTATTTTATTGAAATATTTAAATTTGTAAATTTGTAAATAATTGTAAAATAATAAATCTAGAATAATATGAATTTTTGTAACATAATAAAGTTTAGAAAATAATGCAAATAAATTCATGTACTTTATAATTATCATTATTTTATTGTGATCTTACATACAAAAAAAGAAATTTATACAGTTCGGTGCGCTTATCATCATAACACGCACCGGTGCGTCTTATTACTCAGACGCACCGGTGCTTTACAAGCTCTTCCGCACCCATGCATCATAAAACATTGCTCCAAAACAAAAACCTTGATCTTACAAACTGCCCCAGTGCACTTATAAAACATTGCGCACCAGAAAAGGGTTTTTCTGTAAAGTGCAGTATTGGAGCAGCGGAGGGTTCGAATCGCAGGCAATAATTTTTCTGAGGAGATGAGGGTTTGAAAAGACGAGAGTTTGAATTTCGGCGGAGAATTTTATAGTAGAGAAAATGAGTGATTCAAACATAAAGACGGGAAAATACGCTTACAGGGATGCAGACGGCTACAGAGCTCAGCAGAGTGCAAAAGTAGTACAGGTTGAGACCAGCAGAGAGAATTCGGTTGAGACTGGAAATAGGGTTAAGAGGTCCCATGATAGAGAAACGGAGAGCAGAGTTGATGGAAGAGAAAGATCAATCGAGGCAGTTGATAAAGCCAAGAGGCACCATGAAGGGAAGGATTCTCATTCCCTTAAGGACAGTGGAGAAAGATCAATTGAAGTTGTTGATCGGGCTGGTAGGTCCCATGAAGGGAAAGATTCTCCAGAATGTGTTTAAAAGCAGCTAGGAGTATTGTCTGAGCTTCGATTGGCTTACATAAACTTTTACCAGCAAATCTAACGTTGCATAAAATCACATCTTCAGCTTTCAATTGAACCTGAATGGAAACTCTAACTTGTCTGAGCTATGGTCCTGTGGATGAAACCAGTAAAAAGTCTGCTTGTATTATAAATGGAAATCCAGTGACCATTTATGTGGGAAGAAAAGCATAGATACCTGCAGCCACCATATTTCCACCTGCAAATTGGTTTCCCATTAGAAAAGCTAATGTAATAGCATATTTTGCAATGTCTTTCCTCTTCTCAACCCTATACTCATTTTCTATGGGAAACCATTGCCTCCACATGTAATAACTGCATCATCTAGTCAAAAATCGGCCTTCTTCTGCTAACAAATGCAGAATGAAGGACTCGTTGTCATTGCTCCCAAAACATTACCCTTCTGCAAATTATATGTACTAATTTCTGGCAGGCCATCCATGTATCTGCAGATCATTATATTCTAAAACATATTGGTTGCAAATAGTTAAGTTCCAATTATAACAGGTTCACATGCCACAATTTCCCACTTGGGCCCTATATCATTGCATCTTCACATGCCCCACATTGAATTCTCTCCACATAATCAGTGGGGACCTCCTGCAATAAACAAAATGCACTGAAAGAATAGTTATTTCCATCAAGAATTTATCCAATTCCAATTCTCAATTTTAATTCTAATTCTAATTCTCAAGAATAAAAAAAATTCTAATTCGCAATTTCTATGGTTGGAGTTCACTAAATTTTTGTGCACACACCTAAAGTAATTTCGGTGCATTAACCGTAAATCGGTGCTATTGTACATATAATTGCATTGGTGTTGGTGTTACAAAAAGACGCACCGGTGCGGAGCTATTAAGTGATGCACCGGTGACGAATAAACACAAATAAAAAAAGCGCAACTCTATTTTCTTGAAGTGAAAAAAAAAAAAGCGGCAAATTGAAAAATGGGTAGCAAAATATTTTCGAAAATCTAATTTCATAAAATAATTCTTTAAATACTAAACACTTTTCATTATTTCACTATTTTTGCTAAAATTTTCATCCAGATATTTGCAGAAGACATACCTAGAGCAAGAGAGCACGAGGGCACTGTGGAGCAGCGAAATACGTTCGAACATAAGTATTCAAACAATCGGAAACCAAACCTCTGGTGATTCAAACCCTGTATCATAGAATTTCAAACCATCTGGTGATTAAATTTGATTTTTTTTTTACTTTTTTCTGCAGTTTTATCCATTTTTACCCTAAACCCTTCATTTTTTTTGTTTTTTCCCTTTCTTCTCCCTGTTTCTGTGATTTCAGAATTAGGGATTTTCATTTTAGATTGACATCCAACCCACCGGATGACTTTCATAGTCGGATCCAAATCCATTCGACCATTGCATGAATTTTTGGAAAAAATGGATTTTTTTTTATCAGTGCACCCTGCGTAACCTAGCGCGCCGGTGTGCTGTATTATAAAGCACACCGTGCAAGTACTATGTAATACAAAATTTGAAAACAATTTTTTTAAATCAATGCACCATATCTAAAATAGGGCACCGGTGCTCCATGTGATGAGGATAGCACCGTACGGTCTATTACACTGTTTGGGCGGTGTGTTTATAATACCCCACGCACCATATGGTCTATTATATTTTTTTGCGGTGCGTTGTAATACCCCCATGCACCGACGACGGTGTGTACATCATTAAAGGTGCACCAGTGACTTGAGATTATTTTTTACCTGAAAATTTGACAATTTATTTATAAATATATTAATGAATGATATGGTACAGGTTTTAGATTGATAAAGAAATACTAACAAGAGATCAAGTAACAAAAATACTGATAACACATCAAGAAAAGAAAAAGAGGCAAGTTCTTTGTAAATTATTTATAAAAAATATTATTTTTGAACTATATGTAAGTTTAACTAATATGTATTGTTTACTGTGTATCATGCAGAGCGACAAAATGACGAAGCTCGATAAGATTATTTCTGATCTAGAACCATAAGAGCGTAAAATCTTGATGGAAAAATTGCAAAATGATGAATCAAGTGAATGAAAAATATTATCGATCCAATATGAGTTTCTTTTTTTAATTATCATTAATAATATACTTAAAAATTTTAGATAACATGTGTCAAATAGTATATTGATTCACATATGTTTAATGTTCTACATGGACCAACAACTCAGAAAACGAATGTTGTTCTAAGAAAAGAAAAAAAATAGAACATGCAAATGAAAATGAATTGCTCCTTAGCTAATTTGGAGTGGTGCTGGAAGTTAACAAAAGAGGGAAAAACTTTTACAAAAGTTTGAGGGATCTAGTGGAATGAATGTATAGACGTTCTTTCCACTTACAATACAAAAATCAATCCAATGATTCCAAGAACCAGATTTTATCTAAACTACAGGAAGAGTTTCCAGATAATTGGTCAATGAGACATGTCAGACTTTTAATAGCAAAAACATGCAACAACAAAAGAGAAGGCATGAAAAATTAATATTCCTTTAAATGTTTGTCTAGATTTATTTATAAATATCACTTTTGTTATATTTACTTTTCAGATATCAATATAAAAATTAAATATTTTACTGTCATGTTACATTTTCAGGAATATTATGAAAATCTCAAAAGATGAACGAGCCGACATCAGAAATATGCCAGTAGGAATGTCCAAAAAGGTGTACAAGGAGATTTCAAAGAAATGGACAAAATTGCATCGTAGGAGGAGCCATCTCAACAACAACGTGCTTCAAATGTAATATGTAATCATTGAATTTTTTGATCATTAGGTACAATAAATAAACAATTTAGCATTAAATATTAATTTTCAAGAATTTTCTTGTAGAAAAGAAAAGAAAATGGAACCCATTCAACACATAAAATAGGATGACAAGGAAGAAAATGGTTGATATCTAAGTTTGTGAGTGATAGTTACTTCCTTATAACAACTTAACTAGATTTCACTTTTGTATTTTTTAAGTTGTTTTACAAAAATCATCATTGAATGTCTTCAAACAGGTGCTAACATAAAAAGAAGAACCATCAGACGAATTGATTGAAATTGGGTTAAATATGAGTTATGAGTAAATGTTGGCATATCATAAATTAATTGTGGAATTTGTAAGCATCTATCGATCTTGTTTTACTTAGCTCCTTCTATAATTAATAGAACAAAAACATCTTTTATATTAAATATATGATTTTTTATGGGTTATAAAACTTGCAGGAAACAAAGTATGGAACTGCGCCAACAGATGAAATTTTGAAAGATAGCATGGTACATGGTTTTGAAAGAATGTGTACAGTCTATGAGTCAATTGTTGCTACGGTACGTCATTTTTCTTTTCGATTTACATTGATGTATATTATTTAATATTGCAATTTTCATTATTCTCACCTATGTATATACACTCATTTCAGTTTATTTTTATGTCTGTAGATGGAAGGTGAAGAAGAAGGAAAAAATTAACACCATGAACAAAACATTCCTGAAAATAACCCAAGTCATGGAAGTAGCTCTAGCAGAGACAACAGTTCAAGCGAATAATGATGATCACTATGTTTGGATATCAAAGCAAGGCGTTGTATTTTTTGAAATATGTCTATGAAATTAGACATTTTGTTTAATGTAATGGACATAGTGTCCCAATTGAAAGACAAAGGGATACCAATAACTGTCATGTTTTGTATGATAAAGATTAGGCTTATTCATATATATTATATATCATAAAATATGTTTTCATTTATTCTATTGCGTTCTCCATTGTCGCTATTTCGTTCTCCATTGTCGACTTTTAATGAATAATGAATTTTTAAAAACCACAATACTTATGATATGATATAACAAATTAATCCAAACATCACATTCAAATACATTAATAAAAATTTAATTAATATGAATATTGTTATAAGATGTGTCGACTTTTGATGAATAATGAATTTAAAACAATCACAATAATTGCACTGTCACAGGTCAATGTTTCTAAAAAATACAAAATGAAAACCGGGGTGTGTCCGTAATTGTACATCGATGCATTTGTATTAAGAAGCGCATTGATGCGTTTCTACGACCTATGGGCACCGAACAAGTACCAAAACCAGTTAAAAATATCAGTGTGTTTGTGCGATATGACGCACCAGTGCGTTTATGTGTCTATACGCAACGATGTCATTATACGATCTATGGGCACCGCACGAATACCGATATCAATTATAAATCTCGGTGCGTTTGTGCGATATTGCGCACCAGGGCATTTATGTGTCTATAAGCACCGGTGCATTTGTACGACCTATGGGCACCGCACGAATACCGATACCAATTATAAATCTCGGTGCCTTTCAATGATACTATGCACCAGTACGTTTCTATAAGTCCACACACCAGTGCGTTGATACGACCTATGGGCACCGCACCAATCCCAAGACCAATTAGAACGGGCCCGTGTGTTGTATCACCAACACTACGCCCGATGCGGTTTTATACCTTAACAGCCAAGTGCATTCTCCTTCGACCGCCTCGAGGTGCCTTCTACATGTATGCATCGGTGCGTTAAAGCCTGAGTAGCGCACCAATGAAAAAAAGCATCCGTAATAACCTCCGGCCGCCCATTTTTTTTTAGTTGTGTTGAATTTCCATTAAAAACTCCGCCAAAACCTCCGTAACCATAAAAGGATGTTGTAGCAAATGTTTTTTTGACAATTTTGGCCAATTTTAGAACACTAAAAACCTCCTTTATAACCTCCGCTAGAGGGTATTTTCCTTGTAGTGAAAGGACTCACAAGTTCCATAAAAATTATTATTCCACTTGCCATAATTCCAAGATTGTGATGGATTTTTGGGTGCGAGTCATTCCATGTATATATGGATTATTATGCAAAGATAGGAGTGATCCACAAATGTTCTAAATTCCTATTGATTCTAAAGCAACTTAGCACACATAAATTAGATGGATTAAAAAAACTATAAGTTAAAGAGTGTAAAGTTTGGCTTAACAATGGATGGATTGGAGAAAGAGTATTTGATGTCGAGTCTTATTACTCTTGGAAAGTGTCAAGTCAATGACATGGATGCCTATGTAAATCATTGATAAAAGAGATACTAATATGGAATTGGTGTAAACATATGATATCTCATGACCTTTTCTTCTAAGGTTGTTTATGATGTGTGGTGTAATTTGTTGAACCATCATGAATTTCTAGATCTTAAAGTATGTTTGAATAGCAATCATCAAACATAGGGTTGATGTTGTGTTTAATCTTGATCGATCTACTATCCATATAGCTAAAAATACATATAATAGCATCCCATATATATCATAAGTACATGATATCAAATAAATATTTAAACAAATAATCTACATTCCATTGCTATACCACCTAAACACCACCATATACCATATACCTTATACAAAATACAACTTTAAAATAAATATAATAACATTTATCCACTACATATCGATACAAATATTTATTCTCAAACAAATTCCATAATAAATATAATAACATTTATCCACTACATATCGATACAAATATTTATTCTCAAACAAATTCCATAATATACCTCACTATATACCAATACAAAATTTATTGTTGGTTATTAATGCATCTCTTCTAAATTAAATTTTAAAACATCTTTATTCATATTAATATGCAATCTTAATGAACCATAAACCCCTTTTATCCCTCCACATCCTGATGAATGTTGTGAAACTAAATCCAAAAAAAAACATGTTTGTTGTTTGGGTTGGAGTTAAATGGGGAATTAGTGAAGAGTGATGAGAGAATATATTTTATAATTATTTTAGTTTTTACTTAAATACTGGGAGAAGGACGATGTGAATAAAATTATATATATATATATATATATAATGAGCTAATGAGTTTAATAAACCTCCACTGAGTTATTAGAGATAAAATGTGAAGCTCCTACAAGTAGTGATATGAGACCAGGGACAACATCATAGACACGTTATTGGAACCCGCTTGCAAATTATGCACCAACGTGTCTATGATTGTATTTGCCTACTAATAAAGAGAGATATTATGATTACTAGGAGATCACCCTCACTCTTTTGAGTGCCTTACAACAATGTCTACCACCATATAAGGATAGTGTGTCAACTATTTAATGAATATTATTCATACCATATATTGATGTGTGCTAGCTATTTAAAGTTGAGCTACGTAGGAATCAAAATCAATTTTTTTTTTTTTTTAATAAATTAATCAACTGGACTTTCAATTAAAGGGATTGAGTGGTAAAACTACAAACACCCACTTTGGCTTGTCATTTTTATTTAGAGTGAGTGTAAGTCACTTTCTAATCCAATTAAAGGAGCAAGATAAAATCACTTTTAGTATAAAGTGGGAAGGGCACATGTTCTAAGATATCCCCACTTGAAATTATGTAATCCAACAACCCTTTTGTCTTGCGTTGAATTATAATCCAACGCTAAGAAAGTGGGTGTCAAGTCACTTTATAAACCACGTAAGGATAAGATAAAAACACTTTTAAGACAAAGTGGGAAGGGCACATTGGTAAGATATTCTTACTTGAGATAAAATCACCTTTAAAACAAAGTGGGAAGGAACATGTTGTAAGATATCCTTACTACACTTGTGAATTTTCAAAACTACTCATGGAAATGAATGGTGGGGGGATAATTAAGATTGTTTTAAATTATTAGTATAAAATTAAAAATATAATTGTGTAGTGTTTTTAGGTTAGTTTATTTATTTTTTTATAAATATAATGATAGAGGTATATTAAAATTAAATAAATGAATGAATGTTTTTTTATTAAATTTTGTTTTTTAAATTATGGCATTAAATTTGTTTTTTCCTATTTTTACCATGGTTATTTTTTAATGTTTGTAATGAGATTAATATAATTTTTCTTATCATATTTATAATTTTATATTAATGTTTTAATAGATTTGTGGTTTTGATTTAGGGGATTAAAGTTATTATTTATGAGTTTCAGTAGTATTATTAAGTTAGTGGTTAAGAAATGTGGGTTCATTATTGATAAGTGAGATATGAGCTAGGTTATTTATGTAATCATAATCTAACAAACATAATTTACCCACTTAACCTATTGACCTATTTCAATAACTTGCATAATCGACTAACCTATCCTATCCATTAAACCAACTTAACTACTTAAAATACTTAAAATACCAACCAGTTGAGCCATGTAACTTACATAACCTTCAAACCTACCCAACCCAACCCACTAACATACATAATGTAATTACTCAAAACTATAACCTATAACATAACCCATTAACCTAACCCCCTATTAAAATGACCACCCTATCTACCCCACTAACCTACTTATACATCATTCATGAAAGCTAACCCGCGTAACCTTCTTAACACTATTTAACCTACAAAATCTACCCCAAAAGCATGTCTAATATACCTTATTAACCTATCTAACCTACCTAACCTAGGCCACTATCCCAGATTACTTTGGTAACCTATATAATACAATAAACTACCTAACAAAGTTAAATCTTAATTTACCTAACCTTTTAATCCATTAACTCACTAGCCCACATAACTTATCCCAACCCATCAACTTAACCAACACATATAACACACATAAATGCTTAATATATCTTACATCTCATTGGATGCTAAGGGAATTTTGACACATTAATTGGACACTTGAAAGGATTGAGTTGAGTTTTGGGAACTATGGAGATACTAGCAAGATGCCAATGAGAGTCGATAAGACCATAGAAGGACACTAAAAAGACAAAAAAAACTAATATAAGCACGTCAAAATTGATGCATGGAGACACAAAATAGGATGCCCATTTGAGACATAGAAAATACCTTTGTGTGTACTTTATCCTAATTTTGACATAGAAGGATACAAAAAGACTATTGTAATGAGAAAGGAGGGAGCATTATACAACTAGCCACCCTAACAATAAAAACAAAATGCTAAATTTCCTATGTTCATGTGTACTATCTCTAACACTAAGAGGCCCCTTGAACTCAACAATGATGATGTGAACCAATTACAACAAATATTTTGTTGGGTGTGTTTTAGATTCTTTGCATGACTAGCGCCACATGTGATTCGTATGTATTGGGTGCAGCAAGGGGTCATGGTGGAGTGGAGCCTCCAAGAAAACCAAAAATTAAAAATTAAAAAATTAAAATGTGTGGTTTTTGCATTTGTATTTTGCAGTTTTCGACACATTGTTTTCACCTTTGGCAATTTGTGGCACATGACAATTCAGTTCATTCTTTTTTAATTTTGGTTAAAGAGTTAGGGTTGCCATCTACTTTGGATTAATGGATTAGGGGTTTTGAAAGTTTCGTGATCATATATATCTTATTGTACAAACAATGCAGTTGCTTGATAATAAAAAAAAAAATAGAGGTGTAGTTCTAAACAATTTGTTGGTTTTCCCAACTTGGTTTTCTAGAGTAAATATTTGTGTAATATGTGATTTTCATTGCTTTATTTTTCTACTTTTAAAAAATTTATGTATTTAAAACTCACATATTTAACCTATTGCTACTAGTTGGGGTTCAACTCCCAAGGACCACAATGGTTTCTCACCCAATTATAAGCTCCCCCTATTATTTTGTTATGCTACTAGAATTATGACTATTTTCAATAAAGGATCATTTGATTATGATTCCATTTAATTATTATGAGAACTTTATGAGTGTGTGTGCACACTAACATATATATACACACACAATATATATATTACACACACATCCATACACACATGTGCATATATGTATATGTAGATTGAAGGGGTTGATCTTAGTACAATAGACATTTTTAATATATAGCCATTTCTGAGTTAGGTTTCTATTATGTTGATAGCTTTGAATTGATTCTTCCGGATTCATCACAACTTATTATTTGAGTAGATGTTTTGAGCCAACAAGTGTGGTTCTATTATGTGGATAATTTTGAATTGATTCTTCTGGATTCATCACAACTTATTATTTGAGTAGATGTTTTGAGCCAACAAGTGTGGCTCATCAGTACAACAAAGATGAAAATTATGATCAATTCATGCTATATAAATAAGTGAGAGATGCCAAGAAAGGTCAAAAAGTCAAAACAATAATCACAAAGAACATTATTTGTTGTTTTCACTTTTTCACCATTCTTGGCATCTCTCACATATTTATATAGCATGACCTCAATACATCAACTCAAATAATAAGTTGTGATGAATCGAAAAGAATCAATTCAAAGAGTAATTGTATTCAAAGAACTCATAATAAATAAAAATAATAATAAATTATTTCTTAAACTCGTCAAAAACAAATAAACCTTTAAATTCATTACTACATTCCAAGCTAATTCACCTAAATCATACTTTAGTATTGACTATAACTAGAATCCATATATAAACTCATATATATAAATAACAATTTCACTAAATATATATAAGATATTTCATAATACCATGATTATTCATTATAACCCTTATATCATCTCCACACTAAATTCCACAATTTAAACTATATTAATCATTAAAAAAAAAAAAAATCCATAACCCATCTTATCGTCATTTAAAAAAAAAACAACAACAACAACATAACCCATCTTATCACAATTTAAACTATACTAATCCTAGAATCTACCAAATTGTATATTCTTAATAATAACCTATATTATCTCATCACTTTGATTCTCAAAGATCTCAAACAATATAATTTATTCAAAAATAAAATAAGCATCCATAAATTATCTTGCAATCGACCAATATCATGAACTTGAAACATCAAGCTCATGCCCATATATTTAGAATATATTATAAATGAAATATTATATCATTTTTCATTTCCAACTAATCTTAATGTTAAAGCTTCGATCTTTCAAAACACAATATTTATACGCGTGCTAATTCTAACATATTTATTATTACTGTGTTCTAACATTTTTAAATATCCACTTCCTTTGTAATTAAACTGCAAAAGCCGATCTTCATCCCTTTTTCCAAAAAAACCATTCCATATTCGCATCTTTTTTACTTTATGCTTACCTACTACAATTTTTATCCAGCAAAACTACCTTTAATGTGATTTTCAAAACAATAAAAGTCATTAATTGATCGAATAAACTTTTTTGGGGGGTTATTATTTAATTACACCGAAGGTGTTCTCTTTGCTGGCTTTGGTTGGGAAACATTGTTCATCTCAGCCAATCCCTGTACTCCACATCTGCTCAAGATTCACCCTTCTGCCCTGTCAAAATTGACACTTGGCAGCCATCCCACCATGCTGCTCTCAGCTCCTTCCCGCGCATCAACTCCTTCCCTCGTCCGTGCTGCTGTCTAATCGCTCGGAACGACATGCCTTCGGTGTCCCATCGGCTCATTTTAATGAGCAAGTACTAGTTTATTCCTTTATGTAATTTTCTTGTTATTATTAATTTTACTTCTTTATCTAATTATATAGTTAAAATAGGGTAGGTTTTTAGATAGCATTTCTTTTCATTTTAATTGAAGAAGAAAAAGAAAATAATTGTGATTAAAAATGAGTTTTTGTATATTGAATGTTATATATAATATAATATTTATTTTTTATATTTTTATTTCAGAATTTTAGAGGAGAAAAGGGAATCAGAATTTTTATACGGTATGTTTTGATAATGCTTCTAAATGTAACTCAAGGGTGGTTGATGGAGGAGGGGTGCTTTTCGATCCAAGAGAGACATTTAGTGCTCTCTTTTTCATGTAATTTTTAAGTAGCTTCAAATAATTTAGTTGAAGTTTACATCATGTTTCAAAGGAGTTTTGCTTCCCTCTTCTTATCCCATCTCAAAGTTTACTATAGTCTTGGATTCTAAAAACATAATTTGCTACTTTTAGGTTCACTCTTCCCCCCTCTGATGCCTACCTCAACTCTATCCTTCATCAAACCAGAACTGCACTTTGTTGCTTTGCACAAGTCTTTTTCTTCCATGTTCTCTGATTCAATAACCAATTCATTGATCTCTGAGCTAATCATACTCTCGAAGTGGCAGAGGAAATCATTATTGCTAAGAGGAGCCACTTCATTTTTTTTATTCTAGGATGAACAACTTTCACCAATTGACTTGCCTCAAGGGTTCCCATGTGGTCACCACGTGTCATCTCTAGGCCTTAGTTCATTGTCACCTCGAGTTCCATCATCCACCTACAACCTCCTCTTGGTACTTTTCCTCTGACTCTCACCTAGTTTTCGAAATATTTCATCTGCAATGGAAAATCCTCTCGTCCAACCCCTCAATCATCATTGTGAGAGATAGCTTGCAATGATCGAAATATTAGTTAATACAACCCCTTTTAGTTATCAATCAACTTTCCCTTCAATGCATCTCCAATTTTGCTTCACAGTTCCTCCTAGATACTACCTAGCTCCCTTCACCCCTATCTCTCTTGTATGCTTTGCCTCCCCATTAAGTATTGACCTTGGCATATTGGTTGTAAGAATAAATTCATCACACATACCATTCCAGGACCAATGAGGGGAATATTTTGATCTACACAACACTGAGAAATGTGGCCTCCATCTATGAATTTTGAGGTTGGAGTCTCAAGTGGAATTCTTATTAAACCTTAGCAGTCCAACCAAAGGATGCATGGTGAAGTTGATACCTTTTGATCCTTTATTGACTAACTATGGACCGCATAAACTAGTGAACAACAAGGGTTATCCTCTTCAGTTCTCTTTGATATTGCTTCATTCCCACCAGGAAATCAAATTGAGATTTCTCTTTGATACTAATGACTTAAAAGGTTGGGAAGTTAGTAGTGTGAAGAATATTTTGAAAATTAGATTGAATGTGAGAATAACAAGGACAATCTAATAGAAAGTGCATTTCATCTCCAACCTTCTTAGAGCTACAAAGGTGACACACTCGTCCATTCCATGGTGTTTTTGGAATTGACTATCACCTAATTTCATTGTGAAGCCCATGAGAAATTATTCGTATTTTAGCAATGTTCATTTTCTTCTTAACATTAGTAAATACAAAGAAATTGTTTTTATTTTCAAATTGGGGTTGATCACCTCTTTACAATATCTTAGTTTCTTTTTTCCCTCCAACTCTTTATCACCCCATAATTCCTCCCTAGATTTTGATGTAATAATATTTTTAATATTATTCATATTTTATAAAATGATCTCCTCGTTTATCCTCCAATGGTCTAGCCAAGACTGGGCATCCTTATACCATCCTTGCTTGAGCCAAAGGTGGGTGTTTTTATGGAGAAGTTTGAAAATAAATCCTTAGATTCATATCCACTTAAATCTAAATATTGGGTTAGATTCATTGACAATGCAAGTGTAAACTGGACGCATAGAGACATGGAATTGAATAACTTATTAAACCACCTTAAAAACATTTCAAATGACATTAAATTTACTATGGAGACTGAGGAAAACAGTTGCATTCAGTTCCTGGATATTCTTCTTACAAGAAAAAGTGATGGATCATTAGGGCACAAACTATATATAAAAAAGGTGCACACAGATAGCTACCTCCATGCTAATTCACACACCATCTAGCTCAAAAAATGGGGGTTCTCAACACACTCTTCACCATAGCAATAATAATATCATACAAAGAGCATATTGAGAGAAAAATAAAGTAATTTAAGGAATTTTTTCTTAAACACATGCTACAAAAACAAAGACATCAACAAATCTATCAAGAAATCCAGATCCAGATCCTCAATAAATCCCCCTTCATTAAACTCCCAACCCCTATGTGGTAGAGCTTACCTCCCTTTCATCTAGGGTGTTATTGACAAATTAGACATGGTGCTCAAGAAGAAGGGCGTACCTAACTCATTTAAACCCTTGAATATTATCCAACAAAAGATGATATTTGTCAAAGATACCAACAATCACTTACAACATAAAGGCATATACAAATTCAAATGCTTGTGTGGCAAGTGTTACCATTGGAGAGATAGTGAGATCATTTAAGATCAGACATAAGGAACATGAGGCAATTATCAAGAATGGAAGAAACAAATCCTCAGCACTTGTCGAACATTCCTCTAAAACTAATCACCTAGTTTGCCTAGAATACATGGAAATAATCTCGAAAGTAAACCATTATTATAAAAGGAAGATTCGTGAAGCTTTAGAAATCATAAAGCATCCCAACTATCTCAACAGAGATGGAGGGTTAAAAATTAGCAGAAGTTGGGCCCCTTCGCTCACACAATGCCACACTCCTAATAACTAGTCCTTGTCCTTCTCATTTCCCCTCCTTAACTCTCCCCTTCCTCTCCTTAAATTAATAACATCAAATAATAACCGCTTATAAAAAAATTAACATAACTATTGTTAACAATTTATAAAAAAAATAATATAACTATTGATAACAACATTAATAATATTAATAATATATATATATATATAATAGATAATATCATTATTATTAATTTTATATTAAAATTATCAATATAACATTAATATTATTAATATATTATTAAAAACAAATATTAAACATCAACTATTAGTTAAAATAATGAATTGATAAAATTAAAAAATTAAATGACTCCATACATCTATGATATTAATAACATTAAATAAAATTAACAATATTAAATATTAACTAAAATATTAAAATTTATTTTATATCCAAAAATATAAAATATTATATTAAAATATTCATAACTATATAATATTAAAATAAATAATAATAAATAGGTATTAATTAATAAATTAATAAATTAATTAAATTAAATTGCCCAATTAATTAAGAAAAAGCACTTATGTCAAAAGTCATATCTCAACCTTGTGGCTAGTCAACTCATATAAAGGAGAACCACCCAAGGGTTGTAAAGCATCCATTATTGAATAATATATATATATACAAATATTTATGTGCATTGATGTGTCTTCAATTTACAAACTCAATGAACAAAAATAATTGTCCCAGTGGTATCAGAGCTAGTGTTTCCTCGTTTGTTCATTGTTGTTCACCACTCTTTCGTTGTCACCACATCCACAATGCACCCCTGCATCCCGTTACCTAGTCATTCCACACCCTTTCGTTGTTTTCTTGTGTTGCTCATCCCCGACCACATTGTTCCCTTGTCCAAAACCTATGTCTACCCTGACCAAATTCTCTGCTACTTGTCTTCACATTGTCACGCTAACTCATTCACTGGTGTTTCCACTCGTTCCTATCGTGATTTTTTTATCAGTTTGGTTTGTAACCCAGGGTTTTGTGCCCCCCACCTTCCGTTTTCACCTTCCCATCTCTGTTGTTCGCCACCCGACCACAACAATAGTTGTTGCGGGCCTGTGTTGTTATGTCTGCCCTGACAACCGACAATCGTTCCGTCGACACCCTTCTCTCTGCCCACGATGTTGACCTATGCCTTTCTGACACTGCATATCATAAATTCGGTCATGCTTTGTTTGTCTTCATCTGTTGTCTTCATCTGCCATCTTCCCCAGACAGCCCGACACCTTCCGACACAGTCTGCCCTTTGTTTATATTTTTTCTAGTCAATCGAACAGTCAAAATGTGTATTGTTACGTTATTTGAATTATATACAACCATCAAGAATTATATAATTACAACATTAAAGTTATATAATTCAACTAATTGAAAATAAAATTAATTATAATAATAATAATAATAATAAAATTATTATTATTTAATTATATATATAATATTTAAATATAAAATTAAAAAATATTGTCTACTAAGAAAAAGCAGAACAAAATGGAAAGTAGTGGTGACGATGTGGATCCAAAGAAATTTTAAGAAGAACGAGATAGAATGTGCAAGTGCCTTGACAGTGTCGAAAGAAAGCAAGATTAATTTGGAAAAGCCCAAGAAAATATATTAGTAATCAAGACCAAATGGCAGATGATATCAAAGAATTGAAGAGCATGATGAACCAGTTTATGGGAGGAGCCAATCCACCTTTTAATCCCTCACCCACACAAAGTCCCAAAACTTTGGAAGGCAAAAATTTTCTAAATCGAAGACACATTGATTCACACACACACACATATATATATAATTCAATAATGGATGATTTACAACCCTTGGGCGATTCTCCTTTATAGGAGTTGACTAACCATAAGGTTAAGAAACGAATTTTGACATAAGTGTCGTTTCATAATTAATTGGACAATTAAATTTGATTTATTTATTAATTATTAATTAATACAAATTTATTATTGTTTTATTACTTTTTTTACAATTATGAATATTTTATTTATAACATTTCTGCTCCATTAAAAATGCTTTGTCCTCAAGGCATAGGCAATGTTGGGTGTTGTTGGCGAAAACATTATGTCTCCCATGATGATTCTTCTTATTGTAGTCTTTTCCATTTGACAAAAAGGGTGTCGTATTCTTCAAAACTTACTACAACATTCAGCAATCATTTTACTAGAAAGGTATGAGTAAGGAAATCCAAAAGCATTTCGTTGATGCAATATTCCCAAATGGGAAAAGCAGGAATATAGAACAAAATGTTTGAAACAGCAGTGTAAACATCACATCAAAACATGAGACCAATATGGATCCTTTTTATCTATTATAACAACAGCAAACATATACAAAATAATGGGCCACAAACCATACAACATGAAAGAGAAAGCCTCCAATAGATAAATCCCTCAAGAAAGAGGTGTTTCTACTATATTAAAATGTCGAAGACACTGCTACAGTGCAATCCTAAGAGCACTACTACATAAAAATGAACATACAAAGATAAAGAGCTAATATATGCCTCAAGAGATACAAAAGTGAAGATATAGGCTCTATAACAACCTTCCAAGACAACCCAAGAGGGTTTCTGGGAAATACACCCAATAATACAATATGAGTTGCATACCTAGGGTTGAAAGTATGCTGCAAAAAAGTAACTAAAGAGTAATGGTTGAAGCTGATGTGAAAATAAGTATGCTCTCCTCCAATGGATCCTCCGAATGAAAGGATGGCCCCTTCACTGAAGAAATCACTCCCCAAATCATCCACTACAACCACCTGTGCAAATCCTCCCTAGAATAACGCAGATCCAGACTGATACTGCGTTGTATGGGATAAAAACATTGTGGCCTAGCGCCAAATGTATCAATGATGCTCCAGGGTCTTCCTTACTAGCGTCCCAATGGAAGGAAACCTTCCTCCAATGAAATCTAGTTTAGAAATCACCCAAATCAACTCTCCACAACTTTTGCCCTGCAACACAACACAACCTCAATAGGAATTGTGTTGTACCATAAGACTGAAGCTTTGGCATGTTGCCTAAATGTGGAATATAGTGCAAATACTCTTCCTGATTGGGCACTAGAATTCCCCCAAGGATAGAGGTGGGTTTCCCGCTCACGAACACCCTGTGCTAAATAGCACTGCAATCTTAGCTAAACAATTGAAGAGAGCAACAAGTCTAAACATACCATAAAATCCAAAATATCAAAACATAACATAATGATCTATGGATACCATCCTCTTCCTTATATAAGTGGTGAGCTTCCTCACCCTTGGCCCCACTCATTAAAGCTACTATCTCCATGCATGATATCTCCCTCTAAAATTGCGATGTCCCTCAATAAATGTCCACTCCTTCATAATAGCGTTGTTGATTTGGTCAAAGTTGACCCATTCTTCATGCTCCAGCCCCTTTTCACACACAAGGGTGCTTAATTAAGCCGCTAAGATGACCTCCTTTCACATTAGCAGTGATTTTATTCTTACTAAGGAGATTTATGGGTCCCCATACCCTCTTATTCAGAAAATTAAGAATAAATAAAAAAATTAATATTCCAACTAGCTCATGGCTAATTGGGAATATTATAGTCCTCCCTTCCCAAATGTTGCTTGTCCTCAAGCAACTGAAAAGGTGAGTGATGCAACTCTTCTCCTCCTCCATTGGTGACACCTTCATGTGATAATCTCTCCTCATATACCAAGTGTCTCCCAATCAATCCCTCCATGGAATGCTCCTCCCAAGTACTCGTGAGATGAAAACGACTCATCCCACAAGGAAGAAAAAGACCCAATGAAGCAATCATGGTTTGCCCAATATTATCCCTGAAACATGAAGCATAAGAAACATGGAGAATATTTCTCCCAAAGGACACATCCAATCCTTCCATACTCCCTCCAAACATTCCTATAAAAAGGATAAGGACATCATCAATGTATGGGATCAAAACCAAATATATATAAACTGACATATGCAAAAATGGAGGTGGATCATAGTCCCACATGTGGAACCAACATAGTATATCTCCTGATTGCCTCAGATAATGATGTGGTAAGTGGTTTCCCCACCACTTACTTGCTGCCATAGTCTTCTCACATGCTATGAGAATGCGAGTAATGTTGTGAGCCTTTGGAGCACACCCTGAATGATAAATCATCTCCCTATATCCTCCTAGGGAGTGGCCATGCTCAACATATTTTATGTCCCCAAGTTGGCCATGAAGTTTATAAGGAAGAATGCTCCCCCTTGGAACAATGGCCTGCACATGGATGGTAAAGGAATGCAAATACTCATTAAGTAAATCATTATGCATAAAAACATGATCCTTACCATATGCTTTTCTCATACAAATGGAGTGGCTCATAGATAGATCCCCTCTCATTCCCAAAGAGGAAAGAGGTGGTTGTGATAAGTCCATCAAAGAGTTATGTATCTCCCCCATTTCCACGTGATCCATGCATCTCCTCAATTGCTGATATATCTCCTCTTCAAAGCCTTCCCAAGTATATCCCTCCATGATTGTATGGTATGCTCACATGGAATAAGCATGGTTGAAGAGAAAATATTCAATGTGTTGCATGTAGTAACTTCTCCTTGAGCTTGGATGCTCTAGATAAGAAGATCCTACCATGATATAGATGACCTCATCTCTGACTGAATACCCCTCCTCTAATAGCTGGTCATCAAGCATGCATGTAAAAATATCCTTGGAATAATCCACCAACAACTGGGATGTCCAATATGGATCTATCCTCCATAGTGACATAGTTGATGATCTCTCATGTAAAACACCTGTCATTTGGTTGTCCTCCTCTTTGACATCTCCCATGCCAAAATTGCATATCGGGATGCTGCTATCCCCTCTATGTTTCTCCTCTTGTAGTTGCTCATGCTCAAGTAAAGGTTGAAGCTTTTGGAGGTTATTCTTCCATGGGAAGCTATCACCTAACCAAAAATTCCTGAGTTTGGAAAAAACATACATGAGTCACCACCATCCTCTACCATGTGTGGAAGATTTATCCCAAAGTGAGAGCATCTTTTGAGCCTCCAAAGTCAAAGAGTAGCCTCCTTCCACCATGATATTTCCATCCTTCATCCCTGTAGAATCCTCTCTCAGCACAATATGTGGTGTAAGAGTGGGTAATGATGATGTTGGGAGAATGTCTCCCTCCACCTTGAGTCTACCCAAGACTGTCTGCGTTGTACCATGTCCCCCCAATGTCCCACTCCTCCTGGATCTATGAGTGGTGCAACATGATGTGAGACATTTCTCACCAACTCCTGATCAGGTGGCCTCCCAGGTGGTTTGCCACAAAAATTAATGTCTCATGGGCCAAATTCATATGAATAATAGATGGGACTACTAGGTCCTTGCTCCCACTATGCAAATCCAGCTCTGTTTTCTATGTGGAAGTTTTCTGATACTTTAGTACTAATATCATTGATGTAAGAGTCCCTTCAATTGGAGAAAATTCTCCCTTCCCACCTTCGGGTGGTGGTGGATCATCTCTTGCTATTCTAGCATTATGACCTCCTTCTGGGTCTTCTTTTTCATCCTCCTCATCATCTGGAAAGACCTCTATATAGTGTGCCTTTCCTGCTACACATCTATGTCCGGGTGCCCATGATTCTTGGCATGTGAAGCAAAGCTTCATTCTCCTCAAATCTCTTCGGACATCATCACTAAGAGGTACTTTGTTTTGGCTCTCCTTTGAAAGAGGAGCCTTCTCAACTTTTCTCTTGGATGGAAAAGTGGGATTTTGTTGAATGTTGCCTTTTATTTTGGCAAGGCATCTTGTAGATCTCTAGCCCTTTCAATGGCATCTTGAAGGGTAGTGGTCTTGGTTGACTTAACCAACCCATGAAGAGGTTCTGCTAACCCATCAATAAACATATAGACCCTTCTTGTTGCAGATAAATCAGGAACCATAACATAAATTTTTAGAAATTCAGAAATATAAGTTTCTGGATTACCTGACTATTTGATCTTTGCTAGCCCCATGAAAGGTGCCTCCGGGTCTCTTCGATCAAACCTCTCCACCAACCTCCTTGTGAAATTTAAATATGCAGTCAAATTGGCATGACCCAATGTAGACAAGCCATGAAACCACCAATCATGTGCTCTACCCTCAAGGTGCAGCGCTACTATCCTGATGACCTCCATCTCCGGTACTTGGTTCAGCTGGAAGTAGATTTCTAGCTTCTCTACCCATGATTTGGCAAGGCATTTTGATGACCCATCAAAGTTTGGTAAGAAAAATATTCGTATATTTCGATGTAGATCATGATTCTGTATGAATCCTCTGCCTCTATTGTGATGTCGGGGTCTCCTATTGTCCTTGATCTGACAAAATTCTTTAAAACTCAAATGATCCTTGAATCTCTGAGATTGAGACTCATACTCTATGAAATAGTCTTCAAGATTTTCTTGTTCTTGAAACCCTCCATTTCCCACTACTAAGAATGTAGGCATTGTAGAGCGTTGGGAAACCTGTTGCTTCACTGGTTGATCACTCCAGTGATGAGAAATGTTGGAGCCTTCACCATGTAGAAACCCTTTAGGGGATTCCTTGTGTCTATCCATCATCATCTCCTCTATTTCTCTAGCAATGTCTTGCATAGTTCGAAGAAGAAGGTTTGGATACTCCTTCTCCTCATCTCCTTCTGATAAAGGGGTTTTACCTTTATCTTCCTTATCATCTGTATAATCATACTTCCGATTTCTTCTTCTGATATACCTCTTCTCTCTATATGTGAGAGGATCTCCTTCTTGTGATGACATATTGGCTTAAGATGCACAGACTGAGCCAAGATTATGCTTTGATACCACTGTAATATTCCCAAATGGGAAAAGCAGGAATATAGAACAAAATGTTTGAAATGGCAGTGGAAACATCACATCAAAACATGAGACCAATATGCAGCCTTCTTATTTATTATAATAGCAGCAAATATATACAAAATAATGGGCCACAAACCATACAACATGAAAGAGCAAGCCTCCAATAGATAAATCCCTCAAGAAAGACGTGTTGCTACTATATCAAAATTTCAGAGACACTGCTACAGCGCAGTCCTAAGAGCATTTCCACAAAAAAATGAACATATAAAGATAAAGGGCTGATGTATGCCTCAAGAGATACAAAAAGTGAAGATATAGGCTCTATAACAACCTTCCAAGACAACCCAAGAGGGTTTATGGGAAATACACCCAATAATACAATATGAGCTACAGCCTTAGGGCTGAAAGTATGCTTCAACAAAGTAGTTGAAGAGTAATGGCTGAAGCTAATGTGAAAATAAGTATTCTCTCCTCCAATGGATCCTCCAGATGAAAGTATGGCCCCTTCACTGAATAAATCACTCCCCAAATCACCCACTGCAACTAACCCTGCAACTCCTCCCTAGAATAACGTAGATCCATACTGATACTGCGTTGTAGTGGATAAAAACACTGTGGCCTGGTGCCAAATGTATTAATGATGCTCCAGGTTCTTCCTTGCTAGCCTCCCAATGGAAGGAAACCTTCCTCTAATGAAATCTAGCTTAGAAATCACCCAAATCAACTCTCCACAACTTCTACCCTGCAACACAACACAACCTCAATAGGAACTGCGTTGTACCATAAGACTGAAGCTTTGGCCTGATGCCTGAATGTGGAATATAGTGCAAATACTCTTCCTGAGTGGGCACTAGAAGTCCCCCAAGGATAGAGGTGGGATTCTCACTCGGGAACACCCTGTGCTAAAAAGCACTGCAATCTTAGCTGAACAGTTGAAGAGAGCAACAAGTCTAAATAGACCATAAAATCCAAAATATCAAAACATAACATAATGATCTATGGATGCTATCATCTTCCTTATATAAGTGGTGAGCTTCCTCACCCTTGGCCCAACTCATTAAAGCCATTATCTCCATGCATGAGATCTCCTTCCAAAATTGTGTTGTCCCTCAATAAATGTCCACTCCTTCATAACAACGTTGTTCATTTGGTCAAAGTTGACCCTGTCTTAATGCTCCGGCCCATTTTCACACACAAGGGTGCTTAATTCTTATCAGTGATTTTATTCTTACTAAGGAGATTTATGGGTCCCCATACCCTCTTATTCAGCAAATTAAGAAGCAAAAACAAAATTTAATATTCCAACTAGCTCATGGTTAATTGGGAATATTACAGTTGAATGTGATGTTTGTTAGACAAATAAGGGTAAAAATATTCCAACTGTTGGTTTACTACACCCGTTACACATTCCAAATCATAAATGGAAGGAAATATCGATGGATTTCATTGAAGTACTTCCTATGTCTGATGGTAAGGACAAGATAATTTTCGTAGTGGATAGACTCACCAAATATGTCCACTTCATGGCAATCAGAAAAACTAAAACAACCAAGAAAATTGTAGAAGTGTTTTTTAAATACATTTACAAACTACATGGTGTTCCCAAGGTTATTTTCAGTGATAGAGATGCAAAATTTAAAGGCAATTTTTGGAAATATTTCTGCCAGCAAGCGGGAATATCTCTCAACATGAGTTTAGCTTATCACCCCCAGAAATATGGTCAAACTGAAGTTGTAAATAAATGTTTGGAAACATACCTTTGTTGTTTCGTCATGGATAAACAAAATAAATGGTCTCAGGGGTTGCACTTGGCAGAATGGTGGTACAATATCACCTATCACACTTCAACTAAAATAAATCCCTTCCAATCCCTATATGGCTATGAACCACCCAAGTGGAAGGATTTTGTGCTGCACAATTCTAAGGTTCAAGCAGTAAAGAACCACATAGAAGAAAACCAAATAATAATTAACTTGTTAAAAGAAAATTTAATAATGGCATGCAATAGAATGAAGCAACAAGTCGACTAGCACTGTAAAGAAAGAGAATTTGAAGAAAGAGATTTGGGTTTCGTCATACTTCAACCCTATAAGAAGTTATCATTCAAACAACAAGGGAAAAATAAGTTATCTCATAAGTATTACGGACCATACCACATAATCAAAAAAATAAGTAGTGTGGCTTATGGATTAAATTTACCAGACCATTTTTGAATTCACAACGCATTTCATGTATCAAGCCTCAAAAAGGTACTTGGTCAAAATAAAACACTGCAAACAGAGATATGTGAGACTAAAAAAGAAGGAAGGATCATATTATAACTTGAAGGCATACTCGCTACCAGAGAGAAGGTACTACAATCCAAGAGTGTTAAATAATATCTTATCAAATGCAAAATTCTACCAGAAGAAGACTCATCATGGGAGACATAACGTTTTCGCCAACAACACCCAACATCACTTATGATTTGAAGACAAAGAATTTTTAAGGGAGTCGAAATGTTATGAATAAAATATTCATAACTATATAATACTAAAATAAATAATTGAATAATAATATATAGGTATTAATTAATAATTAATAATTAAATTAAATTAAATTTCCCAATTAATTATGAACGGGCACTTATGTCAAAAGTTGTGTCTTAACCTTGTGGCTAGTCAACTCGTATAAAGGATAATCGCCCAAGGGTTGTAAATCATCTGATGTGTGTGTGTGTGTGTGTGTGTGTGTGTGTGTGTGTGTGCATCGATGTGTCTTTGATTTGAAAACTCATTGAACAAAAATAATTGTTCCATATTAATTAAAATATTAAAATTTATTGTATATCCTCTTTGTTACCAGTTTATATCCTTATCATATTTTATTAACCGTTTTCAACCTATCCTCAGCATGTTTCATGTCGGTATTTTCTTTTTTCGAACTCGCTCTCTATTGCCTTTATAATTATCTTTACATTGTATCTTCTTCTTGAATTTTGTCCTGACAATGAACCTTGATGTAGACTTGAAATGTCAACAAAAAAATGAATATTTTGGATCAACTTCTGACACTGCAATATCAAGGTTTTGGCTAGAGTTAGAATAAATTTTAGGAAACATCTTGGCTTCCATATTGTTAACTTCTTCTGATATATAAGATACATATTTATAGTCAAGCTTTCAATGGGGGGAAGGGTTGCACCAAATAGGGGGATAGGAGGAGTATTTCATTTCATATTCAGATTGTATGTTGTAAATTGCTTTTGGATCTATTATATCTTCCTCCACTAGTCTCTAGAGATACTACAACTCCAAACTTCACATCCATATGAAATATCAAGAATGAAAAGAGTCCCAAAGAGGAGTTTTTTTTAATCCCATATTCAAATATATGTTGACTTACAATCGTTTTCAAGCCCATGATAAGCATTCCACCCTTCGTTTATCATTTTATGAATGTTATAATTCCAATTGAGCTTGCGATATAACTTCCTCCAAATTGTGTTTTCATATATGAAAGTATCAAATATTATCTTTCTGGATTACAAAACCACCACTACAATTATCATGACTTTAGCTTTGTCATTATTAATAGGCATACAAATCTTGGAGCAAAAGTCTTGGAATATTCTTAGTTTCTATCCAAGATTGTAATGACTCATTTCCAAAAGAACGATATCATTAGTGTAAAAGAGATGAGTTGTGAATATATAAGTGATCATGGAGCCTACACAATATACAACTTCCAAACACTCATCAAACATATCAATGTACCTTCCAAAAAGGCAAGGTATAAGAGATACCCTTGCTTGAATTCGATATTTCATTTTATTTCTTCCAACCGGCCCTTTATGGTCTTAAACTTGGTAATAACATTCTCATATAGCCTTTTCACAACAACCCTCAACTAGAAAGGAACCATTATCTCTTATATCCTCTCCCACAATTTTGTCCTAGGAATGTTGTCAAAATATTTTCTAAAGCCAACGAAAAAATAGAAGAGCAATTTTATTATTATGACATTCATCGGCAATTATCTTGAGAGTAACAAGGTGGTCCATAGTTGAATGATAGCTCCTAAACCTAGCTTCGCATTTAGCTATTTTACCATGGGATTCTAGCCATAGGCTAATCTCCTTTTCCAAAATAATTATCTACTTCTTCACTAAAATGTTGCTATCATAATAGTCCTAAAATTAAATGGAATGATTGTATCCCCACTTTTAGATATAGGCACAATGAGGCTCTACGTCCAATGCTTAGGGAATCCTTGCTTCATTACCAAATTGATGAGCTTGTATATGTGAGGGATGAGTATGTTATGGATATAATTTAGATAAAATTAAATAAATGCAAATAAATAATAAATAATCTTAGTTATATTTTAAATAGTCATTAGTTGTAATAGAAATGCATGTCTAAAACGACATGTCCAGTCATGAAGGGGTGCCTACCTAGGTATATAAGCAGGTCCTCATTGTAACATACAATCACACTTATACATTGATCTTATTAATAAAATATTACTTATAATACAATTGTGTATTTTACATTTAAATCCCAAACAACTATAAGTTTTGTCGCTTCATTGGTATCAGAGCCATTCGAGCCTTTGGACGTTATCTGCTGCACAAATATGCCATTAAGTTTAGGTCATAAAAATCATGGAATTAAGTGAATATCATAAATATATACTATTAAAGGAAATTGGAGAAACATTACAACAACTAAAACAAATAAAAAGATCATATGTAGAATCAACAAAACATCTTGAAGCATATGCAGCATGTCTAACAAAAGAGAACATTAACATGAGAGAGACTAATGATAAGAATTCTTTAACCAAGGAAATGATGTTGAACATGTTGAATTAGGATCTCCTCAGGGTGACTTTAATAAGGCTGATAATCAAAGTGGAATTTCATCATATATCTCAAAGGAGGAAAATCATACTATACCTAATAAACCAAAGTATGAAACAAAGAAAAAGAGACATGGTCTAATTGTTGTTGATGTTGTGGAAGATGAGCAGGTTGTAGTGACTATAGATCATAATGCCCCATATGACAACCACCTACCAGAAGAGGCATATGAAATGGAGGTTGAGCTTGTTGAGATTCATCTAGACATAGAAATAGAAGAGGAACAAGAGGAGGAACATCATTGGAATTCAAAAGGTTGGGATGAAAAGGATTTTTCCTTGTCTATTAATAGTGATTTTGTTGAAGAAGAGGACAAGTTGCATACTAATGATCTAGACATTGATGTTGTGATTACTCCACCTAGTAAGCATCTGCTAGAAAATGGTATAATGTTTCATATAGATGACCATGAAAATATTGAAGAGCCAACCACACAAGAAATTGTGCAAACAACTTCCAACAAAAACTTGGATGGAGAGTGTTATATCTAAATTGGTACTGATGGGTTACTCCACCAAAAAATTTAGAGTAACTATTTCAACCAAATTTTAACTGAATATTAGCTTCTTTAGTCTTAGAAGTCTCTCTCAAAGTAACCTATAATTTTCAATGAAAACTCTATTAGATGCTAACTCTATGATTGTAACTTGATTGTGATTGATTGCAAGTTGAAAATGTAAAGGACTTGCTACCATTGGGCTAATGGAGTCAACATCAGGAAACTCAATGAAAATAATCCTTCTTGAGGAAACTGAGGCAAATGAAAGTTTCAATGAAAAGATGGTACACTCACAACACAAGAAGGAAATAATAGTTCAATATCTAAAAGAAGTCAGAGCCTGTTCTCCAAGAATTTTGAGTAATTAGACATAAAATCACTGCATATATTAAACATGAAAAATATAAGACATAGAAATGATTCAAAACCTCATTTGAATCTCAGGTGAAGAAGGCCAAATATCCATTATGTATTACTGAATATCAAAATATTTTACAAAGTAGCAGTGTGATACAATATTCTCAAACCCTCTCCAAATATTTCCTCTCACTATTTATAGAATTAGAGACCTTTACATCATGTCTTCTAGTTGGGCTAGACCACTGAATATCTTCAAGGACACCTAATCTAACTAACAACTGATTATAAGGAGGAAAAGTAGAGACAATTATGTTTTCAAGAATTATAAACCTAATAGGAGTCTTTCACTCATTATTACCTTAACTGACTTATTAAAACTCCATACATAGAAAATATTTATCGAAGGATATGCCTTATGAGGTGGCATAAAACATGATTTAACAATAAAACATAGTGGCTGGAATTTAGGTATTTCTCTTCGGATTCTGATTATAAACTGTCATGTTGATGATGTGGCAACATGATGAGTTGGCATCTCCAAACCACCCTTGTGATGAGTGTTTCCATTCAGCAAATATCTCCTATGATACTCTTTGACATTTCATATGGAAAATAACCTTTAAAAAACCTCTTTATCCTTCGGTCATTTCCAAAAACTTACTTTTTTGCAAAAACAGAGTTTTTTAGGCACTTTTGCAGCGAAGCAATTTAGGCCACTTGTGTTATACACCTGCTACTTCTGATCAGTGGATGGTGTTGAGTGGTCAAAAACATTTAAATACAGGCCTTAGAGCTCCTCAACCAAGTCAAAATTGGTGGTTTTGAACCAAAAAGACATCTTCAGCAATTTTGTATCAAAAATTGTGCTTCAAGCCTAGGACATGCTGCGGAATTGCCTAATTGCCCACAGACTTCACAGAGCTTTTATTTTTGGCCTCTTCATTTAGCAACAGGTTCTTCATGAGTAACTTCAATAGGTTCCTCTACAGTCTTCATTTTCAAACCCTTCTTATCTAAGTTCCATTTGTTCCTTCAATTCTTTGACTTGTCTCTTAAGATTCTTCCTTTTTGCCTGCAACCATAAGTTCTTTTTCCTTGTGTGTTTCATCACGATGCAAAAAGGTTGGGTTCTTTTCAGCAATTTCTTGGCCTATGCAAGGGCTTCTTCAAAAAAGGTGACTTGATCAGTTACTCTCTTTTCCATCTCATCTATCAACCATCTATCTTGTTTGTATTTCTCTAGCTCCATCTTTGTTTCAATCAGCTCTTCTCTAGCCTCCCTTAGTTTTTCTTTAATAATCTCCTCTTCAGTTTTCTCCATGACCTTTTCTTTACCTTCCCTCTGTTTGACAATTTTTTCTTCATATTTGAGTTGTTATTTCAATAAATCTACCTCAGACTTATTTTGAAATTTCCTTTTGGATTTACCTTTCTTTCCCTTAGTAATGTCAGTCTCAGTAGGTGACAAGTCTATGATTTCTTCCACCAATGGATTTTTTCCTTTATCTTTCTTCTGCTACTCGTTGTCATCTTTAACAACCTCAACTCTCTGTGATCTGGTGAGATGTTTTCTAGATTTAAATAGAAAACTAGAATCTTCAGTAGAGAAATCTAACTTCTTGGCAGTGATACCCTTCTTTTTATTTTTGGATCCCTTTACCTATACTAGTTTCACTACAAGAGTCTCTGCAATGTCTATTTCCTGTGAAATATCTTCAAGCCTACCTTTACCTCCATTGGATTCCTTTGTGCTTCTCTTAGGCCTTTTTGCAGCAAGTTTCGACTTGTTGATTGTACCAGACTCTATAACATGCTTGCTAGATGTTGGATGAGGTGTTGCATCTTGAATGAATTCAGTCTCTATATCCATGGATTCAGCTGAAGGCTACAAACCTTCTTGATGATTGCCTTCTATATCTGAAATGGTATCCACCTCTTGTCTAGGAGTAACAGTCTTGGATTTATGAGTTTTCCTTAGAGTTGGAGCATCTATTTTATAGGCACTCATAAACAAAAAGGTTTCCCCATCTTTGTTCATTTTGTTCAATTCTTCCAGCACTAACAATTTGATTAATCCATGGTGAAAAATGGAAGTTTCACTTCTTTCAGGCCTACCCTGCACCTTATCTGACATTTTTCCAAGACTTCCAAAAAGATAGAAAGGGATATCCATTAGTTGTTTACCTTTAAAATGAAGCAGCAACTTGAAATGATATAGGTATATTGTATGAAACCTACCCTTGCAAGTAAAGTACTTTTTTATCACCATCAATATTTTATAATATTTGTCTTTGAGACAAGTTCTAGGAATCCCTAGAGTCATATTTATCCCTACATGCTCAGGTTTCAAAAAATCATCACAAATTTGTAAATTGAACTGTGTGGCTTTAAACCACTCTTCTCTTGTCCTGGGGATTCCTCTTGAGAAATGCTATCAAGTGAAACTGGAAAATGGAGGATACCCACCTTTGTATAAGTTCCCTTGAAATTCAGTGCAAAATCCTGTGAAACCTGTATATGATGACCTTGTACTCTTTGGAAAAACTGCATGCACCCTAATTTTGTGAAAGCCTCCATGAAACTGGGATCTTCCATGATTAATTTTGGATTTATAGGCTTATATATGAATTTTAGGCCTCCTTTATTTATCTTCCTCTGTGTAGCCATATTCTTTGTTCGCAGCGCTGGCCTATTTTAGAAACTCATACCTGCACAGTCAAGACTCAATGACAACAAGATGCTATGGGATTACGAGGCTAGTATGACATCACCTAAACTCTAAAAGGAAAACAGAGACAGTGAGATGTTTGAGTAGCTTCTTACACGGATGGAAGAAAAAGCATAGGGAATGAAGGCTAAATTAGGAAAGGGAATGAGATGAAATTCGTAAAAGGACGATATTTGATGACCAAACGTGTTCAAATCTTTTAATGATGACCCTAGCCTGACCAGCATGACCTCAAGCCACTCAAAATTTGATAACTCATGAATGTGCAAAGACCGTTGTAGGAAAACAGAAATCCGTAGTGAATTCAATTTAACAGGTGTCAAATTCGTTGCGGAATTATTAGTTGATTTCGCAGCAAAATCCATTAAATTTGCACTAAATGCGCTGCAAAATCAAGAAAACTCTGACAAGTGGCCAGATTTGACAATTTTGATTGATTTGAGTATCCAATCCGATTTTGTCCCTTTGACATGACTTAAATAAACCCCCTAACACCTTAAAGTAACCTAAAAACTCACACCATATCATAAAAATTATCTTTTCATGACTTTTATTAGACCCCTAACCATCCTACTTGCAAACTTGACATGTTCAGCCAACTAAAAGGTTATGGATGATAACAGAGAGAATGGAGATGTAAGCAATTTTTATGAAGCCATCATTGAAACCTCGTAGATACAGGAGTATTCTGAAAATACTGATTTCGAAAGGAAAACCAATGAAGATGCAGAAAAAGTAGTTTTTCTCCTGAAAAAGAACATGGAAGCCAAAGAGCTTGTAGCAGAATTGGAAACTCTAGATTTGAATCTATAAGAAGTTTGTAGGCAAGTTTATTAATACCCCAGCTGTTAAAATGAAGAAAATAATTAGTTCTCTTCAATGGGCATTCAAGCATCAGAGTTATGTGTCAAGTCCACATGAATTGACTTCCCTTATTTCATGTTAGACACTTTGATTCAATATCTGAGTTATTCTAAGAGAGCCACATATATTTCTAAGGAATAATATGTGTCCTTCTACAACAGTCTCACAATAACTAGGAGGACCACTTAACCTTGGTCGTGAAGCATTTCTCTGTGGAGGATCAGTTGGAGTTCAAGGCTATTCTCTTTGTTTCCAAAAGGGCTTTGTTCAATCTGTTTGACACCAAGAAGAAGCTCAAAAAATTAAGTTTTGTATGTGAGAAGGGTTTTCATAATGGACAACTGTGACGAACCTATTCCTGAATACCTAGAATTTGTGAAATGTGTGGTAGACTCTGATGATATGCCTCTCAATATCTCTAGGGATATGCAGCAGCAGAACAAGATTTTGAAGGTGATCAGAAAGAATTTGGTTAAAAAGTGTATTGAAATGTTTAAGGATATTGTCGAGAACAAAAAGGACTATGCCAAGTTTTGTGAAGTGTTGTCAAAAAACTTAAAATTATGGATACACGAGGATATCCAGAACAAGTCTGAGCTCACAGATTAAGTTGACAAGCCTCAAGGAATATGTATCTTGCATGGCTTGCATGGCTATCCTGTTGGACAAAACGCAAAATATAGCGGGTAGCATAGGACTTCCACTATTGAGTCTCTTTGATCTAGCATCTTTTTCGCAACCTTCAATTACCTATTCTCTGCAAGTCATAGGGGAACATTTTATGTCTCTACCACGGGAAACGTGGGTTCTTGCAAATTATTTTGATGAATTGGAAATTGAAAAAAAAAATTCAATGAAATTGATAGTTCTTATTTTTTCTGTCAACACTCTCATACCCCTGCCATTCCTAGGCAGGCGCAATATCGATTAGTTGAACACGAATGAACCCACAAGTGTTGCATATAATTCTTTCGGCAGATTTTTCGTTGGCTATTGGACGTTGAAGGCCTCGAGTTATTGACTATTTTTGGGTGTGTTGGGAACAAGCATGCCCTTGATATATTACATAAACGAATGCAAGGTATATCAGAGACATACCAGCCAGCATGGGAGACGTGTGTACGGACATTATCGTACGGATTTGTATAGCGATTTTTGAATATAAAAAATAAATATTACAAAGTTAAGAACTTAATTATTGAAAGCACTTTATAAATTATTATAATAAAGTCACTTTATTACATTATAAAGTTACTCTATAATTTTTTATAAAGTTACCTTCTTAAAAAATAATTAATATATATTAAATAAATAAATAATTAATATATATTAAATAAATAAATAAATAATTAATATATATTAAATAAATAAATAAAAAGAAAAAAAGAAAATGGATAAACGCCAATTCCAAGGAAGTATTACTAACAAACGCATAGTGAAGGAAATCGCCAGTAATAAAGCTTTCATGACCAAGATTTTTGAAGAGAGGGGCAATGTTATGGATATAATTTAGACAAAATTAAATAAATGAAAATAAATAATAAATAATCGTAGTTATATTTTAAATAATCATTATTTTAAATAGAAAGACATGTCTAAAAAGAGATGTCCATACATGAAGGGGCGCCTCCCTAGGTACATAAGAGGGCCCTCATTGTAACATTCAATCACACTTGTACATTGATCTTATTAATAAAATATTACTTACAATAAGATTGGTATTTTACATTTAAAGCACAAACAACAATAAGTTTTGTCACTTCATAGTATAGGCCCTTCCGTATTAAAAATTTCAGCTTGTTAGCCTTCAATATCCTAATTTTTCCCATTAGTGATATGCTTAACCCCAATCTCAATTTCTTCCAGAGAAGGATATCATCCTCTATAGGGACATCCAAAATGGTGTACATATAATTAGGGTATTCATAAATTTTTTGAAGGTAGGAATTCAAATTCTCCCACAGAATCAAATTATTTTATTTAGTTTTATGAATTATTATTTTCCTCTAAAACTATAGTTGCAATAGGTGCTGTTGATTTCTGTTTATATAGTAAATTTTCTTCCTTTTAATAATATATTTGTATGTATTTATCTTATCAAGGTTTAAATATTCGTTAGGAGCATCCCTATTTTATTTTCTAGCAATTTTTAAAATTATTATCACACCAAGTATTGGTAGTCCTATTTTTCTTTTATATGGCACCACAATAAAGAATTTGTTAATGGACGCAGAGAATGTTGTAGTAGTTTTATGATATATTATTTTAATGTTATCCTTATAAGTTAAGAGGTGTAAATACCTACTTAAATCCTTTAAGAAGATATCAATTTTACTTTTGTCGAAAATAAAGTGCATTTGATTCTCACAATTAATTATGCACATGGTAAAGTTTAAAGTTAAGTTTAAAGGTATATGATTAGATTCGAGATCATGGTCATTTAAGAGGTCAAAATTGTTGAGATTCAACAAGATGATGAAGCTTAGTGAAAATCAGTCGCCTTCACTAAGTGGGCCCGCAGGCTATTTTTAGGTGCAAGTCTATTTTTAGACATGGTGATCATATTTCAGAAGTTGCAGGATGTTATTTTTGAATGGTTGGTCAAGTTGGGAAAATAGATGAAATTATATTTTTAGAATATTGGGCGAAGTCTATTTATATATCATCGATCTAAAAATAGATGCATGTCAATTATTATTAGCCCTTAATAATAATCAGACTCTAAATATCAACTTATTCTCTTGGAGCACTTAATTTCAGTGTACAGATTTGGAAAATCAGTGGGCTGAAGGAATTACGCAATTCCTAGGGTTTATGGTGGCTCATGCATGGAGGACTCAATTAGAACTGAAGTGGCAAAGTTATGACAGAGTTAGAAGAGTAGTTACAGGAGTTTTTATTCAGTTTAACTCAGTTAATGGAGTTAAACTCGGTTGAGATAGTTGTATCTAGTCTAACTGAAAGATACACTAGTGAGAGTTAAGTGAATTAATCAGTTAATTAATTCACAACTAATAGCTCACTAACAACTGAACAGAAACAACAGTTAACTACAGTGCATGTCAGTTCCAGTGGAGACCCAGTGGAGAGATAGGTGAAAGGGTAAGATGGACTATACGTTGTGACTACAGTGATGCATTGATTGCATCACACACACATTGGAGTTGCCAATGAGGATTGCGCAGTCAAGGCAAGGTAGATTCGAATTCATTCAGGAGTCTTCTTTAGAGGGATTGTGCAGTGGAGGCAGGCTATCAGGTGGCAAGAAATCAATGCATGGATTTGCATATTTCTTCATGTTAGTGTGTGGCGATTAATTGTACTGAGAGCTTGATGTACTAAGCTCTGTATGATATTGTTACATGATATCCATGATACATAATATATGATAGTTGTGGTTTTTAGCTTCAGGCTTTCCCGTTAAACAATTGTGTTATGTACGATTGTTTTTATTGCTTCATGTGTTTGCAATTGAGTTTTTAAATTTCCGCAAAAGATTAACAGTGGAAGGATTCTGTATTTAGCAAGAAGATTAACAGTGGAAGGATTATGTATTTAGATCAGGAGAATCTGGATATATACATGCATATGTTATATAATTTCTACAAAAAATTACAACCTATTTGGAAATTGGGATATTTCATATCATATAATCCATAACACTAGCATCAATCCCTTCAATACAAGTCATCTTGTTGCGGTTTGGTCAGTTGATTACACCATTGCAAAAGATAAGGACTTGAGAACTACAAAGCTTGGCTAACTTGGTACCAAATAAAATCTCGTTTCATATCTTTAGTTCCTTTTGTATCTATTAGCTAAAACAAGCTCCTCACCTAGCCAAAGAAAATTAGGGTTGGAAACATTACTTAGAAGAATAGCTTGGTTAGTTGTGGTTATAAAATTAAAGTCTCCTAACAAGAGAATATTAAATTTATTCTTTAGAATTTGAATATCTTGTTCTAGGGTGTTATAAGGGAAATTTTTATCTAGATTGTTTTTCTTATAAAAGTGTACAGTTGATAAATGAAAAATAAAAAATTGCAATATAAATCCTCTTAGCACTAATGTCATAGATTTTAATCCAAAATAAATATTTGAGAGGGTCTAGCTTATGAATTTGAGTGTAAGGAGAAAGATCATTTTTTATTTAATAAGTGATTCCTCCACTTTCTATGCGAGAGGATTTTTTGTTTCATGTTGGCCACAAGATGAATCCATCTATGTGAGGGACCTTAGACTTATGATGCTCCCAAGTTCGACTGAAAAAGTAATATCAGTTTCACTCACGATTTTACCTAACATAGGACCTTTATGCCATGGAAACCTAAAACAATTCAAAAAAAGGATTTGAAGTATTCCAAATTCGTATTTATTACTCTCACTTGTTTTCTAACCTTAATAATTGTTTTCATATTTCTGACGATTTTCCATTATTCTATGGATTCCTTTGCCTTTTGAACTTCCTTCCTTAACTCAGCTTGGTCCGCTGAAATGAAGCCCTCATTTATAAAGATTCATGTCCATTTAAGCTTGGATACTTACTGAGCATGTCAAATTTATGGTCACTACACCTTACCCTAATATAAATCAATTTATCTTTATGCTTGAGTATCTTTCTCAATCTTCTTTCTTATACGAGATAAATTATTTCAATTTGTGAATTATCTTTTAGTTTTTATTTTAATATTGCTAGTGTGTTCTCATCTTTATGCTCTTTTACACCAACAATTATAAGATTCAAGACTCTTTTATTACACTCACCATCCAACTCAATTAACAAGTATATTTCCGTTTTAATTGATTTGGTGTCTAATTTAATTTATTTATGCAAAACCCCATGGGGGTACCCATCTGCCACACAACATGTTGTCGGCGATCAAGGGAATGAAGATTAATGAGGGGTGGTAGGTTACCCCCACCTAGAAGCTTGCATGGTCACCCTACCGCCATAAGGTTCAATACAAGCTTAGTGCGTTTTTGTATACATAGAATGCACACATGCGAGAAATCAGGAAGGTACATCGGCGCAGTGTTTTACACATTCGCAGACCCAGAGCATCAATTATGGCAGAAAATGGGTAGGGACAACATTATAGTTTTTGGGTATGTGTTATATTCTTTCCATGAATAGCCCATGTGTTGTACGTTGCGTCGGGCATTGCGGGGGGGTCACAAGGGAAAGGTAGCCCCCCTTATTGGGAGGTTTGGAGAGGAGCAGTAGCCCCCTGCATAAGGTCTAGGGTAGTGCCCTAGGAAAAAAAAATTATGCGAACCCACGGATGGTAGGAATATCTACCCATGGTTTTTTTCATGGGGTTTGCACATTGTTTTTGGCATGATGGTTCTCTGCCCATGGTATTTCCTAGATCGATTCAAGGGAACTAAGATTATGTTTTAATCCATGGTTAGTGGATTGGTGTTTATGAATGCTTGGGCATGTATATATATGTGTGTTGTAACATTGAAAGGAATATAATGAAAAATGATGATGCCTAAGCAGCAAAACCCACATTCTCCATGTAAAAATGCATGTCACATTTTTTTCCAAAATAATCCTCAAATTGGGACTAACTCTAATGCAGAAGCTATTTCAAATTTATGGTTAAAACCATATACCAAAACCCATTTTGATACTTCCTTGAACTTTAGTTTAAAACCCAATAAAAGAATCTTTAATTCAGAATTAATATCCTTGCTCATACACTATGGTTTAAAACCCACAATGTATTTTCTTCAAATTCATACAATATCCACCTGCATATTAACCCAACACATGTTCCTGCATGTCTTACCTTATCCAAAGTTTAATTACACTTGTGCTCGACCTTTTCTCCATTCATTTCTATTATAACAGAAATTTAATAGAAATTATATTATATCTTTATGAACCATATCCGCTTTATCATTTTCAATTCTATGGAATAGACTTTGGATAAAAACCTTATATGATTTCGCCCACATATATTTCAACCTTTACCAGCTCACCTTATCGAAAACTTTGGTTGATCTTTATTACCCACGTATATTAATAATATTATTTATTTTATTAATGCATATCCATTCATGATTTCTGATTATGTGGTTTAACCCAATTAAACCATATAAATATTACTTACGACCCACAACTCTATTTCGCCATGCTTATCCATAATATTTCAAAGCTTAACTTTATGTTATAAAGTTAACACAATACTTTATAACTTACCCCTTTCCACTGGTCAATAAACTGCGCATATGTCGAGGCTCTATTTTAAAACATATATGGCCCACACTTACCTTTAACTGACGATCAAACACTTCAGATTACTCCATTCACGTTCAACGCTCATACATCCAATGGCTGACGCTTTATCGCGCTTCAGCTCAATGATCCAACGATCATCGCATAACAAAATTTCACACCTTTTAATGGTTCTTACGCACGCGAAATAGTCGGTTTTCAAATTCCACCATACTACGTGTCGCTGCCTGAACGCTATCGCGTTCGTTCAACAAATTACCACTTACCATCCTGAAGCTGCACGAAAACCATTAGTTGGTTTTTCAAAACCGCCTCACTGTTCCGTCTTGCCATTTTCTTGTGGTTCCATACTCCGTTGACTCACAATTCCACTTGTGCGTGGTTCCAAACCACATGTTTCACCATTTATCATTTAAATGTTGTGCGGAAACCCCTTTGGAGGTTTTTAAAACCCTTCCTCCGTTTCTCTTCTATGCGAAACCCTCTTCACGGTTTCGTTAACTTCTGATCATTGCTTCTGTTGTTCCATGCCAGAATACATAACCCTTGTAGCCATACTCCATTCAATGGTTCTAAAAATTAATTGTTGTTTGTCCATATGCTTAATCTGTGCTTGAAATAAATTCCTGATCCGCATCATTGTTCGATCAGATATACTTCTTATCCATATAATCAATGTATCCAAAATACCGAATACTGAATTGAAAATTCAATTCCTCTATTGTGTCATCGATCCTTTCAGTGATCGATGACTTAAACCTCATTCAGTCTTCTCAATTGTACATGTAACCCTTTATGCATTTCAGCTCAAAATCACAATATTGACATTAACCCTATCTCAACAATTTACATTAAACTTGTCAATGGTGTGAAAAACCACCATTTAAACCCTATTCATTCATGTAGTGTGCCAAACCCTTGATTCATAACATGAATCTATGAATTCATTTCTCTACACACAATCACACACCTGTTTATTGAAACTCATAGCATTTATCTATAATTCAATCAATGCAGACCAACTATATTCAATATTTTGTTCATTAAATAACAATATTTACATAAATCCAGAACACCTCATGTTCTGTCTTTCTTCCTTAGGCCTGATATTCTAATCAGTGGCCATTCCTCTAAAATTTCCCGTCGGCTTTACAACAAATCCATATCTGTCTAAACCTACTCAATCCTCTTTCTATTGTCTGCTCTTCTTTTGCCTTTGAGGCTTATTATTTTTATACAGAATAATCTGAACTAATTTAGGTTCAGATCCTCCATCATATCAACAAATTCTTCAAAATCCTCAAAGTCCTAAAATCTATCCTTTATCCCTAAGGATCCTCTTTAATCCCATAAAATCATGAAACTGATTCTAACTTAAGATTTACAATCAATTCTCAAATCTCTCATTCCCTATGGAATCTAAACTATATTAATTCTCTCATGTTCTCCAATCATTCGGGAACATTTACAAATTTCTCTCAATATATATTCTAAATGTCACTCGAAAACATTAATAATTACATAAGAAACCAATATTATTTTGAAAACACAAGACCCCTATGTCTATTAAAATAAAAATGATTTTCTGAGCCTAATGCCCCTGCATCAAAAAATCAATCTGGTATTCCCAGTTTTGGGATCGAGTGGAAAATCTCTATGTATATTTATTTTTTGTTCTCATCAATGTTTATTTTATGTGTGAAGAATTTATTTGCGGGTAATTTTTGTGCAAAATTAAAACATGCATTTGATATCAGAGTTGTTTTTGCTTCGAGGGGATGCCTTTGCGGCTAAGGGGTTTTTTCGCGAGCGTGTGGTATACCTTTTTCAATGGGAGATCTGCAGGATTGATTCTTGCGGTGAAAAAAGATGGCGAACAGTGGAAATATAGAGATCAATAAATTTAATGGTCAAGGTCTAGAGTTGTGGAATTCAAGATGGAGGATTTGTTGGTGGACCGAGATTAGTGCATTGTTTTATATCTAGGTACGACACCGATAGGAATGTTGGCAGAAGACTAGGAGAAGTTAGATCGGAAGGCGAAGAGAACAATATGATTGTGTCTTTGAGATTCAGTATTTTTGAATATATCAAGGTCTAATAGCCCCGAGATAAAATTTCATGTAATAAATTTAATAAAAATAAAAATAAGACCAAGGTCATGGGACACGGATTCCAAGTTAAATTTTGGGAAAATCATCCTACTGGGTGTCACTTTTAGTTTAATATGGCTAAGGAAATGGAAAAGGATTTGAAAAGGAAAAAGAGGCATTAATTGGCATTTATTTTATGAAAATAAAGGAAATTAGGAGAAAAGGGAGGTGAAAGGTAAAAGGTTTCATGTGAGGAGGAAATTGAAGTGAAAATAAAGGAAACTAAAGAAAATAGAGGAATCAATGATAAAAAGGATTCTAAGCATCAGTTTCTAGCTTTTGTCAATTCAATTTTGGAATTAGTCTCATAGAGGAGAAGAGCACAAAGAGGAGGAAGAAAGAAAGAAATCAAAGGAAGGAAAGGAAAGGTAAGCAAGGAAAATTTGGATCAAGTAGCTTCAATGGGAATACTTGTAGGTAACAGATTGCATGTGTGATTTCCTAGCTAGTTTTAACATGCATTGTATGTGCATGTTGGTATTTGGTTATCTTGTTGCCATTGGCATGGGTTTTTCCGGGTGGGACAGTATATTTTATCCTGGCCTTTCCATTTCTTGAATCATCCATGGTATGATGGGGTTTATTCTCGGTTTGATATTTGGATTTCTGGAAGATTTTGGATCAAGGTGAGGTGGTCTCACAAAAATTCCCAAAGCCTTAAGAATCCCTTGATCGGTAATGGCGGGATACACGGTAAATCTTGAGGGTGGAGATAAGAAAATTCCTCAAGGTATTGGAGAAAAAATTCTGAGGCAACCAAGCTCGGTTTGTTTTTGTGATCTCGACACCGGTTTAGGTGAGATCATGGTATGGTGAGGGTGGAGGTGGTTTAACTTTTGGATTCCCTTGGTTTTTTTTGGACCACCTTATCCCATGAGATCCCACATGCATACTTGGAATATGGCACGAGGGTGATTGGATGAAAGAAAGAATAGGTTCAGCCAATCTATGGTCGGGAAGTACATGGAAGTCACGAACCTGGTTGGATTTTTCCTATGTCTAATAAGAGTTAATTTTGTCTTGCTTTTGATAAGGAAATGTAATTTTTATTATGTCACTTTAATGGGTTTTATCTCTTTGTTATTTGTCTGGTTATATGTTGGTCATAAGCATGGTTAAATGAAATATCTCATTCACGGCTCTATTCATGTTTTTACCTCTAACTGAATGAATAATGAATTCAAGACCTAATTGATGTTATGACAGCTAATGTGAGAAGGTAGAGACCCTTGTTTCTAAAACCCAGTTAAGTTTTCAGTCCCTTATGCTCAGACTTGCATTCATGACCTGTAGGTTGCATATTTACCAAGTGTTTGACGGAATTCCGGTTTCGGTTGGAGAAGTTTGAGTCAAGTCCTAGTTTCAATTTGTTATCAAAAGAATTGCCTTCATGTCTATTATGAGCTCTGGAAGTTACGTAGAGTTATGCGCAGAGGTTAATCCCCAGCCCTAGAAAATAACCTTAAATCTCATAGTCGTTGTCATAGCTCGGGAAGAAAAAAGCTACAGTCGCACTCAGACATACTCATGGGAGAGACTAGGGGTCTCAGTTGCTTGGAGAGCTTGGAAAGGGAGAAACCAGGGCTCTAGTTTATAAAAACTATAAGTTTTCTTAGGGACAGAGGTCCAGGAAGGGTGGGTCAGGCCTTGGGGGCCCTGTGGAATCATAAAGAGTTCAGTAAGGTCTTAAGTTGTCGATTCCATTTCCTTAAGGTCATATAGGAGGTTGACTCTTATCATCGTAGCCCCTTAAATCATGTTTACCCCAGGAAATTTGGTGAAAGTGGGTAGATATGAGGTAGGCACGTTACACAGGGGAAGCTACAGTGAAGGATTTTTGGGTCAAGTTAGGGATTTTTTACCAATCTAAGTCTATGGTGAAAAAATTATTCTTGTGGAAGAAGTTATATAACCTGGGGATGAAGGATGGAGACTCAGTGACAGAGCATCTGAACGCCTTTAATACTGTGCTAAACTAGTTTTTATCTATTGATATAAAAAAAATTAGACAAAGATAAGTTCATCAATTTTTTATGTTCTCTACCATATTCTTGGGATAGTATGGTTGTTGCAATATGTAGCAATACAACTACCTTGAAGTTTTATGAAATAGTCTCATCCTTATTGTCATAGGAGATGAGACAAAAAAATATGGAGAGCCAGAATGGAGATGCCTTGTCTGTACAAGGAAGGTCATAGTACTAAAAAAAAAAAAAACTCCGCATGTGGGAGATCTAAATCTCTAGGAAAACCTGTAAAGGTGTGCAGGAAATGTGGAAAGGAAGGGCACTACAAAAATGGATTGTAGATCTAAATCTCCTGAGAAACGAAAGGGATTTGATGATGCTCCTTCTGTAGAGGTGAAACCCACCTCAGATGAAGGTGGGTATGTGTACTTGGATTCTTCTTCAAGTACACATGTAGATGATGAGAAATGGTTGATTGACTCAGGTGCATCCTTTCACTTCACTCCCCATAGGGAGTGGTTCTATGAGTATGAGAAATGTGATGGTGGTGATTTATTTTTAGGGGATGACAGGGAGGTCATATCATCAGATGTGGAAAAATCAAGTTGAATTTGCAAGGTGGAAGGATTAGAACACTTCTTGGTGTTTTGAACATTCCTGCATTGGCCATAATTTCGGTTTTTGTAACCAAGATCAATCATGCAGGTTTAAAAACAGTGTTCGAAAAAGATAATTGCAAAATGGTTCAGGGAGAACTGGTATCGATGCAGGGAGTTCGGATTAGAACTTTGTATAAGCTTCTCGGTCGCATTGTTATTGATGGGTGCAATAGTTCTATGGTTCTTGAAAGTGGATCAAAAAATCTACTAGTATCTGGATGAAATACCATGCATGGCGTCAAAGGCTTGGACATATTGGAGAGAAGGGCCTTCAAATATTGCATGGTAATGATATGGTATAAGGTATGTCTAATTTCCATTTGGATTTTGATTTCCATATACATTGTTTATATGGAAAGTAGAATCGGGTGAGTTTCACCTCCGATGCTAAGAGTGAGAAAGGGATATTAGAGCTTGTGCACAGTGATATGTTTGGACTTGTTTCGGCTCCATCAGTGGGTAATTCTATGTACTGTGTCTCATTTATAGATGAATTATTAAGGAATACATGGATATATTTCCTCAGGAATAAATCTGAAGTCTTTGATAGATTCAAATAATTTAAGGCTTTCTTGGAAAATCAGGCAGAGAATAAGATCACGGTGTTGAGGACAAATAATGGTGGAGAGTTCTGTAAGAATGAATTTGAAGATTTTTGTAAGAAGTGTGGTATAGCATGGAAGAAGACTACTCCATACACACCTCAATAAAATGGATTTGCAAAAAGAATGAACAATACGTTAATGGAAAAAGCAATAAGCTTGCTCAATGGTGTAAGGTTAGGACAGGAATTTTGGGTACAGGCAGTGGAGACTACATGTTACTTAGTTAACAGATCACCTACATTAGTGTTAGAGGATAATAATCCACATGAGTTATGGACTGGTAAGAAACCCTCTCTTTCAAATCTAATTGTATGTGTTTGTGATGTATATGTACACATTCCAAAGGAGAAAAGACCCAAGTTGGATAGTTAATATGAAAGGTGCATCTTTGTTGGGTATAAATATGGTTTAAAATGTTATGAGCTTTGAAACCCAAAAAAATAACGTTGTGTACAGCTAGATGTGGTGTTTATAGAGATGAAGGATGTTATTAAACATGAATTCCTACCGAAGGAGCTTGAGAAGATAGAGTTTATGCTAAAGGAGGAAGAATTAGACTCTACAATAGAACAGGAATTAGAAGAGGAAGAGCCACAGACTCCAATTTTGAGAAGATCAGATTGACAGAGAAGGAAACCAGAAATATATAGTCCATCTTATTTTTGTTTGAATTTTTATTTATCAATTACTGATGATGATCCCAGAACTGTCATGGAGGCAATAGATTCAGAGGATGGAAAACTATGGAAAGATTCCATCGTTGATTAAATGTCATCTTTGGAAAAAAATGAGGATTGGGATCTAGTGGAGTTGTCGGCTGAAAGGAAACCCATTGGAAGAAAATGCATATTTAAGAAGAAGATGAATGCAGAAGGCAAGGTGGAGAAATACAAAGCTTGGTTGGTAGAAAAAGGTTATTCCCAAGTGCAAGTAATTTATTCTGGTGATATTTTTTCTCTTGTTGTCAAGTTAGCTTCTATTAGATTAATTTTATCATTTTTTGTTGCTTTTTTATTTTGAAGTAGAACAGATGGATGTGAAGACAAAATTTATTCACAGGGATCTGGAAGAAGAGATCTACATGAATCAACCTAAAGGCTTCACAGTGAAGGGTAAGAAAGAACTAGTATGCGGGTTAAAAAATTATATGTATGGGTTAAAACAATCACCAAGGATGCGGTATCAAAAAATTGATACATATATAAGAGGAATTTTCTTCACCAGAAGCAAAACAAATCACTATGTGTATTTTAAGTTAATTGGTGACCGTGTTATTTATTTGGTCTTGTATGTGGATGATATGTTGTTTATTGGAAATGACAAAGAAATTTTCCATGATTTGAAGACCCAATTTTCCTCAAAATTCGACATGAAGGATCTTGGTGATGTAAACTATATTTTGGAAATGTAAAATAAACGAGATCAGGAAAAGAGGAAGCTTTGGTTAAACCAGAGGAAGTATGTTGAGATAATATTGCTGAGGTTTAATGTGAAGGATAGTATTCCTATAGGTGTAAATTTATTTGAGAATAGTGTTGTAAGACAAAATAATAGGAAGAGGACATGTCTTGTGTACCATATACAAGTGGATTTGGTAGCTTGATGTATGAAATGTTCTACACTAGACCAAACATTGCACATGAAGTGGGATTATTTAGCAGGTTTATGTCAAAACCAGGAAAGGAGCATTGGACAATAGTGAAGTTGGTTTTCAGGTATTTCTGTGGCACTAGGGATTATGGTTTTTGCTACCAAGGAAGACCAATATTAGAAAAAATTTTGGACATTCGTGGCTTTTTTGATACAGACTGCGCTAGATATTTGGATCAAAGAAGATATACAAGTGGGTATGTGTTTAAACTATTTGGAGGATCAGTCAGTTGGATGAGCAAGAGGTAGTAATTAGCAGCACTTTCGACTATAGAGGTTGAATACATGGCATCCAATCATGCAAGAAATGAAGCAGTTTGGTTGCATGTATTTTGTTCAAGTATGGGGTTGGTAGTGAGGGATATGGTTGAGGACAAAAATGTGTTGCTAGTAAAGGTATAAATTTTGAATAATGTTACAGATGCATTGATGAATTTTGTGAGCTCTCAGCTTGAGCCCCAGACTTGCGCAATGCCCAACTGGTCCAGTCAGTGCATGGCCAAGTGAAGTGCATATCTTCATGGTGAAGGAGTGGGAAAAAAGCAGATCTAAGTGATAATGCAATTTCAAGTGAAGATCTTACTAAGTATGGATGGATCACTTTGAATCAAGTGCAGAAACTCGACAAATGGAAGGAAAAATAAATATATGAGGAGAGTCATTGAAACAGCAATCACTAGTGTGAAAAAACAAGAAAACTAATGTGACTCTTATGAAAGGTGAACTAAAAATTGAATAAAAACTTATACAAGCTAATATGAGTTAAAATTCCAGAAAAAGTGAAGAGAAACAAGAAAAGCAACACTCACATAAGTGTAATGACAAAAAGCAACAGAAAATGAGGTAGAAGACGACAAAAGGAAAACTCACCCGAAAAAGCGATGCAAACTCCACTGAGGTTTCCTTGATTTCCTTGGGAATGCTAGAGCTCCAATATATAATGTACAAATAAGCCCTAGAGGCATCAATTAAGTATATTTGAGCGAAATAGGGTTTATGACGTGCTTGCCTAAAATGAAGGAAAAGCAACACTTAACGGAAATTTCTAAAAATATCAATTGTGCCACCTTCGGGAAACTAATAATGAATCATTATGTTCTAGGAATTATTTTTCACTATTTTGATTTTTTTATTTTATGGGAAAATTTCCATGCACACTTCCAAGGAATATTGTGTAATTTTGGGGAACTCGGCGACATCCCGGCTCATGCATTGTGCAGTTTCTTAGCTCAAGGGATGGATTTTGTAGTTTCTGGGTTGAGTGTTGGGTTTCCATACATGAATGTGTAGTTATCAAGCTCAATATAGAGCTTGTGAAATTTTCAATCTGAAAATATACAGTTGCAGTGATAGATTTATTTCTCCTAATTATTACTTCAATAAGTTATTTACAAAAATCTATCAGTAAAGTTTGAAATAAATACTACTGCAACATTCACAATTATATATGCAGAGAAGTAAACAATGAATAAAATAAGCATAAGAACCAATCACATGTACGCAGTTATTTTTGGACAAATGTCCCCAGAAAAACCAAATGCGGGGAAAACGTTGCAGCAAATGAGGGTTTTATTAATAATCTTCAGCAAGTGAATATTTACAAGGAATATACTGGTAGATAAAATCTAACTCAACACCTGAGAGAAAATTCTCGACTCCTCCTGAAAAATTTCATAACACCTGGATCAGCCTCTGCCCTATCCTGGGCCTGTTTGTGTGTTTATTTGCGCATTCCCTGCATTGGACTACGTAATTCTACGTGGGATCACTGCGTTGCAGCTCTACGCTGCCTCCTATGGCTCCCTCCTCAAGCTCAGTCACTATTGACTCCATCATTCTCCTTCTACTTCTGCAAATCTCCACCATGCAACTCTCCCACTAAGATCGAATTTTGTTCCTTCAAGACTGATCTCCTTCAAGTACTGAGTGTATGCCCAGCTTGTTTTCCAAATGACCCTCAAGCCTTCTTTTATAATCTTCTCGTTGGTGAATCAATGGCTAAGATTAAAACTCTACTTGATCTTCATTTTTAGGAGATTCACACTTTGTCTTATTAATACCCTTTAATTATTTAATTTCCCTAAGTTTAGACTTAGGGTCTCCATTAAAATAATTAATTATTTTAATAAGACATGAACAGAGTGAAATTTCCACAAACAATTTTTGGGTTCTTAGGGATAGTGATGTCCAAGTCTCCTCACAAAGTTTGAGACTTAGAACACTTTCTGATGCTACGAAAATCAACACTCCATCTTAGTGATGAAAGTGTTCCAGCAATATGCATGTTACATGTTTCTCTGCTTTTAAAGCATCCTCTACACTATTCATTTGTGGACATTGCCCCTCATCTGTTGCGTTGTTGCCTTCTGTACTACTGCCCATGACACTGCCACTGTCACTGTTGCATATGTACTGTATATCCCTCTAAATCCTGATCCTATCCATTCTTGCTACTAGAATGGATTATTTATAATCCCCATATTCTCTCTGAAGTAGACAAACTTAGTCTTCCCTAGAGCTTTCGTGAAAATTTCTGTCACTTTTTCTCATGTTGGAGTGTACTGCAACTGCACAGCTCCTCGTTGGACACAGTCCCTGATGAAGTGACACCTAATGTCAATGTGTTTCGACCGATCATGAAACATAGGATTTTCAGAGAGCTTGATGAAACTTTGATTATCACATAAGATATTGATCGCTTCCATTTTCTCCTTTATTAGATTCATATGAAATTTTCGAAGCCATATGGCCTCACACGAAGTTGTATTGGCTGCCATATATTCGGCCTCTTTTGAGCTCAGTGCCACAGATTTCTATTTCCTACTGCACCAAGAAGTCATTCTTAATCCTATACTGAAACAATACCCACTGGTACTTTTTCGATCTACTGGACTCTCATCCCAATCTGCGTTGGTGAACCCACTCAACCTGACATCACTACTACAGGTGTACTTCAATCCAAGCTCGATTGTTCCTTGAAGGTACTTGAGAACATGCTTGGTTGTTTCCCAATGATCCCTCTTAGGTTCTACCATGAACTGACTTAGGGTATTTACAGCATAACAGATGTTTGGCCTTGTTTTTACTAGATACATCAATGATCCTATGAACTTCCTATACAGAGAAAGATCAACCTCATCATCTTCGAACGTGTCGATTTTCTTCCAGTTGGTGATCATTGGAGTCGTCATGGGTCTAAAATCCGCCATATGAAATATCTTCAGAATATCTGTATTATATATTCCTTGACCAAGAAAGATATCCCCCTTTTGTTTCCAAACTTCCAACCCCAAAAAATAGTGCATCAGTCCTAGATCCTTCATGTCAAATTATGTAGCCAAATTCTTCTTCCATTCTGTGATCAGCCTCAATGATCCTGTCAAAAATAGATCATCTACATATAAAACCAGTATCAAGGGTTCACTCCCTACCCTTAGATAATAGATATTTGGATCTGTGTCACACTTGACGAATCCCATCTTCCGCAAGTAGCTGTCAATTCAACCATACCAGGCTCTAGGAGCTTGTTTTAGTCCGTAAAAGAAATTCTTGAGCCTGCACACATGAGTCTTCTGATCATGTGTCTCAAATACTTCTGGATGTTCAATATACATGTCTTCTTCTATCACCCCATTTAGGAACGCAATCTTGACGTCCATCTAGTGAATCTTTCATCCCATCTGGTATATATGGCTACTGGGGAAAAGGTTTCTTCATAATCTATCCCTTCCTTCTGAGCATACCCCTTAGCCACAAACATGGATTTAAACTTCTCGATGATGTCATCTACAGCATACTTGACCTTGTAGATCCACCTTGATCCTACAACTGATCTCTCCTAAGGTCTGGGGACCACTTCCCAAACATCATTTGTCATGATGGAATTGTACCCTTCCACCATTGCATCTACCCACACATGGTGTTGAGATGCTTCCCAAAAACTGGAAGGTTCCCCAACCTGTAAAACCAAGGCTTGATACCTCTCAGGCTTCTTATGCTGTCTATTCTCATTTCAGGGGACTTCGACAAAGTTTTATGCATCCCTCAAAATTTTTCATAGTTCCCTGCTCATTCTCCCACTGGTAGTGGTTATATTTACCTACTCTCTGGACTGTAAGTCCTTGGAAGAAAATTCCCTTGGATCATCATGCCTTGGAGAGGCAGCTAAATTTTCTGTTGTTGGTTGTTGAGGTCGAACCAGTGGATCCTCCTCAGACTGCATAGCAGAAGGAAACTTGCAGGATCTTCTGAAGGCCTTCTTCTCCAAGAATTCCACATCCCTCCGCACCACAATTTTTTTTCTCTTGGGAATATAGATGTGATATTCCTTTGCATTCTCACTGTATCCTACCAGATACCCTTTTTATGTTGTCATATCCAACTTCTTCCTCTTCTCACTGGGCACATGACAGTAAGTTGTGCTCCCAAAGATCCTAAAGTGACTTACTTCAGGCTTGCTACCAGTGAAGACACTTTCTGGCGTGATCTTTCCCAATGCAGCATGAGGGATCCTATTCTAAACATAGAAAATTGTATTACAAGCTTCAACCCACAGAAGTATGGGCATGTCTTGATCATACGGCATCACCCTTGCAGCCTCGACAATAGTCTTGTTTTTCCTTTCTACCACACCATTCTTCTCCAGATTATATGGAGCATTCCACTCTCTTTTGATACCTTCCCTTACGCAAAAAATAGTTAATTCCTTATTTGTGTATTCACCACCATTGTCTGAATGCAATACCTTGATCCACTTTCCTATCATATTTTCTACCAGAGCTTTAAACTCTTTACACCGACTGAAGACTTCGTCCTTGGTCCTCAAAAAGTAGATCCAGGTTTTCCGGGAATGGTAATCAATAGAGGTGACAAAATAATCAGAACCACAAAGAGTTCTATTGGACATAGGTCAACTGATATCTGAGTGTATCAAGCCCAATACACTCTCGACCTTATTGCTACTTCTTTGATAAGCTGCGTTGGCATATTCTCCCAGTTCGCACCCTCTGCAGATATTGTCCCTCTTGGTGCTCAGTTCTGGAACTCTTGTGACATTTTTCTTGAGAATTTTTAATGCCCCATGATGCAAATTCCCCATTCTTTTGTGCCATAGTTCATTCAAGTTCGTTTCATCAGCACTGCCAACTAGTGCCATCGGGGATTCGAGTTGCAAGTTTGTTTCTCCTTACTTCGATCTGTGCTTTCTTCTTCCAACTGGGATGTTTGACACAAACCTCGTTACCAATAAATTAAACGTCATATCCTCGATTTTCATGTTGAGACATTGAGTGCAAGTTCATTCCTAGTCCGTGCATATGCAGTACATTAGTGGCCCGAAGCTTATTTCCGGCCTCGGTCTGAAATACTACGGTACCTCTTCCAATAGGGGTACATTTTTTTTTATTATGCATGGTTATTTTAAAATTCATCTGCTCCTCTCAGTAGTCGAAAAGACAATCTCGTACTCATGTCATATGAGCAGAAGATCCACTGTCAATGTACCATAATTTCAGAGAGAAGTGCTTGACACACAAGAAAATTCTTCTTCAAGTCTGGATGTCAGAACAGAAACATCGTGATCCATCTGTTCTATCATGATTCTTTCCCTCTCTGAAGAACTACATGAATCCCTCTGAGTTGCTAACACAAAGTCAAATTTTTGTTCACTTGTCGATTCTTCGTTCCTGTTACTCATCTCTGGCTCTGATACCATGTGAAATTTTCAATCTGAAAATATACAGTTGTAGTGATAGATTTATTTATCCTACTTATTACTTCAATAAGTTATTTACATAAATCTATCAGTAAACTTCGAAATAAATACTACTGCAACATTCATAATTATATATGCACAGAAGTAAACAGTGAAGAACATAAGCATCAGAACCAATCACATGTACACAGTTATTTTTGGACAAATGTCCCTGGAAAAACCCCATGCGAGAAAATTGGTGCATTAGATGAGAGTTTTATTATTAATCTACGACAAATTAATATTTACAAGGAATATACTGGTAGATAAAATCTGAAAACATTTGAGACAAAATTATCGGCTCCTCTAGACAAATTTCCTGACACCCGGATCAGCCTCTGCCCTCTCTTGTGTCTATTTTCTTGTTTCTTTGCGCAGTCCCTACGCTGGACTGCGTAAGTCTGCGTAGGCTTTGTGTGGGATCACTAGCTCTACGCTGCCTCGTGTGACCCAATGTGTCCCTTTGTCCTCGAGCTCAGTCATTGTTGACTCCCTCATTCTCCTTCTGCTTCTGCAACTCTCTGCCCTACAACTCTCCCATTGAGATCGAATTATATTCCTTCAGAATTGATCTCCTTCAGGTACTGAGTGAATGCCCGACTTTTTTTCCAAATGAACCTCAATCCTTCTTTTATAATCTTCTCGTTGGCGAATTGACGGCCCAGATTAAAACTCTAATCAATGGCTAAGATTAAAATTTGACTTGATCTTCATTTTCTAGGAGATTCACACTTTGTCTTATTAATACCCTTTAATTATTTAATTTCCCTAAGTTTAGACTTAGGGTATCCATTAAAATAATTAATTGGTTTAATAAGACATGAATCGAGTGGAATTTCCACAACCGGTTTCTGGGCTCTTTGGAATATTGATGTCCAAGTCTCCTCACAAAGTTTGAGACTTAGAACACTTTCCGATGCTACAAAAATAAATAGAGATGCCATTCTGGATTGCGCAATTTCCATCATCAACGTTGGCTTGCCCTTATGGATTGTGCAGTTTCTGGAGGCAAGCACAGAACTGTTATAAGACCAATTCATAAGGTTATCTTGTGATTCAAAATATCAGATAAGTATCAAAACAAGAAAACATAATCATGGATGAGAAGAATAAGTCTTGATCAAATCATGAATACCTGATGACAGTACAAGATAAGCTCATATGGACAGAAAGGAAGGCTCAAAAATTAAAGCATAGGAAAACATTTGGAGGGTGGTTTTAGCAGCTACAACATTTGGAGACACACTGGAAGAACTCCAGCTCTTAGTATGGGTCTTGTTTCATGCAAAACATGTCTAACTCTTCAGGAATTTATTTCATTTCATTAATTATCATAACTTCTTTACTTATCTTGAGTTAAAGATATAATCCTTACCATTCTCTTCATCAGTGGCACACTAAACCAAGCCAATTCAAACTTAGTAATTCGATTGGGGAAGAGGAGTATATAGATGCACAAGAAGAAGAATTGTCAGGGTTTTAGTTTTCATCTTTCGTGTTTCTCCGCTTTCAGTAGGCATGGATAGTACCTCGGCAGAGTCACTTCAGGAACACAAGAATTTTTATGCTTCCAATGACCCTAGACATTAACCTAACAGAGTTGGTTGCTTCACCTCCATGTGCAGGAATCATTTCCCTTATTTCACCCTTTATTTTTCTTTTTTTCTTTTTTTTCAGAACTATGCATAAACACTTATTTATTTCATGGGGTGGAAGTGGGATCTCAACTTATTAAGAGTAGAAGGATAGTTATATATACCTCTGACAAAATTTTAAGGTTTTCCTCCCCTTCTTACTCTACTCTACTTAGCTGACAAGGATTGACCAAAAATTATAAAGAACGATTAAAGTAGGTGGTACTAGTTAAATATTCAAGCATCGTGATTCCACTGTAGTATTCTCTGAAAAAGGACATATTTTCCATCAAAGTATCATCGACTAAAAGAATGCAAGATTCACACAAAGAGGGGGAATAAAAAAATAACCAAGTGTTGATAGTAGTACAACTTCCTCTTAGAATTCACCATGTTTGCTTCGAGAACCAAACACGATATCATGTGAAATCTATCCTAAGACTTAAAATAAAAATAAACAAAAGAAAGAAGTGGAGTGCAAATTAAATCAAAACAAAGCAGATCAAAGAAAAACAAATAAGAAATAAGAAAATAAAACAACTACTCCTACTCCTAACTTAACAGAGAATAGTCTAGAATCACATAAAATGAAACTTCCAATGTAGCCAATGGTGCATTGGTTGGCCTATGAAAGCAAGGGAATGCATATCAACAAAGATATTCAAACATAACAACAAACAAAAATATAAGGAAATACAAACCAAGACATTCTAATTTTGAAATTGAACACATAAAAGTATGAAGGAAACGTGCATGGAAGGAATTATGTGGATGCATTATGGTGGTCATACACATTGTGGCTCAAAGACATGCAAGAACAAAATTTTGAACTGCGAAAATGGGAAAACATAAATAAAGAATAAAACTTGTGTTTCGCAACAGAACTTGTCAAGTATGATACCTCCAATGACTCAGTGATAGGATCGTGTAAAACTAATGGAGGATGCGAAAATTGTGGAACAGATTGATTTTCAATGTGTGTAGCAAAGTGATGAGGAGCCTTGAAATAACTAACATTATTCTGATCGAAATTGGAACTAACCTCAATATTACGAGAACCTAACTTAACCATCATCTTGGGTTGAAGTGCCTCGACAGCTTGCGGAAGTTCCAACTCATCAGAGGATAGATCATCAAATACCGATGGCTTAGAAAGATAGACAGCGGAGAAATCAAATTCGTGAGCGAATGAATTAGTGAAAGGATCACGACAGCCATGATCAAAAATTTCAAAATAAAAAACAGATGCATCCTGTGATTGGATGAATCATAAAGAGGGGAAGATTGAAAACAATAAATTTCACCCTCTATATTTTCAGAATGATGAGATGATAGATTGGTGAGATCAAGAAGAGAATATTTTTCCTCTCCGCATTTAGATGAAAAACTAAAATTTCATTCGTTTTAAGAGTTATCAGAAGTAATAATATCATCATAAGGTAATTCTTCGCAAGATTCAATAGGAATGAAATAATTGTGGAAAATTTTAGGGTAATGAGGGAAAGGTGCAGAAGGAGAAAAATCATAGGCTTCATCGTAGGTTCCTCTTCAGATGCAAACTCCCACACATAGTCCTCGTAAATAATATTGCGGGTTGGCTTCTCAACACCAACTCCATATAGAACTTGATACTCATGAACATCAAAAGAAAGGTTCAAAACAGGTTAACACAATAACTCACAATCGGTAGGACCAAATTAGGAACCAATGGATGGAGGATGAGGAGATAACACTTCAATGAAAACATCAAATACGCAGTCCAAACATGTGTTGAAATTCTGAGTATGTGGGGCGAGAGAAAATGGTGGTAAATCAGTGGATGAATGATCAAGTTCTCCCACCTCAACCAACGGAAATGAGTTGTTAGATGAGAAGGAGACATAGGGTCACTTGGAACAGCAACTTCGTATGTCGAAGATTTAGAAGCTCTAATACCACAGCATGTTGGGAGACTTTCGAAATATACAAGTTTGTGTAGATTATTCAAAATGTGAATAATAAATTCGAATTTCTCTAACAAAAAGTCCAATCAACCTCATCTTCAGGAAATTAAAATAAAAAATGGATGAAAAGATCATGAAAATCATCAAGAGATTCATCTGGTGCTTTTCGCAATCACATAATTTTCTTGAACACATATTTATGATTATACCTATCAAAATACGTGGAAATTTTTGTGCCAAGATGTTCAAAAGAGTGTATGGAGGCGACAAGAAATGTGTAACATCATTCCCTTATGCGTCCTTCAAACATGAGAGTGAACAACCTACAAGAAGCATCCTCACAATGGATGGTGTGTTTGTGTGAAAATAAAGAAAGTGAGTGGTGTGCTCAAAGAAGTTTGTTCCACCCTCACCATCAAATTTTACATTTGACAAGTCATTAATAAGGTCCACCGACACTTTCAGTTTTGCAGTTCTCGAAAAACATGTCAGGCCTAAGATATGGGAGGAAACCATAAATGAGTGCGAAAATTCAAATAGGCTTCATGGGCTCATCTTGTTATCTTGCCCTCCTTCTAGCGCCAGAAATGTTAACGGTGTTGGACCCGCCAACATCCATGGTATCTCCCCGATATGAATTCCCAATTAGACCTCACACCATTTGGTGTAGGAGTCCCATCCAGAAATATAGCCCGATTGTCAATGTAGTGGGTGTTAATGATATGCCTTGGCTGCAAATACAAATAGAGTGATGTATGGTGACTTTGGTGAGAGTAAGTGTGTGACCCTGCAGAAAGTCAAGTGTGATGCATGAAAGTTACAACACATGAAAGGAAGATGAGTGAGCCCCTTAAAATCATGTAATAGTATGTAGATTGAAAGGAACACGTGAGCATAAATGGCATCACAAGATAATATGTGAAATAGTTCACAAGTTAACAGTGATTAAATAATACAACAACACGTATTCAACAAGATTTGTACCAATGCAAATGAAATAGTTCATAAGCATAAGCATAAGTCAAAAAAAATACATTGCAAATACCACAAGAATATTCCTACTATATTCACAACATATTCATTAAAATGTATTGGCTCAGAGGTTTTATTAAAGTGAAAGTTCCAATCATACATATACCATTGACGTACCACTAGCCCCAATAGTGGAACATGAATTCAACATCACCTGCTCCTCCAAGGAAATATACTCCCTCTATGCTGCGGAGAAGCCAAGGATTTCACAAAAATTACCAAGCTCCTGATTCTAAGCCTAATACTATCAAAAATATTGGCTCTGAAAATCCATTTACATGAGTTATGAGGATATATTTATAACAAAACGAGGTGACTCCTCACATTCCCCTTTATGACTCTTGGACTCCCCTCACTTCTTTACAAATGACTATTCAATTAAATTACATCATGACTCTTCACATTCAACTCATATTTTCAACTTATCTCCCTAAGGTTTTACTCAAATTCCGAGCGAGAGTACTCGTTGGATGCAAAATTTAATTCCTCATCCAAGGAGTATGTTGCCGAGGAAACAGGTCTTGCAGGCAAGACCCAGATTCGGGGATTGGGCCAACAAAGGAGTCCGTTGTAGTCTAGCACCACGCCGGCATTTTCACCCTACTCCGAAAAGCAAAGAGTCTCACCCGAGGCGTGCCGCGCCAACATGAAGGAGGGGAACAGATCGGTATTGGCGGATGGATCCGCAACTTGAAGCCAACACAGAATCATACGCATACATAACAACATATGTAGAAGATCTTCTCAAAACATCATGCAGATACTAAGCAAATAAAATTTTAAAGTACTACAGACATCATGCAACTCATTTAACTCATACAGTAAGACAACAACCTTCAAATATATTAATAACCATTCAGCAGGATCCAAAGTTACATTGCTCAACAGAAAGAGCTTCTAAATTCTATTACAAAGGTCCCGCAGGACAGAGAGAGAGAGATACTACAGCCATGACAGATCGATAGAAACACGGGAAATACACGGATGTCGCGCTCATAACAAAGCTCTTCTACAGCGTCTGCTCTTCAGCCTCGTTCTGCTCTAACCTTTCCAATCTCTCTGTATCTATGCATGATTCCCTTTTCTGCTCGATGACAGCCTATTTATTCACCCGCCAGCGCAACTGTTAGTTTCTCTCATGTTCTTACTCAGCTACTTTCGGCTTCTTCCTGTTGCACATGAGTTCCACAATCTGTTCTTTGCCGCATCTTCTCTTCGTCTGCACTTATCTGCGCCAACCCCGTCATCTCTCTCCCAGTGACTCTTCCACAACCTCGGCAGCTTCGCTGCCTACCGTTTTTGCACCTGCCACATGTCGATCCACAACCCAAAATCTGCTCTTCATGCAAAATTCAAAACAAGGGCCCCAACCGGCCCCGAACACAGTCTCTTGACTCATCCCGAGTCAATCGCAGATCACCGTCTCAATGTCCATAGCTCTGCTTGTTCCCGCCTCCTATTCCTTTGGTTGTTCCTCTTTTTTCTCAAACAAGGGCCCCAACTCAGGGACCTTTGCAAGGGTTGTGGCCTTTAGTTCCTGGAAAGAAGCTACAACCTTCTGCCACTCCTGCAGAATTGGGTCTGTTGCGGCTGCGATCTGAGTGACGGATTCCTCTTCCCCTTCCATCGAGAGCTCGCCAAAGACGGTTGAAACCTGGGTACTGGCCTGAGCGACCAGTTGTTGCATCTGTTGAGCACTTGCTAGGACCAGATGCCTGAGCTCCTGGAGGGCCTGCTTGGCTGTTGCTGAACTGGCCTCGATCTTCTGAATCTGGACTTCCAAGTTGTCGACTGCGGCATATAGCGGATCAAGGCCGACTGGGTCCTTTGTATTCTGAATTTCCTGGTTGATTTGTAGAAGTTGTAGAGACAACGGTTGGGTTTTGAGAGTCAGAGCCATCATGTGTTCTTGTAGACCCTTCAATAGGTCGTACGCTTCCTGAGCCACAGTACTCATGGTTTCCTGCACTCTCTCAACCTGTTCTCGTCATTCTGTTACCTGATTGGCATAAATGACCTGGGGGTCTGGAAGAGCTAGGCGGGTCGCTAGAGCTTCTTTGAGCTTAGTATTTTCCTGGTGGAAGTTGGAGTATGCCACCCTGAGGTGGATTGCTCGCTGCACCACGTCCGCTTCTTGCACATCCACTGGTAACTAATTATAGTGAGTCGTCATTGTAGGCCACACTTCCGTGAAAACCCTGGCCACTTCGTCCATCTGGTTCTGCAACTGCCCGTGTGCCATTGTGATATACTCACGTTGTTCAGTAAGCGCGATTATCTGCTGCTTCTATTGCTCACATTTCTGTTGTAGTTCGGAGTGGAGCCCATTGGCCACCTGTTCGGCTCGCTGTATGAAGTGGAACAGTTGGGGCATTCTCCATGTTTCCATGCTTGCTGCTCCTGACGTGCTCTGCTATGGCAGCCTCGCCTGTAAGGGTTGGCCGCTAGCTACTAACTTAGCCGAATGTTCTATTGGTGACAGCGGCGGGGTTAGATTCTTGGCCTAGTTGCTAGAATCGTCCATGTTAACGTCGGGCCGTGATTCAGGTGCCGCCACTGTGTCTGGGGGGGTCGTGTGAGCTGGATGTGCCGAGGTCTGCACTGTAAGTTGGGCAGCTTTGTCTCTTGTAACCTGCTCCGCTTGACTGATAAGTTCAGCGAATGTGACTTGGGGGGCTGGGGTTTGGCTAACCACGGTTACTTCTGCAGTACCTGATTTAAATTCAGTCCCGAGGTCCCCACTGGTCTTTTCTCTACTGATGACGGGGTTGGACACGGTGGTGGATGAAGTGGATGGGGCGAAGGTGTGAGGTTCCCGAAACAAGGTGAATTGTGGCAGTTGGTAATTAGAGGTGGTGGGAGGACGAATGGTTAAAAAGTTAAGTGGGAAAAGAGGGTTGTGGGGTGGAAGTGTGCTAGTCACCGGGGTCTCTACGAAGGGTTCTTCTATGATCAGGACTCCCTGGCTGCTCTGTCGCAGCTGTCCTCACCAGTGAGGTCAAACACGGAGCCAGAAACTTCCACCCTGGGTTTCTTTGGTTTTGGTGCTACGCCTAGCTTTGAAGCTTTAGACTTCTGCACCAGCGTTGTGGGCACTGGGGTCGATGTAGTAAACACGATATTGGGAAGTGGGGTGAAAATAGGAGTCATGAGGGGGAGTGAGGTGGACTAGGAGGCTTGGAATTTAGGAGACTCATTGGCGATATTTTGAACAGTACGATTGAGGGTATGTACCTTGTCATTTAGCCGATCGATGACTGGGTTCAGCTGTAGTCCCATCACCCTGGCTGCAGTTTTCTCTGGTGTCTCTCCTAGTAGCGGCATCGCCATAATTCCTCTGAATTCATAGACATGTCCCCCTCCCGGACTTCCATCTATACTCCTGGCCATCCACAGAATTCAGAGTGGAAGGCGTTCTCATTGATGTACAGCTTTAGGGGCGTCATTTCAAATGGCATCGCCAGCATACATTTTGGCCTGAGAAGAGTGCGGTTATGTGTGACCCCGAACCAGACCTGTTCACTATACTTATCCAGCAGGACCCTTGTTATCCGTTGCTGGCTGGTGATCACGTCTACCATCATGCCATACCAAACTAGGAACCCCTCCTCATTAGCCTCCTTCGACCCTGGGTTGCTAGATACCCTCCAGGGGGTGTATTTCATCGCCAGTGGTTGGCTATCTGGTATCTCAGCCTGTTGGAAACATTTTCATTGATGGAAAAGGACATGGTAAAGGAGGAGCACCTGAAACAACAACAAGGAAGCAAAAAGAGAAGCAAGGAGCAGAGGAAGCAGTGAATTGAAGCAGAGTTGTCCAGAGACAGAGTAGGAGAAAAAGGCCATCGAATAGAAAATCTAGCCAATTGAGAAGAATAAGTGAATGTTCTTGTAAATGGTTACATTTGTATATAATGTTGAGGGATTTCTTCTAAATTCTCTATGAATTATATGTATATTCTTGATTAAATTCAGTAGGAATGATATTTGAACATTTGATTCATAGATATCGAGTTGCTGAGGCCACGATATAGTGAGAAATGAGGAATGTATAATCTGATGAAGCAGCACGTTATAGTATGTGGAGGAGTCATGTTGAAACATTGATGAACCAAAGGATAAATTGACGGAACCTTGAGCCGAGTCATATGGTGGTAGCCCAGAAGAATTGAGGCAATTGTTGTGTGTGTACAGAAGCGGTATTCATAAACAATGAAGGCGGACGGAACCCTGAGGAAGAAAGCAGTGGCACCTTGCAAGAGTGAACAGTAAAGGCGGGTTTCCAGTTTTCATCGCACCACCTTCGACAGGCAAGCGGTATTCAAGAAATCGGAGCGACTCCATAGAATGGTTGACACGTGGCATACGGCGGGGGCCCAAAAACCGCTCTCATCGCTCATTATCGTTCGTGCAACTATGGCAAGTGATATCTGTCGAATCAGTGTTGGCTACGCAATTCGTTATTAACCGTCGACTGGAGATTTACATTAACGAGTGGGCTCCACGAAACATGTATGTATTATAATATGCATCAGTATTGTTATGAAGGTTTAATATGGTGGATTAACGCAGATACTTATGTGCGATGGCGTTTCTTTTATTCAGCGGGCTATCACATTCTACACAGTGGCCACTATATAATACATTTTATTATAAAAGTTGAAGGTTGACCCGAATTCTTATAAGTGCATTAGATTCAGAGTTTGGATTTAACTGTATATGCATATAAATGAAATTCAGTCTGATGTTATAAAGGTTATAAATTTTTGACTGGGGAGCAGATATTTGTTTTATAAATAAGTCAAAGCATTTCCTGTAAATACGGAACCAAAGGTTATACTGTTGATGGTTCATGATAAAGATTATGAGTACTGATATATCCATGTTGTTAAAAGGGTTTTATAAAATGCCGAGAGTTATGTTAAATTTGATTAAAAGGCAGTAGTACATACAGCAGTTATATAACTGCAATGAACAGGGAACTGAATAAAGGAGAAAACGAAAAAGAGAGTAAGGTTGGAGGAATATGTATGGAAAAATAAAAAGAGAGGAGAGCATGCAGAAATGAAAATTCGGTGAACAAGAATATGTACAGGAATGAATTGGACAGGTGAATAAGCACAGAAAAAGGGAAAATGTGAAAAAGATAGTGAACAAAGTATGCAGGACAGTGGCATGACTGCAGCAGAAAAGACAAATCCAGTAAAGATGTTGTGTAACCAACTACAAAAAGAGAAGAAAAGAGATATCAACGCCTTAAAAATAAGCCACTTCGAGGGGGAAACCTCCAATACATTACATGAATGAACAATTCTTGGATGATACAATTCACAAAACCTCCTTTCTATATATAGGAGTCCATGGGGCCATAATGTAATCCTAGTGGGCCACAATGTAATCCTAGCCAACCTAACAATAATAATTTAAGGGTATAATAATAACAAAATGGGATTTACAAGGGTTGTTGTGTAACCAGCTCCAAAAATAGAAGAAAAGAGATATGAACGCCTTAGAAATAAGCCACTTCGAGGGGGCAACCTCCAATACATTACATAAATGAACAATTCTTGGATGATACAATTTACAAAACCTCCTTTCTATATATAGGAGTCCATGGGGCCATGATGTAATCCTAGTGGGCCACAATGTAATCCTAGCCGACCTAGCAATAATAATTTAAGGGCACAATAATAACAAAATGGGGGTTACAAGGGTACAATAATAACAATAAGGGGGTTACACTAACAACAATAAGGGACTATACTAGTAATATAGGGACCTAACATGCCCCTCTCCTTCAAAAAAGTGTTGTTCTCAACGCTTGAGTAGCTCTGGGTGCTTCTGTATAAAATTCTCATCCTCCCATGTAGAATCTTCAGTGGGTAAGTTCTTCCACTTGATGAGATACTCTGAAATTGATCGATCCCGTAGTTGTCGAGTTCTTGTTTCCATGACCGCTTCTGGTTCCAATATGATTTTTCCTTCCTCATCAAGTTCTGGCAATATTGTTTGAACTGGAAGATTTTCACCTATAACCTTCTTTAAGCATGAAACATGGAAAACTGGATGTACTCTCGAAGAAGCAGGAAGCTCCAATTTGTATGCCATAGTACCAATCTTTGCAACACCTTGTAAGGACCATAGTACTTTGGCGATAATTTATTATCCTTCTTAGCTTGCTTGAGGGACATTTGTTTATATGGTTGTAGCCGTAAAAATACCCAATCTCCTATATCAAAACTTCTCTCGTTGCGATGTTGATCTGCCTATTATTTCATTCGATTTTGTGCCAAATTCAGGTTATCCTTTAAGAGTTGGAGAACTTCTTGCTGATGCTCGACGTGATCTTCCACCGCTTGAACCTTCGAATTTTCCCTTAAAGATGATGTGATCGATGGTGGATGATATCCATAAAGTGCCATAAATGGGGTCATTTTTGCTGCAGTATGGAAGGAAGTGTTATACCACCATTCAGCGAGAGGTAACCACTTGACCCATTGTGTTTGTTTATCAGATACAAAACAACCAAGATATCCTTCCAAACATTTATTTACTGTCTCAGTTTGACCATCGGATTGAGGATGATAAGATGAGCTATGAGCTAATTGAGTACCCAAACAAGAAAATAACTCCGTCCAAAAATTTCCAGTAAAAATGGGATCTCTGTCGCTCACAATAACCCTTGGGCTTCCATGTAGCTTTTGAATTCTGTCCATAAATGTAGTAGCAACTGCACTTGCTTTAAATGGATGAGATAATGCACAAAAGTGTGCATACTTGGTAAGTCTATCAACTACCACCATGATGACATTCTTTCCTTCGCACTTAGGTAAACCTGTGATAAAATCCATTGAAATCTCCTCCCAACGTTGACTTGGAATGGATAAAGGTTGTAGAAGTCCCGGGGTCTTAATTGTTTCCACTTTATTCTGCCGGCAAACCAAACATTCCGCCACAAAATTTTGAATATCAGATTTAAGGCCATCCCAAAAAAATTCTTTCTTCACCCTATGGTAGGTTTTTAAAAATCCTGAGTGTCCTCCTAAAGGAGAAGTGTGCAATTCCAGAAGAATCTTTTGTTTCAGTTGGGAATTCCTACAAAGATATAAGCGATCTTTGTACCATAAGGAATCATTTTTCCAACTAAATGTATCAGATGTACTAGGATCTTGCTGCAACTTTTGAATGAGTGTCCATACATCTTTGTCCTTCTTCCATTCATCTCTTGTTTCAGTTATCCAATCTGGTTGGATAATAGAAATGGCACAAAGCAATGCTTCCACCTCTTCATTCTTTCTTGAGAGTGCATCTGCAACAACATTAAGCTTTCCTTTTTTTTAGATTATTTCAAAGTCATAACCCAACATCTTTGTGACCCATTTTTGTTGCTCTTCCGAAGATAGTCTTTGTTCCAAAAAGTGTTTAAGACTATCATGATCAGTTTTTACCTTGAAGTGTCTTCCCATTAGGTAAGTTCTCCATTTCTTTAGTGCATGCAACATTGCTAACATTTCCTTCTCATAAATAGGTTTCTGTAAATACTTTCCTTTGATTGGACGACTTTCAAAAGAAATGGGTCTTCCTTCCCGCATTAAAACTGCACCAATTCCATTTCCTGAGGCATCACATTCCACAATAAAGGTTTTTGTGAAGTCTGGTGTAGCTAAGACCGGTGCTAGGCACATTGCCTCTTTAAGACGTTCAAAGGCCTTAGTTGCTTCGGGAGTCCATGAAAATGCATCTTTCTTCAATAATGTTGTTAGAGGTGCTGCTATTCTCCCATAATTCTTAACAAACTTGCGATAATACCCTGTTAACCCGAGAAATCCTCGTAACTTCTTTATGGTTGTGGGGACTTTCCATTCCTTAATGGCTTTAATTTTGTTAGGGTCTACTTTAACACCCTCGTGAGATACAATATGACCCAAATATTCCACCTCTTGTACTCCAAAGAAACATTTGGATGTTTTTGCATATAATTGTTTCTCCTACAATAGTTTGAGCACCCCGTCAACATGTTGAACATGATCCTTCCAAGACCTGCTGCAGATTAGTATATCATCAAAAAATACTAGCACAAATTTTCTAAGGAAGGGTTTGAAAATGGAATTCATCAACCCTTGAAATGTAGAAGGTGCATTGGTAAGGCCAAAAGGCATGACCAAAAATTCATAATGACCCTCATGAGTTCGAAATGTCGTTTTTGGAATATCTTCAGTCTTCATTCTAATTTGATGATATCTTGAACGAAGATCCAACTTGGTAAAATAAATTGCTCCATGTAATTCATCCAATAATTCATCAATCACAGGAATGGGAAATTTGTCTTTAATGGTGAGCTTATTGAGCTCCCTATAATCCTGACACATTCGCCATGATCCATCCTTCTTGTGTACCAAAACTATAGGAGCAGAGAAAGAACTTTGACTAGGTTGAATTATACCCGCCTCTAACATTTCTGCAATCATACGTTCAATTTCGCTCTTTTGGAAGTAAGGATATCTATAAGGCCTGATGTTTGGAGGAACACTTCCTGGAATCAAATGAATAGCACGATCATGATCACGAATAGGTGGGAGTCCTTTGGGAGTTTCAAACACCTTGGAATGATTGTCCAAGACTTGTTGGAGATCTGCAGAAATAGATGATTTTGATGTTGGAACTTCTAGTGAGCATATTTGTGCAATTACGCCTTGCTGTTCTTTCTTTAGAAGCTTTGTCATGACATTAGAGCTTATTATCCTTCCTGGCTTCCCCGCAATACCCCGTAATTCAACTTCCTTTCCTTCTGAAAAAAATTTCAAGGAAAGTTCTTGAAAATTAAAAGCTACCGTCCCCAAAGATTGTAACCATTGTACTCCTAGTACAACATCAGCACCTCCCATAGGAATGGAAAGCATTGGACTAGTCAATACATATTCCCCCATGGTTAGCTTGATGTTATTGCATTTTCCAGAGCAATTTATAGTTCCTCCATTTGCAACCATCACTTGACATTCTGGTGCTGGGTATAGGAAACAATTTAATTCCTTGGCTACCTTACAATGAATAAAATTATGGGTGCTACCCGAATCAATCAACACTATTACCTTTCTCTTCTTGATTTGTCCTTTTATCTTGAGAGTTTGAGGAGTGGTAATTCCTGCCAGTGCATTACACGATATGGTTGGATTCATTTCTTCCTCTTCTGGGGCTGGTTCCTGGTGTATATCCTCTTATTGTTCATTTTCTTCTTCCTCTTCACAATCTATGTAAAATAATTTCTTCTCAGCACACTTATGACCTTTAGTGTATTTGCTATCACAACTGTAGCAAAGCCCTTTTGCTCTTTTTTCTTCCAATTGTTGTGGTGTCAACCTTGTAGGTTGTGGAAATCTAGATGTAGCCACTCTTCCTTCTTTATAGAATTGAGTAGTAGACTTCCTTGTTGCCATAATTTTACATTCAACTTTTCTTGCCAACCTGAATGCCTTCTCTAATGAATCAGGTTCCAGACCACGAACTTCATGTTGAATGTTATCCTTTAAACTGCCTAAGAAGAGATCAATCCTGTGGTCCTCTGAAATATCAGTTACCCTTATACTCAATTTTTGGAATTCCTCAATGTGCTGCCCCACTAAACCCTTTTGTTTGAGATTTATCAATTGGGTAAAGAAGGTGTTGCTCTTTGTATCCTCATAATGTGCTATCATTTCCTCCGTAAAAATTGACCAAGTGACAATTGTTTTACGGGAACAAAGCCATCGATACCATACAAATGTATTTTGTTCTAAATGTAAAGTTGCAATGCGTACCTTTTGTGTGTTTTGCACGTTATGGAGATCAAAATATTGCTCCATCTGTAGTATCCATGTGACAGGATCCTTTCCATCAAACTTCCTCATATCCATTTTTGGAATATGGTGGTTCTTCCCACCAACATTCGAGTTTATGAAATCACGATTAACATTTATTTTGTTCTCATCATGAGGTTCTTCTCCTATATTTCCACCATTAGGAATCATTTCTGTTTTTAAGCTTGTCATCAAGCCTTCCATGTATGCTTTTAGATCATTCTTCATGTTTTCCATGTTGTCTTTCATGTCATCCATCTTAGCTTCCATGCCCACTTCCATGCCATCCATCTTAGCTTCC